>VXAK01016967.1:299312-318517 GCA_013399435.1 Arenaria interpres | reverse complement strand
GTCTCACCACCCTCACAGCAAAGAATTTCTTTCTGGTATCTGATCTAAATCTCCCCTCTTCCAGTTTAAAACAATTCCCCCTTGTCCTGTCACTGCACTCCCTGACAAAGAGTCCCTCCCCAGCTCTCCTGGAGCTCCCTTCAGATATTGGAAGGCTGCTCTAAGTTCTCCCCGGAGCCTTCTCTTCTCTAGGCCGAACAACCCCAGCTCTCTCAACCTGTCTTCATAGCAGAGGTGCTCCATCCCTCTGATCATCTTTGTGGCCCTTCTCTGGACCCATTCCAACAGGTCCATGTCCTAACAGTGTTTCTCTTGGTTGAAGCAGGGGCAGAGAATACAGTAACGTCCAGATGGGAGAAGGCATTGAACAGTGTAGACTGTGATCTCTGCGTACAGCATCTGCAGCCCGAGGAGCCTACTCAAACACACCCTCATTCCACTAACACCCGTTAGTCTCCATAAAGCATTGAAAAAGTACCATGCTTCCAGATAGTCCTGTACCCTGACTTAAGTGCAAAAGGAGAAAAATAAGTCCAGCCACAAGGACAGGTAGCTGAATCACTCACAACTTAGAGCCTGCAGGGGTGAGCCTCGATAACCAGGGAGGGTCTTTCTGCTCCTAATACTTGTTAATCTATTCACTGCATGCTAAAGACCTTCTGGCTTTTATTCTGTACCAACAGACAGCGCAGCCATTTAGGTTGTACCAGATATTTACCCCCTCCCTGTCTCACCTCAGAGATGTGAACAGTGTCATGAATGCAGAGAAAATATCTGTGAAAATCAAAGATTCTCACAGTCAGTGAAAGCCAAGCTGAACTTAATAGGTCAGGCCTAGAAAATCTTCAGTAATCACCAGTTCTCCATAAAAGTATCACACAGAGTCAACATGCATGTTTTGCTCTCATTATTTTGAGTTGGCTTGTTTCTTTGTTTTAGAAAAGAGAATTATTATGAAATTACTTTGAAATGTTTACAATGAAGATGAGTTTTCTTTCTATTTATTTGCCTGTAAAATATGGTCGTCTTTTCTCTTCATGCAGAGATCCTGATTTGTACCTGCATCCAAAACTAACAATGCTGACCCAAAAACAATTCAGTGAAGTTGCTTAACAGGAAAATAACAATCAATTCCTTCAAAATAGCTGGAAGAAATTAAGGGCTAGTATGCCACAGAAACGATGTATCTTCTAGGGTTTAAGCGATGACCTCGTAGTTGCTAAGCCTTATTTAAATACAGGAATAATATCCCATTTCATCAGCTCCCATCTTCAGATTTAAGAGCTTCTCAAGTCCTCATTTATACCTGAAGTGTCACTGGCACATACATTAAAGCTGACAACATTAATTTACTGCAGCAAGGTATTCAAGTTCATATTCTTATTTTCCCCAATCATGTTAACTTTCCTTCAGTGTCCTTCCTTTAGAAAAAAAAACAAAAACCAAACAAGCATATGTTCATTAGTCTGAAGGTTTTCCACAATCATTTATGTGCATTTAGGGACCGCACTTGTGAGAATTACTGGCATTCCGTCCAACTGTACTTTAAAATGCTCAGTGTATCTCATGCTCTGGAAACTGCTCCTCCATATCTCAAAAAAACCCAAACAACTAACCAACCTGTAAAACAACCTGTCCTGTTGAAACACATTTCCTAAAAGGATGCTCAAAGTTTTCTGAAACATATAGCCATCCAAAGTTTAAGTACTAATTAAAATAATACATACATAAATAAATAAATAAATAAGAGCTTTGTCTTAGGCTCCCAGGCACTACTGTTTGAGTAAAATGTGGCATCCCTTCCCACCCCATCCCGGGGGAGATGACCCCCACCTTTTCCAGCATACTCATTTTAATCCCGGTCTTTTCTCTAAGAAAAGAGGAACTTCTTCCACTTCTATCTGGGAAAGAGAGACAGCAGGGCCTTACATCATGGCTTGATTCTTTCGTATATGACAAGGCACATGCTCCAAAGAAAGCTCAACACCGGTCTCCTCTCTCTACTTGGGCCCCAGGCATCTAATCATCTATCTACCAGGCATCTATCATGAACTAAGGCATATGACACCTCACTCTAATCTGTCTGAAACTGGCCAGTTTGGACAGGTGTTTTTTGGGGAAGGATAGGAGAGAGCCAGAGATAGAAGGCAATTTCATACCAGCCTTATCCTCAACACATAGAGTTAAAAAAAAAAAAAAAACAAACCAAAAAACCAGTCTTTTCAGAGTCCTTCTCTTTAGGGAAAGATTATTTTCCCCCCACACAGGCATATCCCCATGCATCCATTTACTCTTCAAGGAGCCTGTCAGAGAGGTCAGACCAGCCCAGACATCCAAAGAAAAGCAAAGAAATCTTTAAAAGTGTAAATTCATCACCAAGTCTCAAACCCCCTGACTAGAACAACCTCAGCACCTTACAACAGCTGAAATACTGGACTGCACTGTTGTTAATTAGTTGCCCTCCGTTGATTTATACTTGCTGTCGTCTGCTCTAGTCTAGCCATATTTTCATTGCTGCTAAGAACACACTCCTGGTAAAAAGCTTCAGAAATTCCCCGTGGTAATGAAACCCTTTTTTATTCAGCTATCGTATCTGCAAGTCTAGACCCCAATGTTTCTGCGCCAGCACTCATGAGCACCCCACAGCCACCACTGGCACCACCTCAGTCCGTTGCAGGAGGCTGCTCGCTTTCTTCTGTTCCCTTCTCCTTTTACCTCCACCTTTGCCCAAACTCACTTGGCTCCTGCGGGGAGCTCTGTTCATCTTTTCTTCATCTTTCCTTGGCTTTTGTTCCTTCAGAAACAAACAGTTGGGAAGTCAGCAGTCAGCAAAATAACGTTAAACTTTTTTTTTTACCACCCAGTGGTTGTACTTCTATGTGGATATTATGGTTTGAAGAACCCACAACAATTTATTTTCTTTTAGACACCTGGGAAGGGGAATTGGGAAAATCAAGGAAATACAAGGGTTGAAATATAAATAGATATAATAGAATAAGACTAAATAATTAACATTAATAATATTAAAGAACCAATATCGATCCCCATACCAATATACAGTATATGAGGATCATACCCAGACAGTTCTATCAGCAGGAAGCTGTGCACCCCCAGTATTCGACGGCAAATATTGGATACTGAACACTGCAGCTTTGGGAGAAAGGGAAGACCTCAGGGATATGGCACCAGGGCAAGAAGTTCTTAGGATTACAGCCATCACAGAAGAGAAAACTCCTCAGCAAACTTACTAATTTATATTGAATGCAACGTTCATGGTATGAAACAATCCTGTTGACCAGCTTGGGACAAGTGCCCAGGTCACGCTCCTCCTTGTCCTGTCACCTGGCTACCTCAAAAACAGTGAGATCTTGAATCCCACGTAGCATAGCTGGCTATAAAGTAAACATTTTCACAAATTCAGACACTGGAGTCTTGTAAAAATGCACTTTTCCCCAACATTAGAAGAAACCTTACTGCAAAGTAAAACTATTGAAAGAGAAGTTAATCCTGTGTTGCCCAAACCGGGACAGTGGATGAAAGTCTTGAATAGTGGGTACACCTCACAGGGGCATTGCCTTGAGCATAGACCTAACTATAAAGCCTTATACTACATCCTGTGCCCTATTAAGCATGCCCATCAGTCCCTGTGGCTCAAAGCACTGGTGCATTCCCATCTTCTTTATCACCTCTCTGCTGTAATTCCTCCATCATAGACCATGGTTCTCCAAAACACTAATTTCTGTCTCAGGCCTGAGGTTGCCCCTTCCACTAGCTTGACAAGCCATGCCAGGACCTTCTTCAGTCACACACGTAGTCTAATGGCAGTATACAGAGGCATACCTGCACTGTTCTACGCTGATGGGCAGCTTTGGCCTTCTGGACGATTCCCAGGAAAGTGGGAGAACACCAAGGAGGACACAGGTTGCTTGCAAAATATAGCACTAGTACCGACCAGCCTATTTCATTGATGGGGAAGGGGTGCTGTGGGACACCAACCCAATCCCACAAAACAGAAGGATCTTTCCCTCCTTACCTGCCTGGACATGCACACCCGCCTGTGCGACCTGCTCTAGGTGGACCTGTTCTGGCAGGAGAGCTGGACGAGATGATCTACAGAGGTCCCCTCTAACCCTTTATCATTCTGTGTTTCCTCATTTGTTCTTTGTTACAGCCAATTTCCTCTTTCCCTCCCCCTGCCTCTTCAGTCAGGGCTCCTCTTTCCCCGTTGCTGTCTCAGGAACCAAAGCCCACTGTGTTCAGTAGATCTATCTACGTGCCTGAAGATAGGACCAACAAACCTGCTCATAAAATCAGCACCCTGAAGAGATGAGATCATTTCACACATGCTGTTTGTTTCCTGTTATACTGGGGAATTTACAGTGGCTGCTGGCCACTATAAATACTGAACTGGCAAGAGGTGTTTCTCATATATATTACTGCGGTATTCACTGCTGCATTTTTGTCCTAAGAGTAATTTGATTTGTTGTAATTGATTTGGGTGAGTTTTCATTCCTAATTAACTGTTGTTATGATGGAATGATGCAATCGTTGTTCACAAACCAGAGCCGAGAAGTGAAATTCAGAACAGAGTAACGGCAGGAGGATGGAGGAGAGCCTTACCTACCAGGAAGGCCAAGCAATGGGCTGGAAAGCCAATTAGCCATGGCACTGATTGACACTGCTCACACTAGTGATGTGAGTGGACATGCTCAACCTTCCCACACTTGTAATCAACACCCTGCAAAATTAATTTCTTTTTAGAACGTATTAAAAAAACACATACATCAAGAAGAGCTCCTGAGCGATGTTTTGCCAGACCTTGCCTTTTTCTGCTGGTTGCAGAAATGTGCCTGTCACTACATCGCGTAATGAAAGGATGGGGCCATGGAGCTCTACAAACACACACGCACTGCCATCTCTGCAAAACCCTCCACTTGCAGTCAGAGCCTCCACCTGCACAAGAATACACGCGTGGCAGAAGGAAAGAAGAAAGGTCTTGTGGAGAGAAAGGACATCCCAGCTGCCCCCCAGGCAGCCTTAATTTACTAGTTGATGCTGAAGGCCAGGAGTAAACACTGAAACACAGCTGAGAAGTGCGAGCACCACTCACCATTACTCCATCTGTCAGGCCAATGCATGCATTTGTTAACGGGAATGCATGCTGCTAGTTCTCTGCTTGGTTTTTTTTTTTCACAAGACTATTGAGAGTGCTTAAAATTTCTTAGCTGGAATTCTTTTCAGTTGCTAACTTTGATTTTGGGAGGGGACCGAAACCAGGAGTCATGTGAATTCTTCAAGAAAACACGAATCCTGAGTCTTATTTCAGACATGCCTTTTGAGAAAATTGTTGCAGATGTCAGAAGGTCTCTGTCAGTGCAGGCTTGAGATGAAAAGACTTTATTGACAGCACTCTAAAACTCTCCCTTCTTTTGCAATACTGTTGCAGCTGCTACACTACTGAGAAAAGATATGTTCTGTTAGCCTTGTCCTAGTATTTCTGCCTTGATCAGATAATAAGAAATGCAAAAGCACCTACATTTATCACTTGGATAACTAAAGTAGGTGTTATTGCTCACAAATAGTGTGTAGTTCTCCCTGATGTTTTTATTTTTTATTTTAAATGGAGAAATCAGGCAGTGAAAACTACGAGTTTTAATCAAACCAGAAAATGTGTGAGTAGTTGGCAATGATTTTGGTATGCTTTTTGACACCCCATGGTTCGGGTGTTGTGGGTTGTCATTTTCTTCTGCGGAAAAGGCTCTAAACTAGTTTTTATGATGCGCCAAGGTCAGGACTCTCATGAAGCCGCTGCCTCCTCCCCACCCCCCAACCCCAGGAGTCATCAAAGGTGGCTAAGGGGATCGAGCCAGGTAATTTGGGTGCCTGATTTTTCCTGTTTAGCAATTTCCATAAGGCAAAATAGAAGTATTTCTAAATTAACATCTTTATGGATTTAAGCCAAAATATTTCTATCTTCCACTAGAATATTCTAATACTCAGATCTCCTTTGGGATAAAAAAAAACAAAACATCTCTGCTGGGAAAAAACAAACAAACAAACAAACAAACTAAAACAAACAAACAAAAACCCCCACAAAAATCCCAAACATTTTTTCAGTCAGTCCTAGTAACTAGGTCTTGGCACAACCTTCCCTTACCTAGAATGAACGACATTATGGAAGGTTTTTTCCCTTTAGTTTCAAGCAGATAAGCTAAGCTGAGCTAACAGAATTATAACCTTTCTCAAATCACAGTCTTCATGTCATTATCCATTTTTTCTCCTTTTATGGAGATGCCCAGGTGAGGAAAGATGTTTGTCTTTATCTGAAACATAAATAGAGTTACAAGGAAGAAGCAGTAACATTAACGTACTACTCAAGTTATGTGTATTAAGGAGCATAAATGATGCTCTCCTATTGGCAAATTACCTCTTCTGATCTTGGGTTTCAAGATGTCATGTGCTTGTGGAGGAAGCACATAGTAAGTGTGGACACACTTGCGTTTCAGACCTGAAAAAATGTTGCTTGCTTAAATAAGAGGAAACCTATTTCATCTCCAGGGAGAGAGGTTGATCCTTCTTCTCCTGTGCTCTTTCTTATTTTCTTTTGCCCTTCCAATTCCTAAATAACAGATGACCATGCTGGTGTTAACAATATTCCCAGCATGCCCAATGGCAATACTGAGGAGATCTATATGCTGCTATTAACATTAATTGGCAACATTGCCCCTGATGGACAAGCTATTATCTTCCTAAGCTTTAGTTGTCTCAGTCTGAATACTTATCTTTATCCAGCCCGTAAAGGCAAGGTCCCACTCTATTGTTTTCTCCCACAGAGGGTGATTTATTTGATAATACGGTTTCAAACACAATTTCTTCCTAAATTATCCTATCCATTCCATTATTTCTTTTCTATTATCTTGAAACTCCAAAAGACTAGGTAAAAAAAATTAGGTGCCAAATTCACTGTAAGTTTAGAAACTCAGACTGACATCTCTAAATCCCTTTGATGAGATTCTGTGATGCCCTTCTGTCTTTCCAATTAACTTGGAGTGGTGCAGTAGTGATAAAAAGATTTGGTCAGTATTTGTCTTCCAGATGTTGTGTAAATACTAGTATCTGTATTTCATCTACACTTACTCTTTGCTGCAGTAACAATGCACACTTTTTTTTTTTTTTTTAATAAAGCTCATGCTTACTTCCTTTTCATGCCACGAAGACACATTCTGTACGTGTGGAGAGTGTCATGATTAAACAAAAATTAAAATAGACTGGAACAGTTACTAGTCAAAGATGCTCTTGGGAAAAGCAGGTACGTTTATATTATCAGGACAGCCAAGTCTTTAATGCTGTGATACTGTCATAGCAATTCAAAGCTAAGCCACTTTATAAATATTAAATTCCTGAGGAAATGGAAATTCATGGTGTACTAGTTTCAGAACGTTACCTCCACCTGTCACTTAGATCCTGAATTGAATGGCAAAGGACTTTTCCCATATGAACATGTAGGTGTCAGGATTTTCCTTGTAGCTCTGTATAAGAAGATGAAATTTTGTTGCTCTAGTTTTCTCTTGAAAGATACGTAAACTGCTTTCCTCTCAGCTTCGTCTTCTGATGAGGCAGAGATCTGGGACGTGCTCTGTTGCTGCACATCTTCACTACCACCTAGCACCCAAGTGCTAGTAAAAATAAGCAAGAGACATTTCCCTGTTGCCCAAGGAACGTCTATTTGAGGCCAATACTGTCTGTTGACCAAAGCTCATTATCTGACAACAAAGCCAAAAGCAAATAAAATTTGCCTGGCCAGCATAACTGCAAGCAGGCTAGAATGTGCATCCTGCAACACTGCACCCTTGGCCCTGTTCCCTAGACTTTGTTCAACAGAAGCCATTGCAGAACAGCTGTAAAGGCTGGCATATTGGCAGCTCAAGACCTCTGTGAAAATACCTATGGCACCATCCCAGAAACGGAAAAAGCAGCAGTCCTGCAGAAATGTCCTTTTAGTCTTCATATGCATAGAGTTAGTCATAAAAGGACCTCTGACTTGACTAACCAGTGCATGAGCACCACCTCTTAAAATTCACATAGCACACACATTTTTCACTACCACAGCCCCTGGGTGTAGCTGGTTCATTCCTTTCCATACACTCAGGCTGAAGGACTGACTCTATTTAGCTACATAGTGCTGAGTGAAACTCTGTTTCTCTGTTATTGCCTTAAAAGCTGTGAAATAATGCCTTACTACTTCTTCTTCAGTGGGGTGAGAGCCCTTCTCAACTTTCAGGAAACATCTTGCAGACAGCCAAGAAGAGGTCTGTGTGTTCAACATCTTGTAATAACTTGAAATCTTTGCTTTCCTTCAAACTCGCGGCTTTCTCAGAACAGGGTCATAGTATTGAAGCAGAAGAGAGCAAAGCTCCAAGCTATCAAGCAGAGTACAAGCAGATTAGGAAGAAGTGAAATTCATCAATATAGTGCCCTCTTGGTCAAAAGTTCACCAAGAGAGAAGAGAGCTGTACGATGCACCCATCTCCTTTTAATTGGCTTCGAGCTGGTTCCTACCACATTCAAGCAGATGCAGTGTCAATAGAAGTCATGCAAAGGCAGAAACTTTTAATTATTTTAAAATAGCCTACTTCATCTTGTGGAGCCGTGGTTAGGACTTGACAGGGAGAAAGTTTAAAAAAAAAAAAAAAAGGAAAAAGAGGGAATGGACTACTATTTACTGGAATAAAGCTCTAAATTTGCTTCCAAAGCTTTTGTTTTTGTGTCCCGTGTTTATTAATGCAAAAGGTAAGTCGCTCAGCAGCACATACGAAATAAAAATGCTGGAACATTTTTGCAATCACGAGTATTTGTTGCAGAAGCATTGTCGATTACACGGGTTTTATTTACATCCTTTTATTAACACAAAAATTGCACCTCTCTAGGAAGGGAAGAAAAGAGGAACCATACAATTTATCCCAAGCTACGAAACAACTAGCTGTATAATGGATATTTATAAGGCAGAAGTTAGACTGAAATACCTTCACATATATGTGGCAACCATTAGTTCTTGAGCAGTCATATCTCTGCTAGATAACAAACAGCAGCTAAGGCAGTTAAACCTGTTGCTTACCTTGAATAGGTCTGCAACGGATAACATTAATTAGGACTGTTTTCATGACCCTCAATCTTCCAAACAGCTGATTTTGGGAAGCAGAGAGGGACACGCGCTTTTTGCTCAAACACAGATGCTGTTCTCTGAGCCTTTCATCCCTGTATGAGAAGGGCTGAGCATGGCCAATGAGGAGTTGTTGTCACATGGCAAAGAGGTATCAGCAGGCTGAGTCCTGGGTGGCCAGGAGAGTCCAGAAGACACCGAAGTGATAAAGAAAAAAAAAAAAATATTTTTTTTTTTGGAAGACACAGAAAGGGACTCTAATTCTTTTTGCAACCAGAAAGCAACAAAAAGTTGTTGGTCAGAAAGAAAACCCTCTGCAAGGACACCCTACCTGCAGGGTAGAAATATTTTTATAAGCCTTGGTTTTTTAAAAGGTCACAGTTGTAGCTCCATGTCCAACAAAGCCTAAATGCTGAGAATAAAAACCCTAAGACATTTCTGGGATCTGCTCCTTTAAAGCCACAGCCCAGGAAAACCCATCTTAGAGATGAGTTCATTGTGGGACCAATCACAGGCTCATGTTACAGTCCCTCGGCAAGTAGGAAACTTTACTATAAGTATCCCATGCAACAGTGAACATCTCTAGGTCTTAGCATGGACCAAAATGTGCCATAAATGCATAATTACGTGTTGTGAAAAGCTGAAAACAACTTTCACTCTACTGTCCTGTTAAAAGTGTTTCCTAATGCTGACTTGTTGTTTCAAATATTTTATCAACTCCACCTTCCAGGCACTGTGAAATTAAGCCACAACTGTCACACATTGGTAAAACCCAGCTCCAAGTCCTACATTGTCCTAGTACCTATAACAATAGGCTTTAAAAAGTGCTTACTGTTGACAACACTTCCCACTGGTGTTACAGGGCACTTCACTGTTGAGTCCAAAAAGAGATCAATGTGTCTAGTGCAGTGAGCTTCGATGAATCCCATCTTATCTTTGGTTTTAGTCTTATGAAACAAGAGAGAGATCAGAAGAAATATTTGTTGCTAATCAAATATTGATTTATTACAATGAATATTCTGGCCAGTTATGAATATCCACCTGTTGTGATTTTGCAAGCCTCTTCTTGGTACCCGTGCCCACTGGGATTTACTTTAGCACATCAAAGTGTCTGTCAGTACAAGTATTTCTTCATAGCGCCAACATGATCAGTTCAACAGTAACTCCCCTTCAACACACGTGTGTAGAACTGCCAAAAATCATATCCTAGCAAAACATTTCTCACCAAAAAAGATAAATTTATGCAGGAAGGGGGAATAGTACAGAAAAAAATGGGAAAAAAAAACCCTGGTGGCTAGAAACTAACTAACCTGGCAGAATTAATAAGCACTTGCTATAAAGTCTCTGTAAATCTTTTTCTTATGACAAATATCCTCCTCTCAAAACTCAGAAGTTACCTATAACGTTTTGCCTTTTGGCAGCAGAATGTAGCCCTGTACTCCCAAAAACTAAGTCTCGTTTCTGCAAATGTCCCCACATGGATACCTTTAGGTGACACAGTTGTGACAGTCCATGGACTGTCTTGTCTACCCTGATCATGTAGAAGGAGCTCTCTCCTCCCTAAAGGCTGACTGTCCTGGCACCGTGTGGTGCTGAGGCATCCAGATGTAGCTTAGATGATCCAGAGGCACATCCAGCCATGCCCGAGCCCAGGCTCGTAGCTCACACGACTGTTCTGAGCAGAAGTGTCCTTTCAAACATGACCTTGATGACATGGCTGAAGTTGGGCCAAGAGCACCCCTCACTTAGTATGTCAAGCGTAGGACACCCTTAAGTGCTTGCAGAATTAGGGCGCTGCTTGCTACAAAACATAATTATAATCAACCTGAAAGCTGAACTGCTTCATACTATAAATAACTGGCTTCCTTTTCCCCCCGTGACTGTCTGTGCTTTTCTTTAAGCTTCTCAGTTTAAAATAAACAGGAAAAAACAATGCATTCAAAGGTGCCAAACTGTACATAAGGGAAAAGCATGTGCAAGAGTACAAGCTATTCCTGAAAGCCTGATAGACTCATGCAATGTTTTTCTTAGTTGAATAATAAATAATCATAACATTCAAAGCACAGGGATTGCATTAACAAGCACAGGATGACACAGAAAAATGCTCAGGTTTTTCACTACTGAGACTCAGTTATACAAACTATTTGCCAGAGCTGAGAGCTAGAAGGAAGACAGGGATACATCTTCTTGAATCATACTGGCCTTTCATCTAATTCCTAACTACTGTAGGTGCCCCTCATTTTTCTGTCACTGTAGTCGATATGGCTTCTGGATTTTTGCAGTAAAGGATCATTGTCAGGCAGACATAGTGAGAAGAATCCAGTTACTGCAGCCAAGTGAGGACTTTTCAACCCAGAAGACAGCTCAATACCTTGACCAAGGTGCAGCTGAGGCCAGGAGTCCGAGCAAGATGGGGACATTCAAAGACCATCAAGCAAAGAGCAAGGCAAACACACACTCAGAAGCAACTCCAGATGAAAAGAAAGCATGGAGAATACATTATGACTGAGTTAAAAATGAGACAAGTAAGCCAGTCATGACAGAGAATAAGCCTTCAGCAGAAGGCAGCAGGAATGAAGAGGAATCTACAGAGGTGCAGCCATAACAAAGTAGTGGGTTGAGCAGCCAAAAGAAATTCCTCTGGATAGAAGAAGTTGTGTTACTTCTAACAGACAAGAAAGACCACATTTTAGGGTCCAAATTCTTTGTAGTTTTGTAGATCGGGACATAAGTGGATGGCTTCTGACCACTTTGGACAGAACATTTGTTATTCATGACAGCAAAGGAATTGACCCATCAGGGTCAGGCTGTGTTGCTCTGGTTGTATTTCAGCCCACAGAATTATGTAGCTGTTCCTCTGGGTTTTGACCGAAGGCAAACACACCACAACACACTCTTATTCTGGTCCCATATCTTCTCACAGCCCTTCTGGTCTAGAAGAACTTGGCAGCACCCAGTAGCTGCTGCTCCTAACTCACCTTCCTTTCCGTCTCCTGTTCTTCCAGCTCTGAAAAAATCAATGAGGCCATTTTCTTTTGCTCTACACATAAGGTTTTACATTTTGCTGGGCAGAAAACCATGCTGGCACTCACGTTGGGTTTTATTCAGCTCTTTTCCAACCCCACAAAAGCTGTTTTTATCTCTCACCTCTTGTTCTGATGCTTATGTACGCCCCTGCTTTTCCAAGCTGTGCTTGCTTTATGATCTGCTGCTCAGTTGGGAAGTTGGCAGGTGTTTGCTACAGTCATATGAAGAATATTTGTCTTCAGCAGAACTGCGCTGGAGATTTTTTTTTCTAGATTGGACCTTTTGCATGGGTTTATCTATCATTTCGGATTAGCCAGGAAATCCGGATTATAACAGTGCACACTGCATAAGAGTATAATTAAAAGAGTACTGCAGGTGTCCAGGATACCTATGAACATATCTCATCCCTGTGAGGGCAAAGGAAGGATTTTCAGTAGTGCTGGACTGGGTTCTGGGTCTGGATTTCTCAGCAAGTTTGAGGAGCCAACCAGCAATGAAGGGTACTTGCCTCAAACAGCTCAACAGGTGTGGAAGGGAATGCTTTGGAGCGGGGGTGAGGGAGGCAGCAATATTTTTTGCCTGCAGAAATAAATGCTCTCAGTGATATCATACTCTGACACTGTGGTGGCCACAGCTGGAAAATGTTCTGTTGCTTTTTAAATGTGAAAGTCATTGCATAGTTATATTTCATAATCATAATACATTTTTAACATTGCCAGGAAGACTGCTTAAATATCTTAGCACAGAGGGAGTGTTTGCAATAATCCTGTCTCCTGAAGAGACACAGCCCACAGAGTTCAGGATGGTCTTTGCTGCCAACTCTCCTTTTAGCAAATGAATTCCCATCTGTAGGGGGTGGAGGCTGTGCTGGAGAAATTTTAGAGAGGGATAATAAGATATTTTTCCACCAGAATTACAGCTAAATAAAATGTGGTATAAACTCAGTCTGTCTAACTTAACAAATATCAATTCCTCAGTTTTGTTAACTAGTTTGTCACAGTTATAGTTACACATTTACATATATACACATATCGTGCTTTGTAGGTTTTTTTTAGTTTTTTTTTATTTCTCTAAATACTGAGAACAGAAATAATACATCGAAGTCCAGATTCTGCAGTCAGTCCTTCTACAGTAATGTTTCCTCCTACTGATTTCATACTGGTAATGCTCAGTTGTACCTTCTATGTGTTTATGAAAGAATTTGTGTGCACTATTGTACACTAGATTTAGATAACACTTTGGATGTAAAGCTGACCAGACAACAAGGCTGTTTATATTTCATGGTAGTTCTGAAAATTTTGAGCCATAGCATGGAGCATAACCAAGCCCTACTGGATACTTTTCACAAAAACAAAATCCCATAGTTTTGGGTTCCACCCAACACTGTGAACAAAATTTAAGCTTTTCCTGCACGCAGCCTTATGGCTACAGGATTCAACTAACCTGCACAAAGTCTTCTCTCTATTCCCTAGTAGTAATCAGGGCAATTTTTCACCCTGAATGACTGCAACTCAGGTGGTTAGGGTCTGAAACTTTTTTTTTTTCTTTAAACACACGTCTAAGGTTAGGGTGCTAAAACATGAGACGACAAAGATGTTGAAACATCACTAACTCAATACACAGTTATGGTGTGGGACATGACATCATATTCTGGCTGAGACAACTCAATCAGAAATGTTCCTAGTGATCCCTACACAGTTTAGCTGAAGGCATGTCCTGTAAGCATCAAGGGTGGCTATTGAATTGCAAACCACAAAATCATTTCTAGGAGAGAGTGCAGGCACCTGCTTCTCAGCTGCAGTAAATCAACATAGCTCCATGCATTTATACCAATCGAGTATCCAACCCAAGGTATCCACCTGCTTTTATTGATTGTTAAGCCAGTGAATGAAGTGCAGATATTGTGAGGATAAAATATACACCTTGTATTAAGTATGAGTAACGTGCATCCCTTGTGCCTTCACTTGGTGGCAGATTTGTAGTGTCCATTCAGAAGCTGACCCAGCTTTGAGAAATTTGCCTACCCATGACTCTCAACAGTGTTCAGCATTTCAGTCAAAAGCAACTATACTCTAAAATCTGCCAAAGTTTTTTGGGGAAAAGACTCCACGTTCTGCCTTAAAATAAATTAGACAGAAGGCAAAATATAGCTGGCGGCTTTCATCATTTGGTCACATTGTTTGGACAGGACTCCTCAGCAGGGCTTATAGGGACCGGGTTTTACAAAGTCAGAGCAAATTAGAAAGAAAAGGGATAAAATTCCCTCATAGTTAGTTCACTGTTAAAGAACAATCATACAGCATCTGCCTTCATGTCTATAGCTGCGTTACAATGAATGACACACTCAGTCTCTCAACATACGTTGCTAGCATGGCTTATCGTCTACCTCTCAGGCTGATCCTTCTGCCTCAATTAAGTAGTTTGCCATTGACTGTTCTTTTTCAGTGCTGTAGGAGTTTTTGATGACATCGGCTGCTATGGGACTTCCAAAATTCAGATCTTGTTTAATATGAGGACAACCTGATTTTCTGTTATCTTTTCTTTTGCACTTATCCTTAAATTGTGCAGGCTTTTTGAAAGGACACAGGCCCCCTTAAAGGAGATTGATTTCTCTGGAGTTCCAGTTTGCTCCTGTAGAGCTTAGAAAGTATGGGCTGGGCGGGGGGCAGGTGGAAAGAAGAAGGCATTAGTGTATATGAACCATTTCTAAAATTCACCCACTCATTTACCTACATAGAGATGATGTAAGGTTGCCAAAATAGTTTTAAAATCTGAACAATTCAAAAATTCAAAACTTTACATTTTAATTTCATTTTTAAAAGGTCATCCATTCTGTGAAGCACCACTAACCTTTCCTCCTAATTTAACCCTCATTTTAATTCGTGAATTTATTTATCTAGCTGATTTCTTTTAAATATCACCTGTTACAAGAAAGGTTGTATCATTATATCCACCCCCTCCCCTCCCAAGCTGCTCTTGGTAGTATCACAATTCTGGAATTGGTAGTAAATAATTACAGTTTATACAAATATCTTCTTCCAGATATTTGCTGCTGCTATGCTGCCTGGCAGCTTTCAAGCAGTCCTGATATGTATGTTGGATTACAAAAACAAAAGACAGAGCTTCCATAGGAATGTTCTGCAGCTTCTAAATGCGATCAAGCCTGGACTGAAGGATGCAGAAGGTAACATCTCCCTACCATCTGTGCAAAACTGATTTTGTCAAAGACAGCAGACATGACTCATCTGCTCATGCTCCTCTGTTTGTATAGGTGTGAATGTACACAGAACTTACTTGACACTGGTGAGGCCCCACCTCGAGTACTGTGTCCAGTTTTGAGCCCCTTATCACAAAAAAGACATTGAGAGGCGGGAGCGGGTCCAGAGAAGGGCAACGGAGCTGGTGANACAGGTGATGAGACAAGAGGAAATGGCCTCAAGTTGCACCAGGGAAGGTTCAGGTTGTATATTAGGAAAAATTTTAACAGTGAAAGGGTTATGAAGCCTTGGAATGGGCTGCCCAGGGAAGGGGTTGAGGCACCATCCCTGGAGGTGTTCAAAAGATGGGTTGACATAGTGCTTAGAGACATGGGTTAGTGATGTGGGAGGTTTTTTTGTATGGTTTTCTTTGGTGAGTTTTTTTGGGGTTTTGGGTTTTTTTTAGTCAGAGTTAGGTTGATGGTTGGACTAGATGATCTTAAAGGTCCCTTCTAACCTAGACAATTCTATGATTCTTTGTCTACAAATATATGTATGTGTATATATATATATGTATATCTCAAAAGCCACCCCACTCCTTTAAGTTCCCAATGGCACCAAAAGAAAAATATACAGGGATTTTTCAAGGCTGCAGCTCCGCAGCCTCCTCCTTCACCTACATACCTACTGCTCACCAGTGCAGAGTCCTGCACTCTTGGCAAACAGAAGTGATGTTAGCAGCAAGGGTTAGCTGGTGCTCAGGAAAGGCAAGTGTAGCCTGAAGCTTGCATGCTGCACTTGCTTTTCTGAAGGTCTGTGGCATTAAAACACCCAGGTCATGGTATTTGCTGCAATCTGAAAGCCTCTCCCCACATGCTGCTTTAAGGTCACCATCAGCAGAAAACAGAAATCACAACTCCTTTAGCCAGTAATGATTCCCTCCCTGTGATCTGGCTATCTTGGTAGTAAACTTCTGTGATGGATCTTGATGTGTATCTGTGATCATAGAATCATGGAATGGTCTAGGCCAGGAGGGACCTCCAAAGGTCGTCTAGTCTGACCCCCCCGCAGTCAGCAGGGACACCCCCAACTAGACCAGGTTGCCCAGGGCCTCATCGAGCCTCACCTTGAATATGTTCAAGGGCCTCAATGACCTCCCTGAGCAACCTGTTCCAGTGCTCCACCACCCTCATAGTAAAGAACTTGTTCCTAATATCCCATCTAAATCTGCTTTTCTCCAGCTTAAAGCCATTGCCCCTCGTCCTGTCACTGCAGGCCTTTGTAAACAGGCTCTCCCCAGCCTTCCTGTAGGCCCCCTCAGGTACTGGAAGGCCGCTATTAGACCTCCCCGGAGCCTCCTCTTCTCCAGGCTGAACAGCCCCAGCTCCCTCAGCCGGTCCTCGTAGCAGAGGGACTCCCACCCCCTGATCATTTCAGTGGCCCTCTACTTTATTGTCAGCAATAGACAATTGTCTTGTGTAGCAGCACCAGCATCGGTTTAGATGGTATTGCAGAATATGGCAAAGCACAGTCAATACATCTTCAAAGGCCTTTTTCTGTTAACCATCACCAAAAAATATTTTAAATGTTGAGAAGCAAGAATCAAAACACTTTGATTCAGAAGTGTGTGGCAACCTTTCGGAACATGCTTAAATATAGGTATATGTTTAAATGCCCTCCTGAACCTGGGCCTAAATATTTGCAGATTGAATCTGAGCTGATTAGTACCAATAACCATGTTAAACTTCTGCTGAGTCCATAATAAGCTCCTCCTGAATAATGTGGCAAGGGAGTAACATACACTCACTCCTTATTCAAACACTTAAGAATTTTTTTCTTTTCCAGAACTAATTAACTGGACTGTATCCTAATCATTCCTACTAGTATCATGCAGACATAAGCAAACTATCATATGATTCCCTACCAGCCTGATATATTTCAATTTAGATGTAACTTAATAATTGCAGTACCAATTAGTTAAAATGTAAGTAGGAAAAAAACATTGGATGGAGACATCTTAATTTAAATATAATCCATTAAGTAAAAACTGCTATTTTAATTAGTGATAATATAGCACAATTAGGAAATAAAATTTGATTGGTACATTGGAATTTAAACTTAATTAGTAACTGCTATTCTAATTAGTAAATGCAATACGTTTCATGCAGTGTTTTGTCAGGGACAAGTGCATGTACACTAGGGAGGATGGTAAAGAAAGAGGCACAAGGAGAGATGAGGTGAGTAGCGTGGAGCAGAGGAATTCAGCCAGCAGGAAGGCCGCTATTATGGGCCGTTATCCCTATGATAAGCCAGGGAAAGTGATTGTGGAAGTCAGCTGGATTGGAGTGCTCAGAAGTTTGAATTAGGAAGACATAAAGCTGTCCTAGACACAAAGGCACTAAAACTGCCACAGGTCTGCACACTTATGAAGGGAAGAGAAATTGAATTAAGGAGCCTAAGACCTAGCTGGATCTGCTCCTTCTCAAAAAAGATGTTACAACATTTCTTTTAATGGGGGAAAGCAGAGATGAGGAAAGCATTGGCTGCTGTTTTTAGAACCAACCATAAAAATTTCAGCATCTCTCTCCTGATAAAGAGTTCATTTAAACCCCTTCTGTACACATATTTAGCACCATTCTCCATTGTATTACTTTGCATTTATTGACACTGAATTCTGTCTATTTTATCAGCCAGTCACTTCGCTTCTTCAGCACTTCACTGGCACCTTTAGTTTTGTGTTCTGGAATAACATATAACTACCAGGGAATTTTATTGCTTCCCAATCGCCCCTCCCCCCTTTTTTTTTTATTTTATTAGGGTTTAGCATCAAACTTCGCAGATTTTGGGTATGTCTTTGCGCGTATGTATGTCTATTGAAACACAGAAAACATGTATTGAAACATCATCTCCATCTTTCCTTAGTGGCTTCTTTTACTACACTGTTTGGCTGCAATTTTTTTTTCTCTTACGGGTAATATGCTTTTACTCTGAACTTCTACTTGAATCATTTATGCTATAATCCAGTAATTTCACTCTTCTGACTGCTCACTTAGGCATGTATTCCCACTTGGTTTGCCTAGATGCCTAGAGAGTAAGCTTTTTCATCCTTCCTCGTTCTTTTTTAATTCCCCCTTTTGATATTAAAAATGAAGAAGCAGATTTTGTGTTCCTGGATGAAAAAGCGGAGAAGCAAAACACTAGCATGCATCCACTGTGAGCAGTGTGGATGTTTCCACTGCTCAATGTCTTCATAAAAAGGTTACGCAAATATCAATCAGGAATATTATCAGCATGACTTGGTTGGCTTTGAAGCGAGGATAGGGACTAGTTAACCATAAATGGTTCCCTGCAATGCTGTTTTTCGGCAATTTTACAAAATCTATGAGGGTAATAAACAACAGGGAGAAAGAAAAGCCTCTCAAGCTGAGGGCTAAAGCTGGTACAAGAACAGATGTATTTAAGTCAGGAATAAGTTAAGGCTGGCAATTAGAAGATGGTTCATACCTGTCAATGACAGATTTCCAGCCAGAAGAGTAGGTGAGGAAAGCATTAAATAGTTTTAATAAGGATAATTCCTAAGTCTGTGGGAAAGATCACAAGACTCACTTTCTATGACAGCAAGGACTCAATCTCCTAACTGAAAAAGATCTTTCCTAGGTGCCTTAGGATGTTTTTGTACTCTTTTCTGTTGGATTGATTCAAAGAGGCTCCTCCCCTTGGAAAACCCTTTGTGCTTGCTCCCCAACTTGAAAGGTGATTCAAGATCTGATTCCATTTTGGCAGTGACTTTGGCAGCATAATTCACCACTGTGAGAGAAAAA
>VXAK01016967.1:272932-299281 GCA_013399435.1 Arenaria interpres | reverse complement strand
AAAAAAAAAAAAAAAGACTGCCTTTGTTTGTACTGAGTCCACCACTCAATAATTTCATTTGATGTTCGTGACTCCTGAGGTACAGGAACAATTGACTTCCCCCTTTCCACGAAACTCACATTTCCATAGATTTCCCTCATATGCCCTCCCAGACACCTCTTTTTCCACATGAAAAAGCCTTAGGCCATTTAATCACCCCTTACAGAAAACCGTTCCATGCTACTGATAATCCTTATTGTCTTGCCTTGGATGTTGCCAGGCTCTGCTAGATCATTTTTGAGCTAGACAGACTGGAATTGCACACAGCACTCAAGACGTAAAAAACACCACACATATAAATAGCAGCCTGGGGGTATTTTCTGTTCTCTTTCCCTAATAATTTTTAGCATAACTACTAATAAGGCCGGAGCAGATGTTGAAGCTCCAAGACCTCTTTCCTTGCTGGCAGCAGTCACTGTAGAGCCCATAACTACATGTGTAAAGGTTTGAAGTTTTTTTTCCAATGTTTTCCACATACTTCGGGGAAAAAAACCCCAACCCACAAACAGGCTTTGAGTCACCCCAATTGGGAAAGCATCATTTGCAGCATATAATTCCTTGCCTAATACATACCAAAAGCCACATCCAACCAGTGCTCCAGATGTCTTATGAACCTGGATTCAGGATATTTCCCTGCTGCGATACCCTCTCAGGTTTCCATTCAAGAAAGTCACATAAGCATCTGCTTAATACCACTCTTGTTAGCTAAATATTTAAGCACAAAACTACCATTATACACCTAACAAATCCTTTTATCTTCAGCAGGAAGCTTTTGCTTGATTTTAACTATAAATGTTGGTATTTTGCCAAGTGGACATGCCTTCTCAAACAAAGCTTTTATTGAGTGAATTAACTAAACAGACACAGATTTCCTAATTCCTGGACTCTCACCTACTGGCAGTGTGGTGTGTAGGTGCATGGTTTAAGAAATTAACAGAGGCTGAAATTGCCCAGAGTCGTATTATGCCAGCAAGTACAAATGCTGCCTTTTTTGTCCTATACTTTCTCAAGACCCAAGTCAAACTTCACTAAACAAGAAAGGCAAGGAGGTCTTGAAGACAAAGGCAGTAACAGCCTGCCACAAAGCGTAGACATTGCCATTACCAAATTTGAATCAAGATAAAAAAAACCACAACAAACACACACATCAGCCTCTCTTGAAAAAGCTCCTCTGACCTTGGTTTAATGCCACAGGAACCCCTTGCGGTGTGCACGCATCAGATTAACCACACTTGAGGTTTTAAAAAAAGTAATTATTGAGCTTTAGATTTTCTCTGATAAGTTGGTATTAAAGCCCAAACACTGCCCTGCAGTTCTGCGTGCCCTTTGGTTGGGAGAAGCAAACGCCATTTTGTCTGACAGTTTACGTTTTACTGGGGAAGAATTTCTTCCTGGTTTTATTTCACTGCCCAGGGCATGGAAAACTGCATCCTGCTTTGGGACTTGCAGTAGTACAGAGCAGGGAGAGGGTCTTCCTGCAGGATTTCTGAGCACTGGCACCACAGTACAGCAGTGAAAGGCACAGAGCACACAAAAACCTTAGCAAGAAGAGAGGTGTTGCTGGGACTCACAGCTTGCAGTGCGTCA
This sequence comes from Arenaria interpres, assembly GCA_013399435.1. NCBI lineage: Eukaryota > Metazoa > Chordata > Aves > Charadriiformes > Scolopacidae > Arenaria > Arenaria interpres. The sequence goes on along the minus strand of VXAK01016967.1, from coordinate 297,655 downwards.
CACAGATATATATTTGAACAACCATCAACCTGTCTTACCAGTTTTACACAGTGCCTTCATTTCCAAAAACCACTCCAGACTCTTTTTTTTACTGTGTATTTTTACAGCCCCCTAGTATAATAGGGTTTCAGTCCCTGACCTTAGCTCTTAGGTAGAAATCATGATCCAAAGACCTAATGGTCAACAGGTCACTGCCAAGTTGATAAAGCTTTTCTACAAACTGCCTTGGAAAGCAGGGACACCGTTAAGTGGACATGAGTGACTTGCTTCAAGTTACATTGTGAACTAATATTTGAGGTAAGAACATTACCTGCCTGTTCTGGGCTATACAAATTGCATTTCTCCTACACCTACATCAGCCAAAATTACAGTTTCTCTCATACAATGGACCTGAAATAAGCAGACTGTTCCCAGTGAAGGGCTTGTACCAATAGGGCCTAGGGGATAAGCAGTGTTTGTTCCTAGAAAGCGATGGTCATGTCCTCTAAATGCCCTTTGCTGTGTTATATTTTGATTAAGCATCCTGAAGAGCGCCCTGATGAGGAGTCAGCCTGCTCTCATGCCACACTAAACGCTGCAAGAATCTCTCAGGTAATTTCAACTGTCAAAAAATTAACTACCTAGTCACAGCAGTCACCCGGGTACGCTGCGCTCAGGGGAGATTCAGGGCTCACGAAGACTTCATTGCCCTCCAGAGCAACCTGTCTCTGCACAGGGGAGGGTGATTCATCCTATCCTAAAATAGGCACATAAAGCAGGGATTTGCATCATGCTGTCCTCTCTCCTCCTCAGCTCTTGATGACTCTCGAGGGAGTCCAAATACCCAGCTCTGACCAACCCCAGGGCCAGATGGCTAAAATAATTTAAGATAAATCCCACGCAATGAGCTTTTCCCAACCCCAAGCAGCCAACCGTCTAAATTGGGCAGATCTTCAGAAGAGAGCTTTGCAGCTGTCAGGTCTGCTCCTCTGTGCAAGACAAATGCCATCCTTCCTTACAGACAGGGCTTGCGAGTAATTGCATTTCAGACAAGATTTTCTATCCTTGTCCCCGCTGAGCCGTGAGGGGATGTTCTCATTTCAATACACGACAGAGCGTGGCTTTGGCATGTTCTGTGTGGAGTATGTTTGACATTTTAATTTATGTCATTTGTTAATTAAGAAGGATAAATTATGACAGGGAGAGGGGAGGAGTATTATAAAGAATGAATGACAACTTTGTTCAAAAGCAGCTAGTGAGACACAGAGCTAAAAACATGTAAGAACCCGTACAAGTGGCTGAATGTTTTTCAGAAATCAGGTGCTGCCTGTCTTTGTCACAGGAATGTCCGGGAGCAAAATTCACCAGCGACTTACAACACATGCTCCTTACTCAAGGAATTTCTAGCAGAAAAGGCCACATGACCCTGGGTTAACCAGCAGCCTGTCTCCTGCCACCACGGGGATTAATGCCCACCACCGTTCCCTTTCTCTCCACATGCCATTACTGCAGCCACCCCATCGCCAGGCTGAGCTCGCCCAGATGGGGCTAGACCCCGGCTTTGCAGCAGAGCCAGTGGTGTGATGCTCACTGATCCCCCTTTCAGATGCCTCAGCAGCGTGTTTAGGGCTTGTTTTCACTAAATACTGTCTGTGCCCTACGTGAAGCCCCTTAACGGAGAAGAACAGAGCAGCGTTTCTTGGCCAGGGGGGTGGCTCTGCAGAGAAGTAGGTCTGGAAAAGCCTTGGGTCTAGCTTCTTTCCGTGCAGATGCACATTTAAGCAGAGATGGGAGGAAAGGCCAAATAGAGGGGTGGAGAGGAAAGAAAAGCAATTTGCACCAGGTGACACGCAAATGTGGGGAGAAAGGCTGTCACATTCAAATTCCCAGTCCCTCTGAACCAGAAACTGCCCAAGCTTGGTAATCTGCACCAACGAAGGCTTTTAACACCTATCAAGGGACAGGCTGTCCTTCCTTTCCAGCTTCATCTGGACTTTCCTGCCCAGTTTGAGACAGCAGTTCTGCCTCTCCCTCTTTACTTCACAGGGCCAGGCCTGAGGTGGTCCCACGGCCATATGGCATTGTCCAGGCTCACCTCCACCTTTCTGATCTCACCCTCTCCTGCTCCTCTGTGCACCCCAGGAGAAACATCGGTACCTATGTCTGTCTCTCTGTGGAGTACCTATCTGGTACAGACTAGAAAAGCTACACTGGTATGGGAGTTATTTGCTGTGGTCTGTAATGAGTACATGATGTGTCTCCTAGGATGAAAGGTAGGATAGTTTACACAGGGTCCCCACGTCTGGGAGTTTAGCAGAGAACCTGCATTTTTGGAGTACCCAGCAGAGCACCCAGAAGATCGCAAGTCCCTTTTCTGGCTCTTCTAGACAGTCTGGACAACAACTTTGGCACATCTCCTGCTTTCCCCAGCCCTCAGTTTCCCTTGGTAGGGGTGGGGGGAAGGCAACAGTGAGCATCACTCGCAACCCTGCCTGGGGCTCTGAGACGGACACTAGCACTGGAGCGGTGGCAGGGGTTTCCACGTGCAGGTAAATTGCAAAATTGCTAGAAAAGTTCATTTTCAACTTCCATTTAAAAGGTTCTGTGAAAAGTTTGGGCAGGTGATTAATCCCAGCTCCAGATTGGTGGAGGCTGACTGTTTGGGGGGGTTTTCTATTTGTTTTAGGTTGTTTACTCAAAGAATTCATTTGTTTACCTTGTTGTTTTCCACTCCCTGCATCTGTTCATTTGTTTAACTATGAGCCGCCTCATTTTCCACTTCTCTTTCCTCCCATTACAGTGGAGCATCTGCTTAGTACTTAAAAAAAAAAAAAACAACAAACAAAAACCAATCACAAATAATCTTTTAAAAACTTTCTGATCCATAGTATAGGGTATGAATGAAAAATTATTGCCTGCATAATCCCTTTTATTATTAATATATCCATAGGGTCCAGTTTGACAACAATTCTGGAGGCCCACAGCAAACTTATTTTGGGAAAAAAGTAGGGATGATGACCTAAAAGAATACCAAAGAATCAGCCCTCCCTGAAAAATCAAGGAAACAAGACTAGTGTCTTTCTCTCCATTCTGGAAGTCATTTCAAAACCAGTCTTGGGACGGGGATAACAGAGGGTGGCAGAGCATTGGAACAGGCTGCCCAGAGAGGTTGTGGAGTCCCCTTCTCTGGATGCGTTCCTATCCAGCCTGTTCTAGGTAAACCTGTTTTGGCAGGGGGCTTGGACTAGATGACCTCCCAGGGCCCTTTCCAAGCCCTCCAATTCTGTGGTAGGCTGCAAAAGTTTAGGGTCTTCCCTTCTAGCCAGAAATCCCAAGTCCGGATGAGCCTGGCTAGCTGTGACCTGACTGCAGCCTCTGTGGAAAGCTCAGATGGGCACGTTTGTGCAGCGCCCATGGGAAATACAACATCAATGACACCTCACCCTCCTTGCCCAAACTCTCCTCTCTTCCCTTCTTCCTTGACCAGCAGCTGCTGGGGGTTCTCAGAGTCCATACCCGGCAGGAGAGGAGCTGAGGAGAGCATCTCTGCACCCCTCTGCCTGCCCCACCTGCACAACAACCACAGCTCTCACCAGTTATTTGTGCTGAGGAATCTCATCTGACCACCTAACATTTAGAGGAAATTGTCTTGTTGGTTAAAAGAAACATGTAACATCTGGGGAGAAGTTATCAACAGCACATAATGGGGTCAGCACGAGGTCAAGTGTCCTCTTGCTGACTAACAGCTGCAGGCAAGAGCCATTCATTAATGTAATCAAGTCACACAAACTTTCATGATAGCATTGGGGAGTTTTGCACAAGTGATTAAACCAAACAGTAAGCACACGAACCTCTGTCAGCTTTTCCAGCAACTGTCTGATTTGCCTCCAGGTCCAAGTTTAGGTCTATGAGGTGATCCTATTGCCAGCAATCCATCACAACTGACTATCACACCCTCGAGCTTATCTATTTTGTTCTGTATCCACTGCTTTCAGGGAGTTTTGAACAGCAACTCATTAGAGATTTCCCCAAGCAGAAGCGGTGAATTGGTATTCTAGAGTAATAAAAACATAATCAATTTGCTTTCTAGGACATGGTCACAGACTGCACTAAGATCTTATTTATCACAGAATATTCATGGTTGGAAGGGACCTTTGAGATCATCGAGTCCAACCACAAAAAAAAAAACCACAACAAACCACCAAAACCAAAAACCCACCACACCCACCCACAAACAGACACAACCCAACAATCTCGGGCGCTAAAGCATATCCTGAAGTGCCACATCTACACATTTTGTAGATACCTCCAGGGATGGTGACTCCACCACCTCCCTGGGCAGGCCCTTCCAGGGCCTGACCACCCTCTCAGGAAAGTCATTCTTCCTCAGATCTAATCTAAACCTCCCCTGCCCCAACTTCAGACCATTTCCTCTGCTCCTGTCATGATTCCCTTGGGAGAAGAGGCCAACCCCCACCTCTCTACACCCTCCTGTCAGGGAGCTGTAGAGGGCAATGAGGTCTCCCCTCAGCCTCCTCTTCTCCACACTAAACATGCCCAGTTCCCTCAGCCTCTCCTCGTAGGACTTGTTCTTTAGTAGCATAGTTAATGGTGTGAGTTTAGAAACATGCATCTGCCCTAAGCTGCACCTTCTGAGGCTCAGGACAGCAGGGCCTTGGAAGGGCACACAACCTCACGGCTCACCTATCCTGACCCTTCAGGTGACCATGAGCACAGCCTGGCTTGTGCTGTTACGTGGCTGGTCCTAGCAACTTCTGCAAGTTGCACCACACTCAACATTGGCTCCAGCAAGGCCTCAACATGGCTTTTCACACCAGCACAAGACATAATTGGGCAAGAATGAAGAGGGAGCCCTCAGCACTAGATCTTTGCGTGGTTTTCTGCACAAAGAGGGACAATTTTGACCATTTAGTTTGCAGCAGCCTGGAGAAGCATGAGCTAACTTTCACTGTCTCTCCCCATTGTTGTCGCCATCTGATAGATCTTAAAAAACCCCAGATAAAAACAAACTCAAAAAATCCAACAACACTGCTCAGATATCGTGTCATTAGGAAACTGCAGTGCCTATATAGGAGTATTCAGAGACAGAGCATCTGGATTGAGTTGCAGAATGGACCAACGCCTTGTGAATAAAAATAAATGGCAAAAAATTCTTTGTGCCTGTTCCTGCCCATTTACTCAGACAAGTTTTTTCTCCTCTCACCAAACATAGGACAGGGAAGAGTTTCTACAACACAAGATAATACTTGCTACATAAAAGTACTGTTCCTCTAATTAGCAGAGATATTCACAGCAGTGAATAAAGGAAAAATTTTTTCCCCTGCCCTATTCTGCTGTAAAGATATGATATCATTTAGAACATCACTTAATTAAATACAAGAAAAGAGGACACTTTGGAATTTAATAATTCTTTTCTCCAACAATTCTTTCTAGTGTTCAAATATTGGTCAGAAAAAATCTAGCCTTGTCACAGTCATCTGGTGCTTAATTGGTTTTTTTATTTAGTTCAGTATTAAAGCATGAACTTTGAGGAAAAAATTAATTCATTGCTCTCTGGTGTGGACAGCTCACAATAAGTAATTGTGTGGAAAGAAAGAAAACAACCCCAAGTCTTTGTAAAGCCCAATATCTGATCTCGGTATCATCTGTCATCATTTACAAAGCTCTAGCTGACACAGGAGGTACATCTTTTCTAGGTGGCATTGAAAAGCTAGTAGGTAGGATTTTCAAAGGCACTTACTTCTTGCTGCTCTCTCTTGATTCCCGTTGAAACCACTGGTAAAAATCTTTACTTCCTCCCCGGAGACCAGGGCATGCCAAGCATACCTGAGCACCCACATACATTATCAATAAATATTTGTTTGTGTCATCTTGATCATGTCAGGTCAATGACATAGAGACCCCACAGCTCATTTTGACCAGCCCAATCCATGGGGTATTCCTCCCTTCAAGTTGCCTCTTTAGCCCACAGCGGAGCTCTTCTTATGAAGCTGTTCGCTCAGGAAGCAGAGATCCGGCTGGCACCTTTTTCTCCTTTCAGCTTTGCTCCAATTTAGACAGCTATGGAAGAGGACAACCAGGATTCCCTAAGGCAGGGGAAAGGAGTGGTGGGATAGTTTTGGCCTGCTGCAGTTCATAGGGCAACACCAACTCCCATGCCAGTGTCTCAGCAGAGCTATCACAGCTGAGCCGGGCGACTGCAGGTAGCCAGCTGCAGGAGTTGTCTTTTTAGTCTGGAGAAGAGAAGGCTGAGGGGGGATCTGATCAATGCTTAGAAATACTTACAGGGAGGGTGTCAAGAGGATGGGGCCGGTCTTTTTTCAGTGGTGCCCAGGGACAGGACAAGAGGAAATGGGCACAAACTTGAATGTAAGAAGTTCCACCTAAAGATGAGGAGGAGCTTCTTGCCTGTGAGGGTGGCAGAGCCCTGGAAGAGGCTGCCCAGGGAGGTGGTGGAGTCTCCTTCTCTGGAGACATTCCAAACCTGCCTGGACACGTTCCTGTGCAACCTGCTTTGGATGGACCTGCTTTGGCAGGGGGTTGGACTAGATGATCTCCAGAGGTCCCTTCCAACCCCATGTGATTCTGTGATTTGGGGGCTGGCCAATGGTGCCAGCACTGCACTTTTTTTAGATAGCAGGCACGGCCATGAGCCAAATCTGTTGAAAACTGGTAACAAGACTTGTATTAACACCGGGAACAGAGGGCTTAAAACAGGGCTGGTGCTTTAGGAAGATACATTAAGCAGGGGATAAAGGACAAAGACTGTCCCAAGCATCCCAGCAAGCCAAGAACTTGATTTTAGGGAGTGGCTGCTGTCCCTATCCTCCCCTTGCAACTGCCTTGCACAGATCTAGTACAGAGATGCTGGTCCCTATCCCTGCTTCTGCATCAGTGATGTCCTGCAAGCAAGGGATGAGTGAAGGAACTGTCTTAGCTGGAATAAACCTGACAGCACACACCCCTACAAAAGTGTTTTTAGGAGAAAGTCATGGCTTGGGCCAAGTGCTAAAATCACATCAGCAAAGACAAGGCAGGTCATGATTTCTGCACACCAGCTGATCCTTATGTCGATTAAAAACTACAGACTTATTTTACTCAACTGGTTGTCATACGGTAGCTAGCGTGCCCTGGGGACAGCACTTTTCCTAGTGAGGGGAAGGAAGGAGAGAGCGGGGCACTAAAGAATGCTGCAGAATCAGTGGAGAGTTATCACAGAAGGAGATTGCAGTCTGTTCATGAGCACCAAATAAGAGCAGTTTTGAAACACATGAAACACTTTGAGCCTTTTGCTGCACCATCTGTTTTGTCCGGCTAAATTCTTGTATTAATCATCTTTACTCCTTGTGAGTAATTCCCTCAGGGAAAACCCACAGAACATGTTTAAATTTATTAAAACTATCACAGTTTATTAAGAGTCTGTACCCAGTGTCTTCTGCCTTACAAACCTGATGATGGGGAGAGAAAACTAGTAGTAAACGCAAAATGGTTCCTCTCATCTCTACCCCTGCCAGTGCTATTTGTGGCAGTAGTGGGTACCGGTGCCCTAGTAATGGGTATTGGTGTCACAGCTCTGTTTCATGCGTGTCCCCTGCAGTGTGCCACGCACTGTGCCAGCACATCACATTCCTCCAGAGAGCTTGTGTCAAAAGATTAAGAAGAGATGTAGATGCAGTTACAGTTTAAGGAGGGCAAAGATACAAGTGAGAGAAGAACAGCGTTCACAAACGCTCTCAGCCGCTCTCCCATTTAGCTAAAGTACATAAACCTGTTTCTAATTTTTAATACAGGAAGATTTACCCAGCAGCCTAGGTAGGTGTCAGCCACGTGGTCAAGTCTGAACCACATCTCCCAGGAGAGCTGAAAAGACTTTCTGCCTTCATTACCCTGTGCAGATAAGCAGGAGGCAGAGATCAAGGCTGGCACCACAAAGAGCCGGGGAGCACCTGATACACCACATGGTAGAATGGCTTTGTATTCCAGGAGTTTAAGATGTTAATCTCAAAACAGCAGCACAAGAAAATACCAAAGCTGTTTCCATCGAGTTCATGTCGTGTTTACCTGCAGCACCAAAAGAGTGGATTTTTAAATGACAGAAGAAAACTCATTTGTCCAGTCTGAATTAACACTCGCTGCCTCAGCTTCCTACTTATCTAAGTAATACCAAAAACTTTTTTCTTTATTAGAAATAGAGATTAATTAATGCATATAAGGGACTATCAAGCCACAGCCAAAGACTAAACAAGGCTACAAAATTCAAGCCAGGGCTTGGATTCCATTTCACTGAGGCAGCAACTTCTGCTCCGAAGTTAACACCGCTGCCAGCGCTTCCTTGCTTTGTTTACACCCCATCGCTTAAGCCCATCAAACCCATGGGAAATGCCAGAAGAGGAGCTGTGCTGGGCCATCGGTCACACTGGTAACACAAATCCACCTTATAGGGACGTTAGCTGCTGCACCAGACCTTGGGTTGGAGCACGGGCAGTGTGGTTGCGTGGTCCTTTATGCCTACTTTGCTCCAAAGCCCACTTCTGTTGAGCACAGTGAGGTTCTTCCATCCAAAACCAGAGACAATTACCCCTGCAAAAGTCTTTTTGCAAGCTTAACACGCTCCATCCAGGCAACAGTTTTAATCTGTACTGGCTAGTGACTCCCAGCTGAATAAGCTTACTCCTTGAGGGAGTTACCAGCCAAACTCAACTCATGTGCCTGAACTGGCAAATCCCACTGAGGTGTAAACAGGCCATCTAGGGTGTTCAGAAACCCATTCCTGGGTAATTGGTTTCCATAATGACTCACACACAAGCACAAAATATGGGAAAGCTTCCCCCTCAGATTTGCTCAAAGTACATACGGCTNCGCCATGAATTAATCAAGTAAGGAAAAAAAGGGGGATCTGGCTGAGTGCCATGGGCTAAAGGTTAAAAAAATAAAATCACATGCACATGCAGAGAGAGCAGGGACATGCAGAAATGTCATATGGAGAGTAAACAAGCTGTAGTGACCTTCTTGGGCTTTATCAAATATTCATGGAAAGCAGGCTCATGGGGATACAAAACTACTAATAATGAACCCACCAGCATCCCAGCATCCTGGCACATTCCTGTTCCCCCCTTCTGACACTGTTGCCTCACCCCTTACATGCCAGATGCCTGTCAGCTCGGACCTGTACCAGGCTGCCTGGTGGCCTCCAGCTCTTTGCTAATACTTGGAGCTGAAGCAAAGAAGGAGGATGCAATGGTGCAGGGGACTTCTTCACATCCAGACGTTTTTAAATAGAGAAGACCAGACAGTATCAGGCCTTCAGGGAGACCTGGCAGTCTGGGGACTCCACTAAATTAAAAACACAGTGTTAAATTTTCACTCCTGTACCTTGACCCTTAGGGTTTATCTCCAGCCTCTGACGAGGATGTTCACTAGGTACTTTATGGAGATCAGGGATGGCATGTGTTACCAAGTTACTGACCTCAGACACGAAAGGAGTCATCTTATTAGAAGCCAGCCTTTCAACCATTCCAGCCTTGAATTTTCATTCCACAACATATTTCAAAGGAAAAATGGAACCTCCTATACGGATAACCAGAAGAGTGAACTATATAAGATGTGATGATTTTTCTAAAGGACAATGATCTATTTAAAAGCAACACAAATATATTGAGTGGTAGCAATTCAAATTACGTTGATGTGATTACTTAGAAAAGCTAAGTAATCTTAGCAAATCTTTGCATCATCAGTGCTTTCAGCTCTAATCTCTTAAAAGTAAAGGGGAAAAAATGGCAATGTGGTCATTGCTTGAAAGACAGCAGCAGTATCTTGATTTTTGTATTCTTTGCTTGTCTTTGAATGTGGTGGGGTTTTTTTCCCCTTCTTTCTCCTACATACTTCTAATCTCACAAAAGATATGTTAAAATAATAGACATAATTGCCCAGAGGTGAGATGGAAAAGAAAGCAGCAAAAGTATTGCAAAAAGACTGGGGACAAGAATACCCAGACAACATCTACAAAAACCACCCCAGTAAAAACAGTTGGAAGCTTTAAGAAAGGGCTTAAATGTTGCAGAAAGCAACTTGGGTCACTTGCAGTAACTACCTGAAGGTGAACATTACAGCCATTTAAAAAAGGTTTGGTGAGCATAGAGAATATTTACGGCTATATGGGGGCTAAGCAAAGCTGGCTGGAGCCTGTGTTCACCCAGCCATGCCCCACTGGGAGCAGGGGTTTTCCAGGGCAGAAAACCACACTAGCACAGACCTACTGCTCTGATTTCCCCCCTGTACTTTCATCTTTCTTATCTCTCACTTTCTCAGGCTATAATGTGTTCCTGTAATAAGTTAAACCATAACTTTGGTTTCTTTGAAAATAGATTGGCCTATACAGCACCGGGCTTGTTGACATCAAATAGGAGGCACCTCTCTCAGTGTGGGAAGAGGGTTCTTGCCCAAGAGACTGCGGAATTGATTGACAGGGCTATAAAATAGATGTGAAGAGGGAGGGGGATAATAATATCAGGCTTGTCTGTGACAAGCTGTGGGGTACAGTGTTCATCGGTGGAGTCCTCAGCACAGGAAGGACATAGACCTGTTGGAACGGGTCCAGCAGAGGGCCACAAAGATGATCAGAGGGATGGAGCACCTCTGCTATGAAGACAGGCTGGGAGAGCTGGGGTTGTTCAGCCTGGAGAAGAGAAGGCTCCAGGGAGACCTTAGAGCAGCCTTCCAGTATCTGAAGGGAGCTCCAGGAGAGCTGGGGAGAGACTCTTTGTCAGGGAGTGCAGGGACAGGAGAAAGGGGTAATGGTTTTAAATTGGAAGAGTGGAGATTAGATACTAGAAAGAAATTCTTTACTGTGGTGAGGCACTGGAAGAGGTTGCCCAGGGAAGTTGTGGCTGCCCCATCCCTGGAGGGGTTCAAGGTCAGGCTGGATGGGGTTTTGAGCAGCCTGGTTTAGGGGGAGGTGTCCCTGCCCATGGCAGGGGGGTTGGAACTAAATGATCTTTAAGGTCCCTTCCAGCTCTAACCATTCTATGATTCTAAATAGTGGTGCTTTTTAGCACAGAGATCCATACTTTGTGCTTGAGTGGCTGGGGTGTAAGTTTGTGTCATGGGATTAGCTGCATTTCCCCTATACTTTTACCAAACTCTCTTGTACTTAGACCATTAATCCAGTATATATGGACATACTTCTAATATTCCACGTCTCTGAACATGCCTAACTTCTAATAAAGAACGTAAACTAAATAAAGAACGGGGACAGAAGCAGAACAGATTTTTTTCTGTGCTCATATGTGAAATTCCCTCAACAAAGCCACATTCATTTGTGGTTTATTGGTGAATAAATTGGTATTACAGTGCTGGGAAATGTTGAGTGAGGAAGGCCAAAGAGAAGGCAAAACAAGACTCAGTCCTTCAGCTACCTAGGAAGGAAAATTTGAGGGGAGGAGAGATACAAACAAAAGAAGTTGAGTGGATGGGGATCCGTGAGGTATTGGGTATGAATGGAAAGATGGAGGCAAGGAGGCAGCTGTACAGAACGAGCAGTGCAATAACACATTGTTGATCATGAGACTATTTTGACCCTCAAGGTGTTTTGCACTCTCTCATTACCCAGGAGAACTTTTCCTCACAAGCAAGCACAGGCATTTAGGCACACGTGTCCATCCTGACTCAAGACCAGCATCCACCACCTTATCAGAAGCAGTCTGTATCTTTGGACTGTCACATCGGCACTCATGTTATGACAATATCATGCTGTAATTCCTTATTTTTATCAAATCCAACTCTCCTTCCCCCCGGCCCCACAATCTTTCTGCTCATTTTGGTGTTCTTTGCTCAATGTCACAGCAAGCGCTGCTTCGTGATTACCTTGCTACATGTTTATAATTAATTTCTCTCAGCAGGATAGCAGCCAATATTATTACCAAATGCATTTCGTAAGTATTGAGTCAGCATTTGTTCCAAAAAAATACATGTGATTTATTTTCTCCTTAGGGAGCAGACATTTGTAAGTAGCAGATTACTGACATACTGCAACCAGAAAGCAAAACATAATAGCAATTAATGCGGCATTGTGAATGAAAGCTCACTTGCTGCAGAAACCTCTCAATGATAGCAACTCAACAGCACTTGTGTCAAAAAAGTCTGCCACAGGACTCAAAACACCAAGCAAGATTAAGACTAAGAGTGTGGGATTTAAACTCCCTGCAGCAGACACTATCCTTTTATTCTACCTTTGAACAGCACTTAGCAGACAGAGGTCCTGCACTACAATGGGTGCTCCAAGCACTGGCACCAGGGATGAAGGCTAATGCATACCTGTGAGAAAGTTTCATGGATGTTTCAAAGGAACTGGGGTTTTTTTATGCAATAACTTTCAGAATAAATTTCTTTTTTTTTTTTTTAAACCTTCATTATTCCAGTGGGAAAAAGAAGAGAGAAAACTGGCTTCCAGAGAAGATATCTTTGACCAGCTTCAGAGCTGGTAATAAAGAGTAATAAAGCAAATGGCCATAACATGATCTAATACATCTTATAAATCACTAGCTTCTTAATACAAAGCATAGGAAGGTGTTTCATGGTCCTCATCCAGTTCAATAGTAATTTGGCCCTATCCTTCCTTGCTGAGCCATTCTGTGAAAGGAGTAAATCTGCCTTGCTCAATCAAAAAACACTCACTGGTTTGCCAACTCAAGCCGAGGGTTCTTGCTAGAGGCATCTTTGCGAGCCCAGAGAACCATAGTGTCACAGCAAAGCTTCAGGTCACCTTGCCTCACAGCAAGGTGTCCTTCAGCTGAGCAACCCCACAAAGAAGCCCTTACCCACTCAGTCCTTGCAGCGGCTTTCCCCAGAGCTAGCTGCACTAGACAAGTTTGGATTTCCCTGCTCCCCTTCCGTGCAGCACTGGGTCACATCCCTGGCTTTTTCATAGAATGGTTTTGTTTGGAGGGGACCCTAAAGATCATCGAGATCCAACTGCCCTGCCCTGGGCAGGGACACCTCCCCCTAAACCAGGTTGCTCAAAGCCCCATCCAGCCTGGCCTTGAACACCTCCAGGGATGGGGCATCCTCAGCTTCTCTGAGCAACCTGGGCCAGGCTCTCACCACCCTCACAGCAAAGAATTTCTTTCTAGTATCTAATCTAAATCTCCCCTCTTCCAATTTAAAACCATTACTCCTTTGTCCTGTCACTACACTTCCTGACAAAGAGTCCCTCCCCAGCTCTCCTGGAGCTCCCTTCAGATACTGGAAGGCTGCTCTAAGGTCTCCCTGGAGCCTTCTCTTCTCCAGGCTGAACAACCCCAGCTCTCTCAGTTTGTCTTCATAGCAGAGGTGCTCCATCCCTCTGATGATATTCGTGGCCCTCCGCTGGACCCATTCCAACAGGTCCATGTCCTTCCTGTGCTGAGGACTCCAGAGCTGGACACAGTGCTCCGGGTGGGGTCTCACGAGCGCAGAATCATCTCATTTTGTAGGGGTTCTCAAGGAACACGTTTGTGCACAGCACACATTCTCCCCCAGGTTTGCCTTTACGCACATGCAACGCAGGGAGAAAAGGGTATTGCAAGGTGCCCACCAGCTGACTCGGTGGGCTTGAGCCCTGTAACCCTCAAGGCTCTCTCCCTCCTTAGCTCCAAAGCCAACACAAGTGGATGGTGGCAGGGCATAGGGATAAACCCTGGCACCCCGGAGTTCAGCAGCGCTGGGAAGGGCTGCATAAATGCGGGTTGGTAAGCTCCCGCTCATGCATCGTTGAAAGATCAATTTCTCATTGCCAGTGCAGGTGGGACCTCAACAACTACTTAGACAAAAAACGTGAGATACTGTGCAAGAAAAACTGCTTTCAATGAGAAACCACCAGTGAAGGACTTCAGCTGTTCCCAGCAGTGCGTGGTCAGCAGGGCTGGGAGAGGGCATAGTAGATCTTCAAGAGGATGGGAGGAGTCCCTCCATCCCTCTCCTTTATTCACCCAGCTCCCCAAACCGCACTTAAACCTTTACTATATGAACAAGGTAACTTGCAAATGTTGGTAAAACATTTTGCAAGCCACAGAAAGGAGAGAGAAGTAGATTTTTTAAGAGTGTGACTTTTCTTTATCCTGTTGCAGCTTTTACAATTGTTTCTCAGGGTGAGCACAGGGATGGTGGTAACTGGGGCCAGTGCACGTGGGAAGCCTGAACGTTGCTGAGATCTCACCACAGATATCCCGGTTGACACAGCATCCAAACTTTCACTTAAGGAAGTATTCCTCCCTGTAAAGGTAACCCAGTGTAAATTGCTAACTTTTTCCCTCCACAGCAGGGCTGAAATAACCATGCTAAGAGATATAGGCACTTTCTACCACTCCTCCAGCATAATGGCACACAAGGTTTTTAATATCTAATTGAAAGCATTTAGTGTTGTTTTAAGTAACTGAGCAGATTTTCCAGTCCATGATGTCTTGGGTTATGGCACGTGCATTCACTTTGTCCAACGTGGTAAGAGCTGCAGCTTATCAGAAGTGTACAAATGTAGATGTTTCTCATAGTGTAACCTGCAAAGTAGAGGGAACTCGGGATCCTCAAGAACAATTCAAACAGACTTGTTAACAAAAAACGTGACTGCTTGTTTGAAAACCTTGGCAAGATAAATTTCTATGCTGTTTGTTCGTGCAGAGCAAGAGGGGTTTACTTGCTTTCCCAGAACTGTAGCCCTGCGTATCTCCCAGCAGCAACAGCACATTTTAAACTAGAATTTGGAGTTGTGAACAGCTCATGTTTGAAACAGCGAGCTGGTCCTCATGGAACCAGGAAAACAGGGAAAGAATGACATGGCTGCAGAAACAATGGATTTTGGGTTCTCTGCATAATTGGTCTTTGATGCCAAAAATTTGGAGTCATGTATTTGAGTTTCCTTCCTACAGTGTAAAAGCAGCCTCCTGGTCAACAGGACCACAAAACTTTGGGTCTTTCTAGCTCCTGACCGTGGGTTTTTTTGCATTCCTAAGTGACTAAAGAAACATGTGGGGAACGCTATGGGGTACATAGGTTTCTAAAGGTTACCTCTGATGGGTATTACTGTAGATCTCTGCTCTCCAAGTGGTAAAGTTATTTCTGCATTGGGTTCCTTTGCCTTAGATGGTTCATAATTTCCTGTGTTTTGTTTGGTTGGTTTTTTTAACCCCTTCAACAAATAGTTATGAGAACAGGAGATACCTGCATTCTTTTTGTCATACAGTCTGCATGTTACATCTTGTAACACTCCGTTTATTCCCTCATTCATACATGAAAGCACATTTCTCCATGCATTCACTGGGAGATGCATATTATTGTATGAATTTCTAGTCAGTTTTATATACCAGTGGCTAAAACTTGTCCTAATTAGTCTCAGCTTTAATAAAACAATCAGTAAAAATTCAGCATATCAAAAGGCAAAAGTAACATGGGTCAGATGCAATCTGTCAAGCGTGTAAATTACCCCATGTAGACCCATATCATAATCATAACTGTACAATCTGATTGTTTGAGTTCAATTATTTTAAATACTCCCAGCAATCAATAGAGATTCATCCATATAAACCTATTTGACCCCTTTCCTCAATGAGGCACAATTACACACTTAACAGTCCTGCATTAACCTTTGACATAGTTAGGAATCATAGTTAGTGATCAAATCCAACATATGAGTGATGGAATGTTGCCAAGCAGCCTCCAAAAAAATCCATCTCCAGAATGAACCCAACAACACGGCCCTTTTAGGGAACAGATATTCGCATGCAAGGTGGATATTAAAAGATAAGAGAGACTTTATTGATCTTTCATTTCTCCCTACTACAGAGTTGTTAATTGCAAATGTTAAGAGGAAAAGTATTCAGAGTAAGCAAAGCTTTTCAATATTAACCTCAATAAGTGAATTAAGCAGCAATACATTGCATAAAATTGGAGATCACCAATAGGTCAAAAAATGCAATTCATTCCTGCTCTGGGCAATCAAGATTCTCAGATGATAGACCTCTGCAACTTACTGCAAGCTTGGTAATTGCTACCCATTACTGCAATAATCAGAGTCTGACCCCAGGGACAGGCAATACCAAAACCCTATTGAATTTCAGTAGCACCAGCTTCCACCAACAGGCCTGTCCTTTGAAAAAGCCAAGCCAACAATTCATCCTACGCACTTGAACAAGGCTAAGTCATTTAAACTGCTTCCAGAAGAGCAAGGGGTTAAATTCATCCCGAGGCTATCCAGTTGAAATAATGATAAATCTGGAGCAGTGTTAATTAACAGCCACAAGAGATTCTTTTCCTATTAGCAGTAAAAAAAACATATGACCATTCACAGGCAGCTGTATTTCAGCAGTAAAGGTATAACTGATATTGAAGGTTTCCAGCTTAGCCTCTGAATCACACCTTTGGCATTGCAAAGCTCAAAGAAGAGAGAAAGAGAGTAATTCTCTTCCTACAAGGGTAAGCACCAAGAGCATTTGTGCAGGGGTCAATGAAGCAAAACTGGTGGAGAAAGAGATGCAAAGTCTGGAATAGCAAACATGGTCTTATTCCACACCCCAGTGCAATTTACTTTTACATCATGAAGAATTTGCCATACCTGATTCAAAGGTCCAGCGATGCCAAGAACCCGCCTTTAACAGAATCCAGTAGCGCATGCTTTGAAAGAAGAAAGAGACATCCAGAATGTGTGAAAGCACTCAAAAAAATAATAGTCCTAATTCCTGGGTAGAAGAAGAACAAATCTGCAAAAATACATTGCAATATAAGAAAGTTCCTGCACCTCATCATACTTACTCCTGGGTTCTCCAGCTAAGGACTGACTCATCCTAGCACTCTAAGGGCTATTACAGACTCCAGGTCTGGGTGCAGTGTAAAGAAATAGGTGTGCTACCTGACCTCAGCAGAAGGGAAGCTCTAATCAATGGTTATTGAAAACAACAGATGCTGCTAAAGCAGCACTTGTGACAGCTGAGGCTTCTGCCAGTGCCTTCAGCCTGTGCAGCCATGAGGGGGGCGAAGGAAAACAGGAAGGTTTTTCTGATTAGCTTGGTGATGACACCTGGTGAAGGACTTCAGTGATACTGAAGGTATCTCACTGGGGTGAGTCTGGACTGATTTTGTGCTTGGTTTGACTGTCGGAGATGAAAAACAATGGCAAAATACATTTTAATGAGTTTTTGATTTCGAGGGTACCTATAAACTGGCACGGTGTGGCACCGAGCCAGTAGGACCAGTTCTATGAAGATAAACTGTATGAGAAATGCTAACCTCTACATTAAGAAAAAATAAACAGCAGCTACCTCATATTGGACCGTATCCTTTAAATTTTCATTTGAGCTGTGAACAGCAGATGAACATTTCTTGTAACTTGATGCAAATTATTTTCCTCATCTTGCTCACAGATTAGATCCTTCCATTTCTGCTCTAAAAGCAGCCTGACAGCTCACACACGTGTTGATGTGCAATGAGCTCGCTCTGCCCTTCCCTCAGTGCCCTAACTGAGCCTCGTGGCCGTTAATATGTTTATCCTCGCATCACCTCTGTAAAGTAAAGGAAAGCTATTATTCCTTCTTTGCACAGGTGAGAAATTAATGCAAAAAAAAAAAAAAAAGAGATAAAAGGGTAGCCTGTCAAGTCTTTTTAAATTAATGGGAGTTAGGCACCTAAATAACTGGGTGAATTAGGACATTAAAGAGTCATCTGCTGTCAGAAAGTAATTCCTACTGCTGTGCTTCATTTCTAATATACAGATTTGAAGGTCTACCTCCCCCCTTGCTTTACCTTTTTCTTTTTTTTTCCAATCTTGTGATCTTGGAGTCAGTTTGTGCCTTGTGTCCCTACTTCCACCTGCTGCTTGCAGCAATGAGCCTATAAAGAGCCCACTGCTGTGTTTGAACTGATGATGTTGAACTCCTGGAGCAATTCTCTGTGACCATGGGAGGTCTGGGACATCCTGGAATAGCTGTTGCCATTTCCAAGTGGTCCAGGAGAAGGAACACAAAATAAATCTCTGGTAGATCAGGGAAACACTGGACTTCTTTCTGTTCAAACACAAATGGTTCAGAGGTGCTTTTTAATTCTGCAGATATTTTTCTTCCTTGAAGTTCTTTAAAACATGCAACACTGTGCTTAAAATATGCCCACGCATGTTGTGCTTGCAGCGCCTTGCAATAAAAGCAATGGTGCCCTCAAAGACCACATCTAAAAGTTTCTTGACAGGGGTATTTTAAAAAAGAAGGCAGCAGGGTAACAACACTGGAATTCTGCTGTGAAATGATTATACATCTTGCATCTTTTACCTTCCCCTAACACTGGTATTGTGGGCTTCAATATACTGTAGCTCTCTACAACTCAATGACGTGAACATACAAGCACCATTTCTATCCAGTAATCGTGCCACGCCGGACAATGCAAACATCTTTGCACAACAGGATGGGCAAAAGCATGTGTAGAAAGGATGACGTAAGCACATATAGAAACCTCCCCAGAACTACCCCTTCTCACCCTCCCACCCCCTCCGTATCACTGGTAAGTACCTGCAAGATCTGTGTTGCCCCCTCCCCGTTTGCAGTCTCTGTAGCGTTCTCTCTGGTGCTCTCTCTTCCTCATCGCCTCTCTTGGAAAGGACAGCACTTTATTGTGCACAGGCAAGAACAAAGGTGCTTTTGGAAACTGTTCCTTCACACACATTCATGATACTTTATTTCTCCCAATTCTGCATGTTTGTTTGCATTTTGCAGCTTCCAACAACTGCAGAGGGCTGCATTCATAGTTTATTTTTATCTCGTTTCCATGGCTCATAAAGAAAGGTGTAGTACCCCAACCTGCTAGGTAACGCAGAAACATATTTTTAAGACATTTTGCTTCAAAACCGCTTTGTTCTTTCCTTGTGCTGTGCACTTCATCCCACTGTCAAACTGGTTTCCAGCTCACGGGTAGTCAGATTCAAGTACTGGGCAGCAACACCCGGGGAAGTCCCAAGGTTTACACTCCTTATTCCCTGCTTTTTGCAGCCAGAGGCACTGTGCAACTGCAACAGGGTGACCCAAGCTGTCTTAGCACGTTTCAGCTACAATTTTGTCTCCCCGTCCATCCCTAGTGACTTACCTCCTCTGAGTCTTTATGCATGGACACGGACTGACGGAGGTCATTCCCCACTGACATCAGTGTAAGAGAAGAGAGGATCAGGCTCAGAATCCAATAGGTCCTTTGGGGTCTTCCATAATGTGCTAAAGTGCACGGTGATTTTATTAGTCAGTCTGTCACAGAAGTCTAACCAGCTTCCCATTAAGTGGTTGTTTTAGTATGTTTTGGCCCACCTAAATATGTCATATAATTAGGAAAAGGATCAGCTGAAGTGCAGGCACAGGTGTGTCAGTTATTTATCCATGCTGCGTGACATTTAGATAGAAAACAGCAAATACCTGTGCGGTGCAGCCTGCAACAGCCCCTGCCTTGCCACAGAGGAAAACATTCTTCTCAAAAACAATACACAGAGATGGGTGGGTCCTACCCTCTGCAGAATCTTTTCTGTCTTAAGGATCCAGTGCCCAAAGGAAAGCACCTCCATGTCTCTCATTGTTTTTTACAATGGAGACAAACCAGATGAACCTAGTCTTTCCTACACACTGAAAAACAGTGTCTTGGGTGCATCTGCCCGTGAAACTTCAGGGATGGCAACGCTGCACTCGGGCAATGGGGTCGTGGCATGCCCATGCTGAAACCCATCCTGTGGTTACACTCTGACTGCTGCCTAGCCCACCTGGCTGGGGAATAACTGGTCGCTGTGCTCACAGGGTTATGAAATGCTACTGTAGCTCCTCACTGCATCCTAAAGGATGGATCCTCAGGGCTGGGAGGAATTCTCTATGATGACTAGTGGAGTTAAAAAAAAAAAAACCAAACCCAAAATATTTTTTATCTAATTGTATTAACTACAACAGGGAGCTACCTGTAGTAGATAACTTCTGGACCATGCAGTCCCGCCAGTCCCTTCCTGCTTTCTTCTCAAACTCTTACACCACAAAAAGCTTAATTCCTTTGAAAAGAGGACAGAATTCCCCTTTATACTCTATTTTAAAGATGATCCTGAGATAAAAAAGCAGAACCTATTTGTATTCAGATCCCAGCAGGATAGGGACAAGTCACGGGAAGCTGTGTCGTACTATTTAAGTACCCAAAGAAATTCTATTTAATCTTGTAAAGCAGTACTAAGTAATGGGTCATGGCCTCTGATCCAAGGATATAAGCTGAGGTCCCTTCTCAAACCTGCTGCTAACAGGGGAAATGGAAGTGCAAGGAGCAAGACCCAGCAGAAACTCAGACTGTCCCTGACATGACCAGTGCAACTTCTCCCAGATCAGTGATGCTCCACTCACTTCGGGATGAGACCGGCACTCTCCAGTAGCCCTGCTCCTGGGAGAAGGCATTTGTTTCACTGTTGATTTAGTTTCCTTCCAGGTACCACCAGTGGTTTTCAGTCCTCAAGAAGGTGCCTGCACAGAGTAGAGAGGCAGTGCTTTGTTCTTCTGGCCACTAATTATAAAAAGGAGGGATGGATGCAGCTTGAATCAAAGACACAAAGCAGGAGGCGCCAGATGCACCAGTCTCCCTTCCTGGGCTGTGTCCTTCTGACTGTTGTCAGCGGGCAGCATCAGCAGCTGAGATGAGGAGTAACATGAGAGAGGCTTCTTTTCTATCCACTGTCGTGTATTTCCATGGTGTCATGGTTTAACCCCAGCCAGCAACTAAGCACCACCCAGTCACTCGCTCACTTCCCCCTGGTGGGATGGGGGAGAGAGTCAGAAGAGTAAAAGGGAGAAAACTCCTCAGTTGAGATAAAGACAGTTTAATAAGTAAAGCAAAAACTGTGCATGCATGCGAGCAAAGCAAAACAAGGAATTCATTCACAACTTCCCATTGGCAGGGAGGTGTTCAGCCATCTCCAGGAAAGCAGGGCTCCATCGTGCGTAACGGTTACTTGGGAAGACAAAAGGCCGTAACTCCGAACATCCTCCCCTTTACCCCTTCTTTTCCCCAGCTTTGTACACAGGGCATGACGTCCTATGATATGGAATATCCCCTTGGTCAGTTGGGGTCAGCTGTCCCAGTTGTGTCTCCTCCCGACTTCTTGTCCACCCCTAACCTACCAGCTGGCAGGGCGTTGTGAGGAGCAGAAAAGGCCTTGACGCTCTGTAAGCACTGCTCAGCAATAACTAAAACATCTCTGCATTATCAACACTGTTTCTAGCACAAACCCCAAAAAATCAACTGTACTCCAGCCAAAACCAGCACAAATGGGAAAATGAGTCTGGTTCTCTGATCTCCATTACCTGCAGGATTTCTATTGAGCTGACTATACATTTGAGACAGTTCATTTGACGTGTTCCGTGCTGGACTCTGGGTGTCCCTTGGTCTCTCCTTTACCTCCATCTTCTACTTAGGACTTTGAAAAAGAAAAAAATCCAATCATACAGATGCAGAAGCTTGTATATTGGAGGTACCCTGCTTGGTTGATGTCCTGGGGCCACAAAGGGTGACACCGTGGTCCAATAACAGGGAAGCTGAGAATCAGCTCTGAGATCCGTCTTCAGTCAGCTTGAACCAAACAAACACTCTTTGAAATTCCACAAATGCCCTCCCCGGGGGCATCTCTGTTCTCCACAGCACCCCCAAGATGCTTTGCCAGCTTCTCTACAGCCTGTGACACCGAGCGCCTTTGGGGAGCTGCTCTCCATCAACAACATCTCTCCCTTTCATTTCTCTATCCTATTTAGAAGCTGGTTGAGGGGGCAGAAAGACTGAGTTCGGGAACAGGGAACTAGAAGATCTGGTTTCCTGGTCTCAAGTCCTGCAGTGTCTGGACAGCACAGGAAGGGACAGGTGGGAGACGGGCAGCTCATTTTTCTGGGAAGCTTTGTACTTGCCCTCCTCAGCAACAGCAGCTTCTATGTGTTTTTGTCTGATCCACCTCAATCACCACCAGCCTTGACTTCTCCATGATTTCTTTCCGCATCTGTCTCCATAGCAGTATGGCACTTACCAAGCCACTTTACAATGAGCAAATCACCAGCTTATACCTGCAAAAATCTCTGTTTTACAGAAAAGCGTTAAAGAAAACTTTGATCCAATTTTAAAGGTCGTTTTATTTGTATAAATGCATAAAACATTCAAAGTAGCACCTGGAATCTTCAGTAACTGTATGTAACGCTTTTAGTGGGAACTGCATTGGTTCCACACAGGTTATACTACACTATAGCACTAAATAGTTCAAACCACATCTGTGAAAAAGATCACAATCTCAGAAACAAGCTGTTGAGTGGACTGCAGGGAGAACACTTGTTCAGGAGAGAATAGACCAAACCTTTGAAAACTGAGCCCTGATGTTTTCTATTGGCATTGCAAATGCGGCTGTAATTGGAAGCTGTCAGCTTCCAGATAACAGTGGCAAATTAAGGTGATGAGCCAAGGTAAGAAAGTGAGGCGATAAATGGAGACACACTTTGCTTTCTGCAAGCAGACACAGTCAGTCATATGTGAAGGCTGCAATGCAGAGCGCTATTTATAATAACACCCATTTGGAAGCGTGCCTAACACCGTGCCAGGTAGCTTTAACTTTACGAAAAGAGTAAAAAAAAAAAAAAAACAAAAAAGAGGGAGTATATTTTCTCATTGAGTTTCCTTCAAGTTGCTTTTCCTCCATTCCACTCCCACTGAATTTTCCCCACGGATCTGCTGTGTTTAGCTCCATGATGCTGGGGTAGGTGCCTTCACACCCAGTTTCTCTCTTTATCCTCCATCCCTTGTTTGTGCAGTGCAGAATGCAGGCCCTAGGTTTTCTCTTCGCAAAGTTAACAAAAAACTGCAAACAAATGATGACTCATTTTCCTCCAAATCTGCTTTAAATACACGTTCATACACGTATAGAGACTTGTGGTTGAGGCTAGTATATATCTTACCAGGATTCTGGTTTTCTGAAGGAGGACCTGAGGGTTTTGACGAGGCACAGCTCTGTAGAAACAAAATGGGAATAGCTCCTCATGCCTCTTTGAGCATTTTCTCTCAATACTTGGCCCAAAAGGAATCTCTCTGTTGTATGATAACTGTGCTATGGGTGGATCACCTCTGATTCCTGCTGCTGGGGAAAAACAAGCCAGCAAACAAAGGAAAAAGGACCTGAATGAGTCACACTCCACGTATTACCACCCAAACAAAGCCACCTTTTTCTGAGTCCTAATAGTGTCCCTGCTCGTATACGACATACCTTCGGCTGTACACTAATTACTCTGCAGAGGTAGCTTGCACTTTGCATTAGCCATGGAGAGAACTTAAATGCCCAGGACCTAGAGTATTACTGGATGGCTAATATTAGGGGGATAGCTCCTACCGTTTTGTCCAGGTCCAGGAACTCCTAAAGCTAAATGGAATCTTTTCTCTGGCAGCTTGGGCTCACACACCAGTAATGTAGCACAGTCCTGCCAGTTTAGTACCAGCTTTGCATTCCAGCAAGTGTTTATGTGAGGAATGAAGCAATGGAGTTGGGCTTTAACAGGGGAACTGATTGCCTGGGCAAAAGTGCTCACCTCCTTCTAGGGCAGGACACAATGTCTTGTCAGCCTGCTTTTTTATGGCTGGAAAAGCCTCTCAACATGGTAAGACTATAATATTTACAGAGGAAAGCTAGCCAAAAATTTATTAACACAATAAAGCACCAATTTCAGGATGTATTTTACTAGCAACAATAATTACTAATCACTTAATTTGCTATTTCATATTATAAGACCTACATTTACCAGCCACTGTCAACCCCTCCCTAAAGCTGGCATAGGTCAGAGATGCAAGTCTCATTTTATACGGTGGTGCTCTAATACACTTCTCCCCACTTACATTGATTATGACTAATTAAAAGTTTATATATTAGAAAGACCAGATAAAATGTACTTTAAAGTCATTCCAGAGCTTATGGCAGCAGTAAAATAAAAAGCCTTTCTTCCAGGTCATGTTTTAAATCAGACTGAAGACTATTTCCTGCAATATATTACTACAGCAGATATATTTTCGGGCCTTCCTGTTTTAAAGGGATTGATTAAGCTCAGGAAGAGCCAGTGTTTAGTTAGTTTTATCCCAGGTTGGTTAGGTATAGCTGATGGTCAGAGTTGTTTGCAGATGCATAATCCCAAGAAGTGCTTGTGTCCCTCTGCAAGGGTGTCACAGCAGTGGCACGCTTCATGGAGGGAAGGAAGCTCTCAGAAAAGGAGAAGAAAATTTTTGTCTTGTCCTGCAAGTGTGTGCAATTTTTGCATGCCAACTGGCTGCAGTAGACTCTGCAACACTGGATGTCCCCCCAGGAGCCCGCAGGAGATGCTGCCCTGACACAGAAGAGACCCAGAAACACAGAATTAGAGAATGATATGGGTTTGGAAGGGACCTCTGGAGATCATCTAGTCCAACCCCCTGCCAAAGCAGGTCCACCCAGAGCAGGTTGCACAGGAATGTGTCCAGGCGGGTTTGCAATGTCTCCAGAGGAGGAGACTCCACCATCTCCCTGGGCAGCCTCTTCCAGGGCTCTGCCACGCTCACAGGAAAGAAGTTCCTCCTCATGTTTAGGTGGAACTTCTTATGTTCAAGTTTGTGCCCGTTACATCTTGTTCTGTCACTGAGAAACACTGAAAAAAGACTGGCCCCATCCTCTTGACACCCTCCCTTTAGGTATTTCTAAGCATTGATCAGATCCCCCCTCAG
>VXAK01016967.1:254341-272775 GCA_013399435.1 Arenaria interpres | reverse complement strand
GTGTCAGCCACCCCTCCCTGTTTTGTATCATCAGCAAACTTGCTGAGGGTACGCTCTGTCCCTTCATCCAGTTCATTGATGAAAATATTGAGTAGGACTGGATCCAGTACTGACCCCTGGGGAATGCCACTTGTTACAGACCTCCAACTAGACTCTGTGCCACTGATCATGACCCTCTGAGCTCTGTCTTTCAGAGAGTTTTCAATCCAACTCACTGTCCATTCATCTAACACACGCTTCCTAAGCGTACCTATGAGGATGCTGTGGGAGACTGTGTCAAAAGCCTTGCTGAAGGTAGACAACATCCATCGCCCTCCCCTCATCTATCCATCCAAGTCATGCCATCATAGAAGGCTATCAGTTTTGTCAGACTGGATCCATCTGTTCCTTCCAGCATCTTTGCCTACAACTGGAAGGAGTGAGTTAAAAATAACCTGTGCCCCAGATTCCCTCACCAACCCTCCCAACTCCCTGAAGTCTCTTTTTTATTGCTTTTGAACTGCAAGTCCTAGATTCCTCCGCACTTACATGGAAAATCAATAATGGGTAGTAGTCTGAGGACAGCACTAAGCCAGGAAGTTTCCTGTTGACGTCTTTAACCTGGGCTCTGAGAAGACAACAGACTTCCTCTGAGGAGAGTCCACCCAGCACATTGGCTCCTCCATTCCCCTCAGGAAGGAGGCACCGACGACTATAACCCTTCTTTTCCTCCTTGTGGGTGTGGTGGTGATTCGGGGGGTACACTCTTTTGCCTGAGGAAGCATCTCTGATGCAGATTGCCCATCATCTACATCCTCACTTGACTGGCCTTCTTCAACCAGAACTTCTTATCTGCTCTTCAGAGGTACCACATGGTGTGAGGTGAGGAAGAGGGGAGTTCCTCTGCTGCTCTGACCATGAACCTGCCCCCATTCACTCTTTTCGTTTAGGCTTCTGCTTTCTGCCCGAGCGGGGCAGGATACAGGGGCTCCAAGACCCTGGATGCTTTCCTACAGGTGCTCCTGTTTATGTGCTCTGCACCCAGCGTGCCCTTCTCTCCCCTGCATGCTTTATTTCATTCCCCTCCTGCTCTCTGTCAATACCTCAGCCAAAGATTTAAATCCACTGGGGCTGAGAGTGTCCCACCAATCTCTGGGAAAGAAAAAACACAGCCATGCTTTCCCAGGGATGTAGTATGCAGGTGCTTTGGGGATGTATTTCAGCTGGCGTTGAGTGTCAGCCCATGGAGAGGAGCGAGTTGCGGCTGGTGCTTTGATTTTAACAGCGTGTTCTTGCTGTGGAGATGACGGGCCCTGGGGCTGTGGCTTTGGCTGTCTGTGCACATTTACATCTCAGCTGCTGCCTCAGGGTATCCTTCTCTTCAGGTGGGACCTGTGCTCCTTAAATCCTTCAATGACTTCTGAAAACCATAAGATACACTCAACACTCAAAGTCTTCCAAGCCGTCTTAGGTTTAAGGCCAGACTGGGGTTGAGGTGTGAGGGTCTCCTCCAGCCCTGAAAGGGCATGATAAACTCCACTTGTGCTTATATGCTCCCCTTCCTTAAAAATAATGGTGCGTAGATCTCAAATCCGGATTGTTCTTCCTTCTCCTAATTTGAGGAAGCAAACTGCCTCCTTCCTAATTTGTCAATTTCTTGTCTCTTGTCCTCTGGGCTAGCTGTCTGGCATGGAGGTTTCAACTAGACATTTTGCTTGTGTGTTTTATGTACATAACCCCACAGGCTGAAGGCAGCTCCTCATAAACACCCTCAGTTACTGTTTTTTATCACTATATGCCAATTTCCTATTTAATTTAAAATATATCTTCCTTAGCATGTTTTACTTTAGAGATGACATAAACTTCCCATAATAGAGCATGCTGGCAGCAAAATAAATCAATGAATAAATTAAAATAAAGGCTAAACATCCTCTCAAATGCATAAAACTGCAATAACTTCTACTATTACTGTTTTAAACATCAAAAGTTACACTGATTTTTGACAGCTTGCCTTGATCCACTGACAATATTTAAGTAGTGCATATTTTATAGCACTTGCTGCTTCTGAGCTGAGTCTCAAAGCATTCAGCCCGCACTGCATCTGCCTGCTTTGACACAGTGTGAGAGCAGAGCTCAGCACAAGCTTGGTTGGTAGGCACATTTTCCACTGTATCATGGTCCATGATATATATAGCCAAGGGCATGTACAGGTTAAAATATAAGTTGACCTTTCTCTGACCAGGACAACTCAGGGCGGTCCCACTTTTTCCTTGCTGGACTTTCACAAAGCAGGAGGATGTACTCCCTTTACACCGCTGCACTACGTGTCCCAGGAAGAAAGCAACGTATGGGATCTTCCTGCCACCTATCCCCAGTGGCAGTAAATCACCCTCCCCTCTTCCCCCCCGAGACTTACCTGAGATGGGTTGTCCAACCTTTAGGCACTTTGAAGGCTGCTGACCTGATCTACAGTAGGATGCTGAAGTCAGTAGGATGTTTCTCATCATCTTCAGTGATGCTTCCATGGGGCTACAATGCGGGAGAGAGGTGCCAATTAAGGAAAAGTAGCAAAAGCAGCAATTCAAGAAGCGTAATCTCTACAGCTCCCACCCCATGAACATGCTGTGCCCAGGAGATCTCTTGGGCAGATTTTGTGGATGGGTGTAATCCACGTTATTTTTAACTTTTGAATTTTTGTTTGTTGATTTCTGTTGAGGAGAGTTTCTAAGCATCCTTTTCTTGGATACTTGAAAAGCTTTCAGGCTGTTTGTATTGGGGTGTGTGTGAAAAGACTGGCAAAGCTGCCACAATACCATCTGGGAGACATTCCCCATGATCACATTCTTCCCAGTTCCCCAACGTGGCCATCAGACCATCAGAAAACACATCACTAGCAGCTTCCACCAGAAATGAGGCATTTTCTGCCTTGCACTACCATTGTGATACCAAAAACTATGGCCCTGAGATGGCACATTCCTGAAGAATATGTAATTAACAGACTCCATGTAATTATGAGTTAGAATTATTAGTTGTTGTCATATGAAAGATGCTCAGAAAACACGGGTGGGAGAACAGGACTCCACCCCACCCCCAAAAATTCAAAAAACAGAGCCTCAGCTTCCTTCTGTGCTTCAGTAGTTTGCTGCAGCAGAGCTCATGCCCGTCCCTCATGCCTTGCAAAGTAATTCATGCTGCTCCAAAGAGGCTCCCTCCTCTTGGGAGGCACCTGTCCCCACACCTGCCACTGATGCTACAGCAGAGGCGGTTGGACTGATCGGAGCACCACGAGCCAGGCAGAAAGAGGTGCAAGGATCCATCCCTGTGCCTATTCACAATGAAGAGGAAATGGCTAGAAACAGCCTTAAATGCCATTTTCTAAGCATAATCACAACACGTGCCGGGGGCTGCCCGTCTTTACATGGGTGAAAGTACCTTTGCAAGAACAGTTAGGAACCTCTCCAGCTCTCTGGTGTTTCTCACAGCAAAAAAGTGATTGCTCTGGCCCTCCTATGTCACCTCCTGTGGAGCATCCTGCTGGGAAACATCATTAGTGTAGCAGCCCCTCTGAGAGACAAACCAGTGCTGATTCACCGCACTGGAACGGTGCCTCGGTGCCAGGCACTTTTATCTTTGGCTGCAAACATCCCCTTCCAGTCTGGCTTTTCTCTGGAAGGGGTAGTTACAGGATCTCACTCTGCGTACCCATGCTTTTCCACCCAAAGACTGCTTTTCAACCTCTCTGGCAATTTTAATCTAAACACAACAGTGGGATCTCTCACAGGCACTTTGATCCTACGCACGTGTGACGGAGTTGAGTTGTAGGTAGGGAAAAGTTCCTCTCTCTCTCTGTAGCCCCTGGGGTAACATCTAATGAGCTTTATTAAGCATAAGCCTATCTGCACAGGAAAAAGGCAGTGGAAACCAGGCTTCATTACTTCCAGCATGTGCAGAAAAGCCTGGTTTGAAATACATATTTGCAATGGTCTGGCTGGGCAGCCCACTGCTGGAGGGATTGCAAGTGTTGTGGATTAATCATGTGTCATATGTCCTGTGGATTATAAAGAAGGTCTGCCTCAGTGGATGGGGATCTCTGCTTTTGCAGGTGGGCCTTGTCCTGACTTTCTCCACGCAGAATTGAGAAGTTGGGATTTGTGGTGTGATGGTAACAAAGACGTTTCTGAGAAACGCCTGATGTAATACACTACTTGTGTTTATCTGTCCTCACCCAGCAAAGGGCTTTACCTGCATAAAAGGCTGACTGGGTCTGGTGAACTGCCTGCACCATCTAAATAGAAGCAGGGGGTCCAAGGTTGTTGTTCTGTACACAAGAAATTTCTGAGTACGTTAGAAACTCCCATGTTGCCTGTATCAGGTAACACGTCTGTGAGTCTGGAAAATAGCACAGCTAGTCATACACAAGATATCCAAATGCTGGAATATAAAGATGACTGGAGTGTAAGGCTGGGTTTATCAAAAGTCTGTTGCAGGCAGATGCTCTGCAAACTTCAGTGAATGCTTTGCATTTTGGTTCTTTTCAAATGCAGCTCTGTAATCAGAGAATAGGCCCACTGTTAATGAGTGGCTTGCCGTATTTATAGAAAGCCAGATGTTATTTAGCTATGGTGGGATTTAACAAGCAGAGTCTGAGAACTGAGGGCTTTTTCTTTTTTTTTTTCATTTAATTCCCAGCAACTAAATCATTAAAGGTTTGTTGCACCAACATCCCCGAGTGAAAGGACATCTACTCAAGTCTCAGCAGCACCAGCACGACACAGGACAAGGAGGCGATGCTTTTTCTAGGGTAAGTTATGCGATTTGGAGAAAGGAGACCTGACTTCAAATAGAAACAAATGCTCTAACTTCGCATTGATTCCTTCAAAGTCAGTCTACCTCCTCTCCTACTCTTTCCCGCTTTGAGCAAAAACTCTCTGAATAGAGAGACTGCTCCCACAACAGGTACGTGGCAGTCAGGCACATCGGGGCTCTATTGTTGGCAACGTCATTTTGGACATTGCTAAGATACTGATAATCATAGACCTCTTTCCACCAGTCCAAATGGTTGCTCACCATATATTTGCTGAGAATGGGATTTTGGTGCCCATCAGCTTTGGGTGCCTATTGTCTGTGTCACGTGCTTTTCTTCCAAGCAGCTAGTGTCAAGACTCAAAGCAGAGGCAACAAACAGAGAAGAAGGTACAGAAGAGTAAGCAAATGAACAGCAAAGGAGATGTAAAAAGATCTTTCTGTTTAATTTTCCCCCCACTGCAGGAGAAAAGGGCTGCTAAAGAAAAACAAAGGTTCACTGACTCTGGCGTGGACCGGTTCTGCGTACGAGATGTTGCTTTGATAAATGCTGATGACAGATGGACGAGTATCAGCTATTAAAACTCTAAATCTTGAGGATATCAGTCTTCACCTTTGCAATCCTCAGAAGAGGTGGCAAGGCTCCACACTGCCGGAGCTGCAGCCGTCCACAGCACCCAAGCAGCATTTTCTTCGCGATGCTGCAGTCTTCCCAGCACACCACTGCTGAACCAGCTCTGCTGAGGCCAGGGATAACTCAGGCAGCTTTCCAGAATCCCACTTCAGCCTGCGACGCTCTCTTATTTGGGAGCCCGTGTCACTCCCTTTGACAGTGGGAAGCCCACTAGCTCTCCCCATCCTTCTCCCACCCACGGGGAATGAAAGGATGAGTTCTTGCCACTTTTGGCAGTGAGCTGCTAGAGCACTTCCTCTCCCCTTCAAGACTGCAGAAAATTTGACTTCTCAGGCACAAATCCCAGCCTTTTGTTCATCCTGATGAGGAACCGTGCTCTGGTTGAGAAGGGGCTTTAATTTTAAGAGCTGAATTTTCTATGGAGAGGAGTTATCATTGTTTACTGGCATTTGCAAGGCTCTTTATAGCAGGTGGAGCTCTTTATTTTGTTGGCTTTTCTTCTCCTTTCACTAAGAGGTCCTGCACAAATATGTTTATGGCATTTTGTTCCTGCACTGAGCCTTGCATACTGTAAATATTGCTGCTTTTTCTCAGTCAACGTCTGGCTGGGTATGTGCAGAAACACAACCTCCCCCCCTTTCACAACCTAAAACTGATTTCTTTCCTTTGCCCAAGACCTGTTCCAGCAGATATTAGCGCAAGGCTGACAAGGCTGCCTTTCTTTTTAACTTTACATTGAATAAGGCAGAAATCCATGCCTTGATTCTGTGATATATGTTGCTCGCACTATCAGCGTGTCAGCCTGGATTTAAAGAAAATACATGATCACATCTCCTAGGGGATCTTGAAGCACAAGCTAGAAATATTAGGCCATCTGTCCCCAGTTCAGGGGGAAACCTGATGACAGGAGCGGTGTTTGCCCTGCTGCCTTCAATGTCTCATTTTGCAGCCTGTCTTTTCTTACGCTCTTTTCTTCTGTTCCTCCAGGATGTGGCGTTCAGGCATTTTTTTCGCCCCTTCTTCAGTAGGTAGAGTACGTTGGTGCCTCTTAGCACATGGCCTCTGCCCCATGGGAGAAGAAAGGTGTCAAACAGTGACCAGCTTCTTTGGGTTCAGAAGGTGCCATCCTCTGTTAAACGACATGCTCACTCTGCAGGGGAAGGCACTGGAAAATGGTTCAGAAACCAAAAGGAAGCAAAGCAAGGAAATGTCATAAATTTGGAGCTGAAGACCCTGCTGCCCTGTTCATCAGAACAGTATTTCCCTTGTCAGGCAGCAAGTCATCATCTGACAGTTTCATAACAGCAGCTATTAGCTGGTTCGTGCTCCTTATTCCTTGCCTTCTCCCCATTTATGCTCAGCTGATTTCGCTGTGCGGTGCAGAGGAGTCGCAGTCAGATGAACCTGTTGTTGTTCAGAGCCTGGTTTCCAGTCTTGAAACCCTCTGTTCACGCACCTACATCTGCACTTAGACTTAAAATTGGCACTTGACACCCACTGAAAGAGGTAAGTGCCAACTAGCTCTCTGAATAACTAATCAGTGTGCAGGTGTTTAATTGCTGAATTAAGAACCCGATTTTGAAAACTGAGCTCTAAGTGTCTGTATTTCTGTAACCAACTTTATTACTGCCTTCAGAGTTTTGCCATGGGAAAATAGTCTGTCTGGCTATGCAGGACAACTCCCACGCTTTTTGAGTGCTCAGCCCCATGGCTGTGCCTCTACCTAACACCTACCTTCCCACCCCATTTTCCCCAAGTGCCCTCCTTTCTCCCTGCTTGGATCCAGAGGAGAAAATGGTGAAGGGAATAACCAAGAACAACTTAAACGTCTCATAACTTCTGCTCCTGAAGGCCTTCCCATGTGTTCCTTTGCTTCCCGGCCTGTATGAATGCTGGGGGAGGCATGCACTGGAGGTGCTGCAGGTGACTAACTGGGGTTCATACCTCTGTTACTGTTTCAGGGTGGTTTTTCACCTGCTCGGAGAGGCTTGTTTTTGTTGAGAGACTGGAAATGGCATTTGAGATTTTTTTTTTTCTTAATTCAAAGCCAAAGCAATAAGAGTGCTCGTGGATGAAATCAAAGCTAGAAGGGGTCAACGGAGAGTAAAGCGCACGATTTTTAATGGCAAGAACCAGTCAGCAGCAGACATGCCAGAAAATATTGTGACTTCTCTCCTTTTAAATTCATATAATCAGGACTGTTGATCTTTATGAAAATTATGTTTTAGGTAAAGAAATGTTGCCTGACATTTCTGACAGGCAGTCAGACAAAAGTAGCAGGGTGAAATTTTCTGCCCTATGTTTTGAAAGGGGCTCAGCGGCTGTTACTAGCTCTATTCTGGCTTTCAGATTCACCATTTTAGCACTCCATTCTAAAGGACAAATGCATCTGGCCCAAAAATGGTTAACAAAGAGCAAAGCCCATTTCACCACTAAAGAGCACAAGACTTCTGACACCTCTCTGTAATAAAATCTGATGATCCGCCTATGGAAGTTGGTTTGTCCAAAGATAAACTACCTGAAGACACTTACTGTTAACAGAAAGTTTTGAGAGACGTTAATTCATGTGATGCAAGAGCCAATATAAATAAAGCAGGGGAAAGGAGAGAAGTTTTTAGGGAGGAAGATGTAGGTAAGAGTTAGTGTGCCATAACAAAAATGCAACAGACGGTGACGCAGGTAGGAGTTAGTGTATGACAACATCTGTACAGCTGAGCAGAATCCCAGGGTTCAGAGAAAAAGGGTTTTTTCGATATCTTCTTCAAGGAAAGGAACTAGAACCATTTGCTGGCATGGAATAAGGATATTAGGGGAAAACTGAACTCCAAATGCCAGAGATGTGAGATTGAAAATCCCTATGCATCTTCTCTGCACGTTAGTACACCAGACTTTTGTTTGGAATGTTGTTGAGTATTGTAAGTGTGGTTTGGGTGTTGTGGGGTTTGAATTTTTTTTGTTTGTTTTTGTTTTGTTTTGTTAACAAAGTACTGATATAATATTGGCCATTGCTGGCCCGTAATGCAAATCAGCTGCTGAAAAACAATACATTTCTATCTCAGCATTTGGCTTTCCACCTACACACATAAGCCTAAGTTTGACAGCAATTCTGTCAGAAAACACCCAGACTTCAAAGGCTGTAGGTAATAAACATTCTTAGATTCATTACACACTGAAAACAAATGGTGTGATTTGCATACTGAGATTTATATGTGCACTTAAACATACCTGAATGAGCAAGACCTCAGGCTGCAGAATCCAAGATCTCTGCAGATGGCTCAAGTCCAGGGCAGTACTAGCCAGCTGTTGGAAATGTTTTCTTTGTGCCTAACCTGAATTCCTCTTGTTGCAATTTAACACCGTCACTCCTTGTCCCATACACCAGAGAGGTAGCTGATCTCCTTCTGCTTCACAACAGCCTTCATACCCGGCCACACAGCACAACTCAAATACAAGGCAAGAGAACGAAGCGTGGGTCAAAACTCTCCTCTCAGTCACCTCCTTAAGCAACATAACTATCACCTAACACATGCAACATTTCTCACAGTAGAGGGTTTTTCTCCATCAGACCATTGCTGGGAGAGTGACCATGTTTAGCACTATATTTTACGTTATTCTCTTCTGACTCTCTTCTTCCTTTTCAAATATGAGTCCTTTTTTTCTTTTTAAGAGATGTCCTTCCAGTGACAGTGTATTATGCTTTATTATTTTGTACAGTTGACTTTGTAGGGAACAGTTAATAAATCTAAGTCTCAACGGATTTCCTCCCCCTCACAACTTGGCTCATCCTTTCAGCAGACCACAGCTCCCTAGCTTTACTCTTTTCTTCTCATGTTGAGACTGCACTCTATTTCTGAAATGACTTCAAGATCTCCTGAATGGAAAAATTATGAATTGGCTCACCAGGAGGTGGCAGTTGTATCTGAAGGAGAAAATGAAAGAGCAGGTAGCCACGTGTGGCACGGGTCCAAAGATTTGTACCAGTCTTCCTTGACTGCCGATCAACCCTTGGGATATACTAATTTCAATCACTAGACCCACGATTTTGTACCAAATATACCCTTGTCATACAAATTAGACTAGATGAAATTATCCAGGTATCAGAGCATCTGGCACTACCTATGTCTTCACAGAAGACATGTGGACAGTTGCCCTAGCTGGTGACAACAAAGCCCGGCTCAGCTCACTGGCTGTTGTCACGATTGTAATGAGGATGGCTTGGACCAAATCACCCTCGTTTATCTCTGACTGGTGCTCCTCACACCTCAGAGAGCTGACTGTGTAGCCTCATAACAGCAATTAGCTCATCCCTGGGGACATGGTTAGCTGAAGGGGCACCATCATAGTGCAGTTCTGTTGGGCACCATCATAGTGCAGTTTTGTTGGGTTAGTGACATCAAGCCAGTCTCCTACAAAGACAAAGCCTTTTAACTTTGAGTCCCTGAGGGCTAAATTCATGTTCCTCTTTTTTCTTTCTATGTAAACTGTTGCCCTCTTCCTCTCAGGCATCAGCTGCATGGTTTCCACCCTGCTGCATGCTCGCGGCAGTAGCTTAACTCCCTGAAACAGAGTTAAGAAAATGTTTGCCCCTATTTCTTTAAAGCTAACTAATGATCACAATAGCAATGACAATAAACTGTGTTTTTTACAGTGCCTTATGGCTCCTCCCTACTTTTCTAAAGTTGCTATTTTAATACAAATAGCAAGAATATTACCATTAGTAACATAACATATCCCATTTTGCTGAAATATACACTGAAAATATTCAAAGTTTTTCTAGATCTTTGTTGCTACTTATTTTCTAGAATTTTTTCTATAAAGTATACAACCCCTCTTTGTTGTATGTAACTCACTCTCTGCACAGTACTTCTTGTTTAAAATTAACTCGGTCCTAGCTTATACCCACTTAACTTTTCTGAAAGTTTCAGAGCAGAGATATCATCTATTCCCTTTATTCCTTACACAGATGCATCTCTCAGAGCAGCTCAGTGAAGACTCAGACAGTGGCTAATTCAACCTTCTGGGTCCTCTGGAGCTTTGATGTACTGTCAGAGCAACGGGAAAGCCACGGCAAATCTGAATTTGGTAAGGGATTTAATATGAAGCTTAGATGAAATAAATCAAATGGAAAAAAGATGGCATCAAATGCACATGGTGGAAGAGATCATGGGGGGTTAATTGGCAACCTTTCCCTTTGATCAAAATCCAAGCGTCACTGAACCTAAAAGCCAGATGTTTGGCTTGCTACCTTACAAAGAGGCAAGGGGCATGTGTAGTTATTAAAAAATAAACAAGTCATGATTTTTTAAATGCTAACTATAATGCAAGAACTTTTAAAACTTTCTTTGTAGAAGTCTACTCAAAGGCCTTTGAAATCAAGGAGGCCACAGATGAGGTAAATTTAATAGATGATTTGGCTTGTATGTAACTTTTCTACATCAAAGTTTTCTTTAGATAATAAAACATTGACTACTTTCATTCTTTTTGGTTTGTATTTTTTTATTTTAAAGCTTAAGTATTCTTGTCAGGATGAAACTTTTTAAAGTACACATCTGCTAACACATATCTAAATTTATTCTGAGGACAGACGTGCAGGAAGAAAATCTGCATTGTGACCGCCCAGCAGCATTTCTATGCCACACCGCACACACTGCGATGTGCTTTCCTTTAAGTGAGTCTCAGGCTGCTCAGTTCTATTTTTCACCCTTCTTACACTTGACAGTTTGGTCATTAACACATTGACTTTTGTGCCTCTATAGGAAAAATTTAGCATTTTCAAGTATCTCCAATTCAAAGCAACCAAACACACTTTCAGGCTAATTATAAGTAGATGCACACAATTTTGTTCTTCAGTTTTAGAAATACCCAAGTCTTCCACCCTGAGAGTCCTGCAAGCCATGTGAGCCTGTGGCAGATGGGACTTTACAAAGGCCAGCAGTTCTCTAAGCTCTACAGCTGGAGGTAGCCAAGTGGCAATCAATGCATCTACTTCCAGCACTGACCATGGCCACTCCACATTTGATTCCAGGAGGACCAAACAGTTGGTGGGATCAAGCCAGGCCAGACTTGTCACTAAAGTTGGGGGCCTGTTTTGTTGGGGTTTTTTGGTTTGGGGGTTTTGGTCGGTTGGTTTGGTTCGGTTTGGTTTTTTTAAGTGATACGTGCCTGTTTGCTTTGGACGTTTTAGTTGCAGATGTTTCTCTGATCCTTCCAAAGAGATGCTGTTACTATAGAGGCAGGCTCAATAGACATAATTCCATAAAAAATATAGGCTAATTCTGTCCTCAAGGTATGAAATAGGGGAAAATAGGTGCTATGGTATCTATTCTATTTGTGGCATCACTGCCAACCTCCTCCCCTCTATTTTTGCCTGCTCCGGAAATCAGCCTCAAAAGAATTCAATCATTACTTTAAAAATGCAGAACTTGTGACTGATAACCTATTGTATATAAACCCATGCAACCCATCTAAAATGGAACAATTATAAGTCTTTTGAGGAGATACAAAACAGTTCATATTAGATGGAAGATAAATGCTCATTTTTCCATAAAAAAGGGTGTTCTAAACTTTTTAGAGGTCTGAACATGTGAAACTTGGGGTGAAAGCCCCAGCCTTTTTGTGGTTTGCAGCATCAAAAAGCTGGTTATAAGATCTACTCAGACAACTCCTAGAAAAGCCTGGATAACAATCTGAGCTTCTGGCACTCTCATGAACTGAAGTATCCGAACCCTTTGACGTTTTCTCTTTATTAATTATTTCAGCATTGGTGTTAATTGCCTACACAACACATGGAATTGGCAGTACACCGGGGACTCAGCCTGCCTGCTTTGTAGCTGGCTAGCTGGGGATCCAACTGCTCAACCATTCTCATTACTATTCTCATCAGGCCAGACATGAAATAAAAGCAGTGACACTTTTTTCCCCCGAACGCAGTCTGCTGTGGGTGCAAGTCAGATCAGACAGTTACCAACAAGATGGAAAATGGACTCCGCTGGCATCGTGACAGAAGTCCACAGACAGCATTTTTTCCCTTTTAATTACTAACTTCAAAAGATAAATGCAGGAACACTAAGGCAGGCTTGGAAGATGTGGCACAATACCTTTATATAGGCTCTCACTGCAGGGACCAATTTGCAGGAATTAATACAAACTGGAAAAAAATTAATACTAATCAACAGATGTAAAGCAAAACCATACTGAAACAAAGAAGAAAGGACAATAGAATTCTTCCTTCACTGCAAAGAAAGTGCATCATTAACACCAGGAATCACACCAAAGTTAGTCTAGGCTCAAACAAGTCCAACAGCTCAGAAGCCAACACAGTAACCTGGTGTGCCATATATCTATAATTACAACTTCCACAATTCCCACACATTCCAGATGTGCACACTTCACATGCTCTGCTCAGTGAGATGATAGCGTTTTAACGCACAACATGAATAACTCATGGTTCATGTCCCTGGTGTCTTCTCAGTGCTAACTTGCTGGAGGATGTGAATCCCCAACAGCTCCTGATTCCAAACTCCTCTTCAGCAGCTCAGAGTGAAGGGAGGTTCTGTTCATCTTCAGACCTGGACAGCATTGGGTTGTACCCACAAACAGCTTGTCTCCAACCTCCTTTGCTCTCGCCAGTAATCTTAAATCATTGTTCCCCCAAACAGTTCTGGGCTGGGGCAGCAGAGACTGACCAAGTAAATGGGTTAATCTTGCTCTGCTTCTTTTACTAAACTAGACTGGGTGCAATTACACCATGGCTGTGTTGGGTATATATCATACAAGAATGACGTCTGGCAGCAAGATGTGAAGAGAGGGGAGGGAGCCCAGGATCGAGGAGCGAATGGCTTCATCCCTAAAGCTGCAGCTGGAGCAGGACGTGTGAGCACAGCCTGGATCCTGCCCTGCAAGCCCTGCGCTCAGCCACTCCTAACTCAGCGTTGCAGATGAATAAAGCGAACAATACCGAAGCTACTTCCTTCTGCAGAGATTGCAGGAGGTTGTTAGGCTGACCCTCTTCAAATAACCAAGTCAATCTTTTGCATGGGGTAGCAAGATTTCAAACTCTCTGGGGTTTGGGAGTCTAAAATCCCACTAATTTTCCTGTGCTCAGGAGGCAGGGGAATGCAAACCTCAGAGGAGGTTTTGCGTTTCCCTTAGACTCCAAGGAGGATGGCAGAAACACTCTGTGGTGTAATCAGCTTCCTGCTGCTAGGAGAAGGGCATGGAGGGGCTGATCCAAGATGCCCAGAGCTGGTCAGAAAGGCTAGCTTCAGCAGCCAGACAAGCCAGCAAACTGTACTTCTGGGCTCTGCTTTAATATAGTCCAATAAGATCCAGCAGCTAGCACAGGGACCTCTCAAAGGCCCCATTTTCCTGCAGAAAGCCAGTGTTTCATTTAATCAGCTAGTGAGCCAGCAAGATTTCTCCCTGCTCCAGAGATTTGAAGATGGTTTTTCTGTCTGTACCCACAGCACGTCCCAGTTCTACTCAACTACCTCTGTGCTGGCCTTCTCCCAGCTTGAGTTTGGGTATCTTTTTTGAGGCTTCATTGCAGTGTCACCCTGTTTCTGCCTGCATGTCTTCCTTAATGCACGGCTAAGAAAAAGCAAACGCATCCTCATTGCCATGAGCCAGATCTGAACTGTTGCAGCCTGGCAAAGCAAATTCAAGATGACTGCTGCTCATACCACCCCAGAGGCATGGGAACGATCTGAGAGACCACAAGGATCTAGTTGGGGATGATCTGAACACATTGACACAATCTTGTAGCAAAACAGATGAAATCCCTGTAACATTGAAGTGTCTATTTTAAGCTTCAGCTTCCTGTCACTTTTCCCCATACCTTTCCTCCTGTTCCTAAATCAAGTTTCCAGGTTGCGATGGCAGCTTCTACTTAGATGCTTAAAAGGCTTTGAAGTTCTATTTCTTTTTTTAATCTATCTTCAATTTTGGGAGGGTTCATTTTACTTGCTGTGGTTTAATAGCAAGCCAGCAAACCTTGCCTCCCTGACGCTGGAGTTACTCTGATGTCCCACCTATGCTGCTGATGGCCGTTTAGCAGGTAGCCAATAACTAACAGCACTCATTTTCCCCAGCCTACGACAAGTCTCAGCTTCAGCATACCATATATTATTAGCAGAGGTTTTAGGCATAGCTTTTGTCTCGCTTTGGTTTGGGGTGTTCGGCACCACAGTGCCAATGAGTTCTTCTGCTAATTGATTTGTGTCTTCTCTGCAAACAAAAAAGGTGTTAATTTGAAATGTTTGCACTTAATTCGTCACCCATAACAGTGTCTGTGTCCCCTGAAGCCTGTGCCACAGCGTGGCTCCGGTTTCTCCGCTCACGGCAAATATGAATCACGTGTACACTGGAAGGAATACCTGTGTGTGTTTTAGCAGAAAACAATATCTCAGCCCTTTGTTACCCTCCTCAGGCTTTCTCAGTGGTTCCCTCAATACACTCACTGCTGCTGCCTAAAAAAAAAACTTCAAAGTGTTTTGAGGGTACCCCCTACTTTTGCAAATCAACCCCTTTCCTACAGTTTGGTGGCAGTGTCGTTTCCTAAGTGCACTCGGAATAGCAGATAGTTGGCCCTTCACTCTTTCTTGCAGCAGCTTCAAAGCTAACCTGTGCCAAGGGAGATGAGCAGACCTGGCCCAAGCAACACAACAGCCCAGGCAAACCTTTAGTGCAGAGATAGAAACTTTCCTGTCTAAGTGCCATCTCCCCCTCTTTCCATCATACGAACAACCAGTGAGGAGCCACTGCACCCCTCCAGCTCTCTTTTTTGCCCATCCCTAACACATGGACAGACCAGCAGCCAGGCATGGACAGACCAGCAGCCTAGCTTACTGTGCAAGAAATAAGTAATTAGAGCCATGCTATTAGGCTGGTATCCACAGAAGCCTCAGCTCTAGAAACAGAGCTGCAGTTACAGGCAGGACAGGCAATCCGCACATCTGGACCTGGAGAGAGTCTCTGGCCTGAGGAGCAGGGGGCAGAGAAAGCCACTGCTGCTTCTGACAGGGAGGCTGAAGGGATGCTGAAAACTTGCCTCCAGGCAGAGTGGGTGGAAAAAGGAAGGACTGGGGAGTGCATGAGGTCAGAGGAAGGTCAAGTATAAAATATACAAATTTTGAGGCTTAAACAGAGAGCAAATCCACCCACTCATTCTGTTGAGGAGCAGGAAACCTTTATCAGCATCTGCTCTGAGAAACACCTGTGTGTAAGACCTGTGGCTCCACAAGAGGGAAAACCTTTATTCACTACTCAGTCAAAAATGGCACTAAGCCCAGAGTCATTAACTGCTTGCTCACAAAACAAAAACAAACTTCCCACCAAAAAAACCACAAACGCACATAGGTGTAGCTCTGATCCAGGCAAATATTTGCTGGATAAGGTGCTGTCTGTCCTCATAAAACTGGCATAAATATGGCCTCATGTTCCCCAGATGATTTAAGGGAATGTAGTCGTGTAGGTGACAGGGAGATCCTACAGCACACAGACTGGGTACAAATGAGTGAAGTCACCACCACACTTACCTGCCAAGGATTCCTATAGTCGGAGATGGATAATATGGATTTCCAAGAGGATGAACCTGCTTATTTCTTTGATTAAATACTTCATATTACATGCCTAAAGTTTGTGTGCTGTGATTATCCCCTCTTGGGAGATACAGTCCCTGACAAGTAGGTATCACCATCTGAAAAAAAAAACACCTTGAAAAGCTAAGGGCAAGTGGAGAGGGTGGCACTGAAAAGCAAAATGCCTTCTCCAAGGCATCCAAGAAATTGGTAACTGTGCCAAGTTATTGCCTGTCCTCTCTATTTCCTCATGCTGCCTTTCAGCATGAATCAGCCATCTGGCTTTCCCTTTGCTTGTGCTTTGCTGTGCCAGCGGAGCTCGGCTCCACCATGTGAGCAGAGCTATATTTAGAGGGAAATTGCTTCAGCCTTGCCTGGTCAAACAGGCAGGAAAAGGGTTTCTGGAGGCATCGCTCCTGCATGATGGGATAGGGATGGAAGAGCTGACCCTACACCGGGCATGCTTCATCTGTGACCTCCAGCCCCACCGATGCCTCACCTGTGCAGTCATGGGATGGAAAGCAGTGTGGTACCTGACACAAAAGCAAACTGTAATAAAAAGTATCAAAAATGGCAAGAAAGGGCAGCTGCTATTGTGTGCTTTCCAGAGCACTCAGGGTAAGAGGCAGCCGGTCAGCCTCTTGCTGCAGCCCTCAGTCTTTAACAAGCAGACCATCCTGCTTGCTGTCTGCAGCTCAGCAGACTCAAAGTCTTTCCTTAAGAGTGGACACCTGCTGGGACTATGTCTCCTGGTGTACGTGCCCCGTGCCTGTCTTATGAAGGTTTTTCCTTTCCCTCAGATGCTCTTGGGCCCCGTCGCTCGACATCTCTCTCCTGGTCTATGGAGTGTGAGCACACACCGCCGCAGCCTCTCTCAGCTTGCGTTCCCTCTGTCCAAGCACGCAAGGACAAAGGCTCTGTACACCCGCAACCCTTGCACCTCACCCCTAACGGGGGTCGCCGCCTTGCTCCCGAGCAGGAGAGGAGGCAGGACGGGGAAGGATAATGAAGCAGGCTCCTGCCAAGCCATGCACAATGCAAACAAAAGGAAGCATGTAGATGGCAGAGTGCATTTGCAAGCCTGAGAGACTTGGCAATAAAATGCCTTTTCTTCTTTCTTGTCATTTTCTTGTTACAGGGAAATAGCAGCCGAAGAGGATTCTCCTGCAAGTTTTGTGCTGTCTTTGCTGACAGCTAGATGATGTCTTGATTTTGAAACCCAAAGACTGCATCAAACAGGGTCTGAAAGGCTTTTTCTCCCATTATATGCAGCAATCTCTTTACTTTGAAAATGATATGGAATCAGAAAGGCAGCTGTCAGCAGGCACCGGTTCAGATGCTGAACTAGGGTCAGTGGTCCGTGTCCTTACAGGTACCTGCCCTTCCTTCTTGCTGGTGGAGGGGATATACATTGCATGACCAACCATGGCACACCCTTGGTACCCTGCCAGGGCGCAGAGACAGGGTCTTAAGTGCGGCTGTAGAGAGTAAATTGCTAAGTTTATGGGCTTTAGACCTGAAGCAAGAGGGATTTCATAATCAGGGAAAGAGCAATGTGATTCTAAATGCAAGGTGAGAATCATCCCCCTTCAGATTCCAGAAACTGCCTCGTTTAGCCACGGGGCCAGTAGGGACTGCTACTGGGACTCTATTCCTCACACTCTGCCTCTGCTTCCCTATACCTCCTGTCTCTGAGGTGGTTTTTCCCTATCTGCTTGGACTGTAAACGTTCTGGAACAGGGTAACTTCTGCATCCTCTTTGCCCAGAGATAATGATAGAGGGCCATCACCTTAGTGCAAGCAGCCCCTGGCCCCTTCCTTGCAGGAAGCAGGAAATGCCACACTTCAACACAAGTAACAAGTAAATAAAAAGTTTTCCCCGGTTCTCATTATTTTTTTGTGCAGACTCCGGCCATCAAAACCTATTAATGTGAAGTGTGTTACCTTCAAAAGTCACAGCAGCCCAGACTATGCAGATGGCCAATGGTCTCACTGCACTAATTCATCCTCATCTAGTGTCTGCCAAAGAATTGTCAAGTGCCCCTTCCCTTAATGCTTTAAAAAAACCCCAAAATTTAAAAAGTAAAATGCAAAAAAATGTAGCAAAATAATGGGTACAAAGGGGTATTTATCTTTTTCTTAAGCACGTGGGCCATACTTTTCTCTCTCCTTTTAATCTCTCAAATGCATCTGACTGCAAAACCCAAAAGGCTACATTAGTGTCGTGGTTTAGGCTGAATTGGCCAATGATGAAACGACAGATGCTCTCCCCCACCTCTCGCTCCAAGGAGAGGAGGAGGAGGGATAAAGAGATTTATGAGTTTAGAAGGAACTAAACTACTTTAATGAAATATTAATAATAAAATTAAAATATGAAATAGATACAATATATACAGAACTGTATCAAGGTCCCAGGATGATGCCACCGGCAGGCACTGGGG
>VXAK01016967.1:212277-254235 GCA_013399435.1 Arenaria interpres | reverse complement strand
GGGATGGAATACCCTGTTGGTCAGTTTTGGGTCACCTCTCCTGTCCCCTCCTCTCTGCAGGTGGGACCCCTCTATGCTATTCCCTTCCTGATCCTCCAATGGGGCAAATAACAAAGTTAGCTCACCTTGGTTTTTACAGCACTAAGTATAAACAAGAGCCTGTCTGCTATACCATTCCTTGGCATCAAGTATAAACATAGGTCTTATCACCCTGAAAACTAATGGTTTTCTGCACTATATGCCATTAATTTCAGAAAGTTAGAAGAGGCCTGCCTAAGAAGTAAAATTACTGAACAGAAAGTTGGTTCTGTTTTACCTGAAACCAGGACAATCACCCTCAACTGAGTAACTTCTACTATCGTTTCCCCTCCTCTCCTCAATCAGCAGATGTAAATTTCCTCTGGAACAGGGAAGTTTTATGAGCTTTCAAAAAAGAATTCCTAATAAGGACAAATGAATAGGCTGCCTTACCTTTTTCTTTAAGTCATTCCCAGGGCATCTCCAGAGAAGCTCCTGTAGGTCTGAACTCAAGACAACCCTATGGCCTCTTCAATAACCCCTCTCGGGAGCCTGCTGCAGCCCAAGTGTGACTGGAGAGTACATGAGATCCCAAGGACACAGATTTCATCCCTAGCCCATAAGGACTCGCTCAAAATCATCAGTCCCCATAAATCTTGCCTGATGAGTTTATTACCTCTAAAGGGCCCTGGGGACTTCTCTCCAGAAATTCCTGCCTGTGAATGGACAATATTCAATTCTTTATCTCTTTGCTCAAAACTGATGGTTTTGCTTTAAAAGCTGTCAGAGAGTTTGCTTTATATTATTAAGGTATATTGACCAACAGTCAGGACTTAAAAAGTACCATCTGATAGTTTTGGTTTGGTTTAGTTTTTTGGAGGGTGGTTGTTGTTTGTTTCATTTCATTTTGGGGTTTTTTTTTCAAGGATGGCAGACAGTATATAAACAGATTTCTATCTGCAGCCAAAGATGGGTTTAATGGGCATGCACCCCAGGAATGCACCCTTAGAGTTTCTGCTGGGGGGTGATGCTCACACACAACTCCTCAGATGTTGAGGGCCTGCTCTCAAATGACTATATGAGGGTCAGTTCCTAATTGTAATATTAGCCAGATGTTCAAAGCATGATGCTTCATGCTTCATGTCCCCTCTGCTTCCTCAGTGACCATCACAGCTCATCCAGGAAGACAGGTAGCAAACTGAGTAACAGTCAAGGTGACTGTCATGGAAAAGCAAACGTAAAGATGTTTGGGACTGAAAGCTGACAGTCTAAACCACTAATTTAATTATTTAATCAAGTTGAAAGCAGTTTACAGGATTATACAATAATGTAGGCAATCTTATTGTTTCAAAAGATATTTAGGTTACTAATGGATTTTTATTTTTTAAAAAAATCATACCTACCTGCTATCACAGCAAACCAGTACAGGAAGCACATCTGCAGGGTCAAATGGCATCTGAAATATAACTAGTATAACCCCCCTTTGACAGTCATTTTCATCGAACTCCAAATTGACCGAAGTGTATTGCATTCAAAGAAACCCGCAGAAAGAAAAGTAATAATACGCTACTTCTGCCGACTTGCATAAAAAAACCTTTTAAAAGGTTCAAATTGTGATTATAGAACTGAAATATTGCTAGCCCACAAGTGGTTTGGAAAAATATATATAAATTGCATTTTGGTGTTTTACAATAATTATATTCTAGCTCTTAAACTGACTTGCAATCTTGACAGATTTACTGCAGATTCAAATTAACATACCATAGCTGAATCTTACTGTTGCCA
Source organism: Arenaria interpres (assembly GCA_013399435.1). NCBI lineage: Eukaryota > Metazoa > Chordata > Aves > Charadriiformes > Scolopacidae > Arenaria > Arenaria interpres. The sequence goes on along the minus strand of VXAK01016967.1, from coordinate 252,432 downwards.
TAACGTTTATTCAAACAGTCATATTTCCAATGGCGGCAACTATACTTTTACTGTTGGTTAATTTTTGCTAAGTAAAATAAATACCCTGTTAGATTCAGGCTTTTGCCTGAAATTCAGCTGAGAATGCTACCCCTCATCAGCAAAAGTCAAATTGCTCTTATAAGGAAATTGTACTGCCATGTATTTTTGCTCTTTTGGGGTTGGAGGTGGTAGTAAACGAAGAGTGGAAAGAGGGCTGGAAGATAAAACAAATACACTTTTCTGGGATGGGGGCTGTTGCTTGCTAACATAAAAATGAGTGATGTTTCTGAGTCACCTCGGTAGGATCCCACCAGTTTCAGAGCAGCTCAGGATAGGCAGGTAATGCCACCCACTTGCCTCCTGGTGCTGCTGGTTTGCTTTTGGTCAAACTCCGAGTATAGGCACACTGTTGAATGCTACTGGGTCATGGCAATACAACAAGTTACCATCAACTAGCTCCACCTCTATAACCAACCAAGAACACGCATGCGCTCGACCCCAGTGGTAAAGGTTAAATACAAGTACCTGGGAGAGGGTAAAAGCACAAACATGGAGAGTGACTACTATTATATACCATGCGCTGATATGAGTTTATCGCATTTAAACGTGTGTCTGTTTAGTTTTCCTCTGAGCTTTTTAAGGTCTCAAATAGCTAAAATAAGCTCTGCTTCTTATTTGCTTTTTGCCATGTCCATGTTCCTGACAAGTGCCTTTGGGTTAAGGATTTGGATGCTCTCAGTCTACAGACTAATGGAGTTTGAGACAATTCCCATAATAAAGCCTCACTTTAAAAGGTATTGGGGTGTGGTTGCATGACAATGACTATTTCCTTCTAACAGGAAGCAAAACCAAAACTTTAAAAAGTATGTCATAGTTGTGACAAGCTAAAACCTTCCAAGGACTCAGCCACAGTGTTAAGAAAATGTTACAGTTCACTTAGCCACAGCTGAAGTATAGTGATATGCATCACACAAAGGCTAGCAATTTGACATGCTGAAGTCATGGCTCACAAGGCAAAGTCCACTCTCCTCTCAATAAACCAGTTCATCCAAACCTTGCAGGACTTACGCTCCAACAAAGTGAAGTTTGAGGCCAGTATTTGGAAGGATATTTTAAGATCTCATTTGTCTCTACAAACCACACAGACTTTATATTCCAATTAGCAAATCTAAAACAGGCAAATTCCAGGTGACTTTCAAGTCTCACTGTTTAGGCACTCAAAACCTAAAATACTCAACGTCATCAGTTACTCGGCGTGATTGATTTGTTCAGAATGGAGAGAGACAGCTTTGGGGTTTTAGGTCAGGTTCAAATGCATCCAGCTTCTCCATAAAAATAAAATAATGCTATCATGATTTGACAGACAGTATTTCCAAGCTGCAATTAAAATGAGTACTTCCTCAGCTGTGAAGTCTTCCTCTGTCTGCACCACTAAGAAGCACCACACCATTACCTTGGACCAATGGACAAAGGGAAATTTATTAATAAATTCAAAAGATTACTTCGTTACAACCCTGTTGATCTGTTGATAGTTTATACAGAAGTTACCATACACACATACGTCAGCCAATCTTTACCATTTGTCAATTTGTACGTCCCATATATCAGTACAGATGGGAGAAAGAAGTTATTATGTCCAATGTCCCTTGCTTACACAAAAAGTTCATACTGAATTTGATGCTTCAAATCACACACTTGACAATTTTATTGTTGTCAGTGATAAGGGAAAAAGCTCAAATGAAACCAACGTCCTTTGCTGTCAAAGACAAGGGTATCTCGTGTCTTGAATGCCATCACAGCCTGGAAATTGCCTGCCCTGGTTTCAAAGAGACATTTCTGGAAGAAGAAGAGAATGACTTCTTGACAAACCGCACTCTTTTTGAAAATTGTCTGTCAATCAAGGAAACCAAATCTGCGATTAGATGTTAACTCTTTCAAGTTGACCTAATGTTGTCCACACCGCATATTTAGGTGCTTTCTTTAGGAAGTTGTTTGTCAGAGGGTACCTTAGTCTGGCTACCAAAGGTTTTTTTGGCCAATGCCACCACTTTGCGAAGAAATTCCTTGACTCTTTTAGTCACTGCTTATGTATCATTTCTTGCCCCAAATGTGTTCATTCCCCTCAATGCTCAAATAACCCTTCAAATTGATTCAGAAGCCTAGAAAGAGTCAACAGCAGTGTTCACATCCCACAGTAGATGTATGGAAACGTGGGGTGCAGGAGCCAACTGGTGAAGGCAAAACTCAATAGCACAAGCCTGGACAACAGGAATGCTCAGAAGGGAGGCTGTGCACTAGTATCTTCTATTAAAAAAAAACCACAAAAGGGGTCCCAGCAGAGGAGAATCAGATGATGTGTGTTTGCTTTGACATTGGCAAGAGTACATGTCTCCCACCAACACCAGTGGGAGCTGTTTTAGCACAGCCCCTCTCTGAAAATCTGCCCCTTCTGTATAGGAGCCCCAAAGTTCCCATTCCCATAGACATGGTGTTTGCTATTTGTGTTTGTACAGTACCTAGAGCAATGATGATAAGATTTCTCCAGGGGACGCCTCCGGGCAAAATCATCTGACTGCGAAATAAATTTAAGCTCTGAAGCTGGAAACTGGGGAGTTACAGAATAGAGAACAGGGAAGTTCACAGCAGCCTCTCCTTCAATGAAGAGCAATTGGGACCAACCACACTATGTACCAGGGAAGTTAGAAATGAGATTTTTTCCAAAATTGCACAGATTAAGACTAGGAAATGCTAAAATCAAAGGCAGAGCAAGAAAGCGGCATGTCATACAATGCAGAATTAGGATGCTGGCTACAGTAAGATGTTAACGAAGTCAAAACAACATCAGTGAGTCCTGGGGATCAGACACTTGTGTGGCCCTCCAGAGTTGCAACAGTAAATACTATCGGGTTATATAATCTCCTGCTTCAGGATTTAAAGTAATCTCTGTGATAAAATTAATATAAAGATCAGATTATCCAGTTTCTGACCACTCCTCTTTCTCCCAGGGCAGCTGGGCAAACTGTTCAGGAGACTTTTAAACTGCTGAGAGGTAGCTTACTTAAATCCTTTCATGGCATGCCCTGGGTCTGATTGGAAGGGGGATTTCAGCCTGTGTAGCATTTAGCTACTTCTGCAATTTTTATCTGAGTTGCTCTCCACTCTGAGACCCCATCTGGCAATATCTACAACCCTTCACTACTCATGAAAATGTGATGAATACCAGGGATTGCTGAGAAGATTCATTAGCAGCTTTATAATAGTCAATAACCTACCTATCAGCTGAGGGTATTCAATTAGAGACTGTACTAAAGGCTTTTCTCTAATATTGCATAACATCATAGGTGGGCTACACTGTGGAAAAAGATAATATCCCCTCGTCTATCTTTGTAGCTAAATACATACATACATATGCAGGGGAAATCTATATTAGTTAGCTGCACAGTTTTGAAACACCAAGGCTCTCCCAACACACACATTTGCATTCGTGCTACTCCATGACTCCAATTTCTGGACTGTCTTGCCACTTTACCTTCTGTGCTGGACCTGGTCTGGGACTACCTCCTGCGGAAGTTGCTCTATTTCACTCTCCATCAAGTAGATTCTCTTCCCTCTCCCTTTCCCACAGGGTAAGATTACTCTTGAGTAACACCAGCTGCTGACCGCATGCTCCTCTGAAGCATCTTGAGCTGGTGCCAGTCAGAGGGACAAGCATGGGACGAGCAGAGCTGGAATCTGATTTAGGCCAGCAGCCTGCATCCCCACAGACGGCACAAGCAGGGGGTGTCAAGAGAGCGCTGCTCGGTGCTCACGGCAAGAGACCCCAGTCAACATAAAAGGCTTGGGAAACCCACCTCATTTTGCTACCTTTTGAGAACGAACCTGCTTCAGTCCACATTATTCATTAGAGGGATGAAAATTCAAATGCCATATTTTAGACAGCAACCACCTCCTCCCTTGCTCTACCTCCTAACCTGATTTCCCATCGCATCACCTAATCTCACGTCAATGCCCAACAGGCAGTTGACTTCTCTCATCTCAGACCCTGAACGGTAAAAACCAGCTTGTCCTCCCTTGAGATTGTGTTGCAGACTGGAGCAATGCAAGGAACGATTACGCCAAGGCAGCCTGGCAGGCAGTTACCTTGGCTGGAAGCACTGAGCATTGTTTCAAGGGGGTAGACATCAGGTACAGCAACATCAAGAGTAACAAACGCAAGGCAGGGAGTGGGCTTGGGAGAGGAAGGTGCACATTTTCAGCTCTGTGGAGGAGTGCAACGCAGATGCAAGCAGGGCAATGGGCCACCCCAACTCCTTGCTCCCTTACTGTGGAATTGTCTGAGATGTCTCCCTCCAAGGGGTTTTTAAGAACAGACTAGGGAGCCAGGACAGGGTTGAGAAAGAAAAAATAGCTTCCCAAGGGGCCCAGATTTCCCCCCAACAAGCATACTGGAGCAATGAGCAAGCACTTGCAGATGATTCATGAGTCTCATAAACACCACAATACATCATAGCGTGCTCATAAAAGAAATGAACCCAGGACAAAGAAGCTGATACTTCAATCTCTGTCTGTTCTGCAAGCAGCAGGCCAAAGGCTCAGGCACTGGGCAATCAGCATTGACTTGCACACTCTGACCTCACCACAAGCAGGAGCAAATGCAGATGCTCTTTAATCCCACTCATGGACATAAAGGGTCCATGCATAATGCCTTGGGGAAGACAAGTGTTTACCCCCACAGGCTCAGTTGGCACCATAAACCATTCTCCAGCACACACGTGCTTCCCAGCACCCTCAGCCAGGGCTGAGGCCAGGGCAAGGACTTAAATGAATGCTGTGGGTGGGCAGTGCCGGTGGGGACCTAGGTGAGGCTGGAATTAAGGGTTATTAATGCCATGGGATCCTGGCAATTTTCTGCACATGGTGCAAGGGCTGAGTATAACTTGGTCATTTCATTTTGAAGCCAAAATATGGCAGGAGAAACTGCAAAAGACAAAGTTTCAGGATGGAGCAGCAAAGTCGTTGCTGAGGTCTAGAAGCCCACCCTTGTCATCAGGGTGGGTGAGCTCTGCTAGTGTCCCAAAGCACATGCCTTGCTGCAGGCTGGTACCTAGGGCAATGTCTGTGGCTTCTCCTGTCAACAACCATATTATTTCCATTTAATAAAATCATTGCTTCTGATTTGTGCTGGTGGCCAAAGAGGGCTAGCCCATTTCCCTCCGCCAGACATGGAGAACATGTAAGGATGGGAAAAAGCAAATGCACCTGCAGAAATTACACTCAGGCATGGGATACAAATGGTAAAGAGACAAAAAATAACCAACCCAAAGACGTGTTCAATGGCACAAAGCTGTGACCCTCTTGTTTGCTCCCCATGGAGCTCTTCCACATGTTTTCTGGGAGAAGGAAGGGAGAAAGGGATCTCTTTTATCGCAAGCTGCAGCTGAGTTCTGTTAAATATTGCAGGTGATGGCACCACATCGTCTCCCTGTCTGTGACCCCGATGTGATAGCTTGCCTGGCCCAAATAATGCTGGGCACCAAACAGCACAGGGCTCATTTGGAAATGCAGGTGTTGAAACCAGCCATGAATGGAAAAGGTTATATCTCCCAAGCCAAGAAATAAAAGTGCAACCTGACACAGCCCCTCAGGATGCTACCCAAAAGCTGGCAGAAGAAATCATGAAAGATTTTCTGTGGTACACGCATGCATGCACGTCTATGAGCACATGCGCACATGACCCACCATGTGTCACTATGAGCAGGATGAGGAACATTAAGCCTTTGAGCTATTTGTCTGAAAAGACACCCTGCAAGTGCTCAGGGAGGGACATGTGGGACAGATCAGCCCTTTTGCAGCAGCACTAAGGGATCTTGCTTTGCCACAGATCTCTTGTGCATTGCATTGGGATCGTGAGCACCTGGGTTTTTTCTAGAGGACTGATGTTGGTCTGCCAATGTGCTGCCCCTGCCACATCCTGGTCATCAGCCTGCTGCACCAACACTGAGGGACATCTACATCTTGGGAGCGAGTTTTGGGAGATGCAGAGGTGTGTATGTACTTGCTTCAGTCTTCTGAAGACTTCAGAGGACAGATCTTCCCACAAAAGCATAGGATGTGAATTCATGGCCTACTGATGTGTGGTATAAGGTGATTTCTTTGCTGTCAGCAAGCTGAGATAGATCCATTTCCAACTCTACATGTTTAACTCAATCTCTGTAGAAGTTCATCTCCTGAGGTACCCTCTCTAATCAACAGCAAAAGAGAGATCCCTCCACAGGGAGGCTTCAAGCAGAAGATGGGAATATACCGGCTAAATACAGGCTAAAGCTCCTTTCCACTCCATACCCTAAATGCAACAGTGAAAGGCTTGGCTGAGGGCAAGACTCTTCCTTATGATGCAGTCCTGACCCCAAAAGCAGCTGTGTCTGGAGGAAAGGCAGACCCTGGGGGTCAGGGATTCAAAACGGCTGCCCACCACCAGCGGAGCCCATGGGAACAAGCAGAACAAAACCAGATCAAACCTCCATGACGAGAAACCAGCACACAAGTCTAGTGTCCAGCAAACCTAGCTGCTATGCTGGGTCTGCCTTGCTTTTGGTGGAGCAGCTCAGTGGGTCCTGCTTCAGTCTTTAAGAGGGGCAAGTGGTAGGTGTTGATTTTCTCATTTGTATTCCCCCTCAGAAACAAGAAGCAAATCTGTTCTTCTGAATTCACATCATGTATCCAGCCAAGCCACTGTATGCCCCTTGGATGGATTAATCTACCTGCTCCCAGCTTCGCTCTCACAATTCTTTCTCTGCCTGAGCTGCTTTGTGGTATTTCTCATCATGCCATAGGAGCTGTGTTCCCATCTCCTTTTTTGTCCAAACCCTTTCGTAGCACTGCTGGGCACAAGACAACAAATATAGGAAATGTGCAGGTGCTGGATGCCTCTTCCCTGATTTAGCCAGCAAGATGTGCTGGCAGCATGGTCACAGGCCACCTGAGCTGATCAGCATGGCGTGCTCCTTCCTTCTCCACTCCAGGGCTTCCAAGACGTAATGCCAAATGAGCCATCAAAACGTACAGAAAAATGGTGATTTCAGTTTGCCAGTGACTTAATTTTTCCTTGTTACAACAATGTATATGGAGAAGAATTATTTCTGGAAAGACTTTTCACACTCCATGGAGTATTAAATAGGCAACACTGCGTTCCCTTAGTTTAAATTGCTTCCTGTCAAGGTAAATCCTGTGCTCAGCCTCCCTCCGTCTCCTGTTCATTTTGCCAGATTTAGCAGACTGTTTCTCCCTAATTGACCAATTATAACCACTGTAACTAAATCAATCACCCATCTAGATGTGGATGCCTGCATTTATTTATCTGGATCAGGAATGCTGCAGACAATGGGTCATTAAAAATTACACTTTCCAACCCACAGATATCATGAGCCTGACTGGCAAAGAATGAGCTTTTAGATAAGAAAGAAGGCTTAGGAGGGTCAATTAGGTTATAATTAGCTTGGATCCTTGAGCTCTCATAGACTTGCTTTATTAAAACCCTATAGTTGGAGTCAATAGCTTACCTTTGTTTCGGCACAATTATTTTTAAAATGGGGATTGCCAACACATGGTATCTACTACCAACAAATCTGAGATTATCAAACCCTTGAACCTATCAGATTATAAAGCTAGAGGTCATTTTGGAGAGAAGATAGAGAGGACAAAAGCATTCCTCTTCTGCCAAGTGAAGCTCAAGCCTCTGCAGAGTGTGATTGACTTCCGAAATAAAACACTGAGGGTCTGAAACGAGCCAGCCCGCTCTGAGTTACATGAGCCCTGCAGCTAAGTCATTCCTCTTGGTACTCCCACAGGGTTTCCCTAGCCTGGAAATGTCTCAGCAGCTCCAGCAATATCACAAAGCAATCCCCTGTTACAAGCATTTGCTCTGGGGAAGGAAGGAGAAACCCCTCTTAAGTCTTTCTCAAACTGATTTTCTCATGTCTCTCTCTAGGAACGTTTTCAAACTAGTGGAAGGGAAAAATGTGTCTGTAATGAAATGGACCAGTGACCCCAAAGCCAAGGAGCTGTTCGTATGGTACTGTGTTCCCCAGGGCAGACCCTCAGCCTTTTCTTTGACAAGACCTCCAGGAGGTTCCTATTTGTTTTCCTACTTCTCTTCATCTGGTTTTGCTGGAGGGTACCTTTTCCCTCTAGTACTGAACCAAGCTTCGTTGCTCTGGGGGATCTGGTGAGACCATTGCTGTTGATTTGCTCTACAACTTGGTTTGCCAGTGTCGGGGTCAACTCTTAGGTATTCAGACAACAGGGAAGCCAAGTTGCTGGAAGGAAGGCATCCAGAATAGCATCTGAATGAGTGCACAGCACCTGGTGATCAGCAGCAGCATTTTCTTCGTTGCATTGTTGCTCTCACACCTCATATTTGTAAGACAGGATTTCTATGAAAGGCATGGGAACTGAATCCCAGCCTCATTTCTGCTCCTCGCTTGCCATTTGGCTTGGATTGAGATACTCATAACTTTATACATCCACTTTTGGAGGTATCGTGAGGACTCATCACACACCTATTCGTAAATAATGGCTTCTACATGCAGTATTATGTGGTTTACAGTCAGCATAACACTAAGCATGGAGAGCAATGGCAACACAGCCTTTTTGATACCTCCAAGGAGCCCTGAGGACCACTTCAATGATGTCTTCTGAGACAGCTGATGATCGAGTCCTCCACCACAAATCGTCCCCTTGGAAATAAACTCTAGGATGGACTTGGAGAGTTGCCCATGTGGTTTTTACTCATAAGATTTCCTTGCCTCCCCCATTTCCCATAGGCCCTTTTAATACTGGGGAAAGGAAGGGGAAAAAATAAAAGATTGCAAAAATTTACCAGTTTTTTGTGCCTAGAAAGTGCAAAAGGTTGTTGAGCCCTTGCCCCCATTTAATTGGCCCTGAATATACAAGCATGCCTTAAAAATCAGAGTAGTGAGAAAAAACCATCCTTTCTTTACAGGACAAGCAGTACTTTTTGATAAAGCATGCATTCATAGAATAAATTTTCTGTAATAAACATCTGCCTTTTTACCATATACTTTATAATCTGTCAGCTACATCGTACATGTATGAGCAATAGCCACATATTTAAAAAGAGAGAAAACGCGTGCAATTTTAACCCACATTTAGCCTGAAGTGGCTTCATAATTTATTACTGCGTTTTGCTGCTGCTGTGATTGAGAGTTGGAGAAAGGGAAGCCTCCAAGTAGGGAACATGGGAATATAAAGAGAATTGGCACTCACGACGAGTTGAGAAAGTCTTGGGCTTGTGGCCTCATTTTGACTCCTATCAATGCCAAGTGTAAAATAATAGTCTGATTCAGAGCTAAATGCCATCTAGATTCCCCACCGAGTCCATTAATTCTCTTCTTTTATTGTGGCAGAAAGTATTAAATACCTCATGCTAGAATCAGGGTTTCATGCAGGATCTGTACTCCAATTACGCAGCATCCTTTCCCAATTCAAGACATTGTATTAATCTGTTCGTGGACAGAGGGGATTCTTCCCACCCTCCCACCCCCTCCCCCCAAGTTAAAAAGTGCAATTTATTCTTTCTTTACCCTGCAGTTGAAATTGCAGATGGAGCAAGTTTCTTCCTACCAGAGCTGGTGCATTAACAAGGAGAGTAGTTGCTTGCAAAGGAATATGTGAATACTGGACATGTTTTGTCCAATCGGATCACCTCTCTGCAGCCTTTGAGGACTATCAACAATGATGAATTCCAAAGTGACACCTGCTAGAGTCAGTCTAGCTAATTATTTTAAAGCTTTTCTCGTTTCTGCTGAAGTTTTGGCAACCAGCCTGTAAAGAATGACTCCAAGCTGTGTTTCCACAATAAACTGCTTCTAGGAATGACACAAACTGCTTTTTCTAGCCAATGCAAAAGACATTTGCCTCCATATCACCACAAAAACAATATTAAGCAGCTGCTCAGCACTGCTTTCTGAAGGCACTTCTGTCACCAATCAACAGAATTTAATAACGTCCAGATTTAATCCCGCAGACTGGAGCTGGGCTCCCAGCAAAGACACAGGGTGTATGGAGGGGGTGTTTTGAAATTCAAGTTCTCTCACAGTCAAGGGAGCAGCTGGAGATATTCTGAGTTGAAACATTTATCCAGGGCCAAATGAGCAGATTTGAAAGGACAGTAGCAAATTATGCTTTAAATTTTATTTTTCACTCGGTGCTGGAATCACTCTTGCAAGAAGTCCAGAAAAGAGTTCCCCCCCACAACCCTTTTTTAATTTGGAAAATGCAGGGTCTTGGATGCGCATTTGAGAAATGCAATGGAAAGGAATAATTTGGCTGGAAGGATAAGCAGCTTAGCTGATACCCAGAAAGTCAAGCAAAAGCATCTTTGGGGCGTGCATCACCAGTTCCTGTCAGGCTGGGTGAGGGCACATCAGTCCAGAACAACAATGAATTTCCCAGCAGAAACACTCCTCCCATTGCCCTGGGTTGTGTAAAACAGCAGCCTCACCATCCCAGGCTGTGGTCCCTACTGGGAGGTGAGGATCCTCTGAAGACAGTCAATGTACCCAGTGCTGTCCTAGGCTCTAAGTTGGGTGCTTCCAGTGCTGGTGTGAACCCTCCATGTCTCTTCTGTTCCACCTCACCCTTCTCTGCCCACCTACAGAAAAAGGTCCCACTGACACCAAAATAATTCAAAACAACAACCGACCATTAACTTTTCTTCATAAAATTGTTTTTTGGCTTCTGATGGAGGGCGCGTGCTAAGATGGGAAGAAGCATGTGGTTCATAGAGATTTACATAAAGCCCAACATAAATATTACCAAAAAGTTTATCCTATTGGACAGATGTTCCCCCTGTTCCTATCTTGTTGTTTTGCCCTGTCACTTTGGGGGAAACATTAAATTAAAATTACAAAATGTGCACGAAAAAGCAGTAGTAAACAAGTCCCACATGTCAAATTGGAGAGCTGGGTGCAGGAAAACATTGAGTACTTAGAGTTAATCACAGCCAACCTAAAAAAACCCCACCCAAACCAACCCTATAGTGACCTGGCTGCTGGGTCGTGGGAAATTCAGGTGCTGAATAAAAATGGAGGAGAGGGCTAACAAAATTTACTTCCGGTAGAAATCAAACATAAGCGAAATCAGATGAGAATAAAGCCTGGTACAGTCATATTTCCAGGAGACAATACGCACAGCTTTAGGGCAGACCGTAGCAGGCTGCAATCACTGCAGCCCTCCTCATGAAGCCAAGTGACCTACTGTAATTGTAGTGCCACGACACATTGAAAAAAACCAGCAAACCAACAAAAACCAACAAAACCAGCCAGAGGTAGTGGCAACGACCGTGGTGAGCTGCAGTAACCTGCACTCCTACTGGGTCATACAACTTCCTCTAGAAAAGGCTTCACTATGGAAGACACCAGGTGATGTCCCAGTCCAGGGAGACCCCACAGTGACGGTCCGAGGGACTGTCACGGAAACACCAATGAACAGGCCAGCTGGAAGGGAGCATGCCACCGACCTTCCCGACATCACCCATGCGCAGTAAGGCAGGGCTCAGCCCTCAGCATCACCGCTCGGTTGGATGAAGGCAGGCGACATGCCTTAGCAGTGTTTAGCCTCATCTAATGACAGTAATAACTCCTGTCCCCATCCCAAAGCTCCTACTACTCACCTTACAGAGACCACAGTGCCTCGCCTCTTCACAACTCTCACTTCAAAGCAGACGCTTCCCTCCTCTGCGTGCCCATTTGATGTGCAATCACCTCTGGTCCTGCTCGCTTGTGCCTCCTGCCTGCCCGCAACACCCTCTGTGAAAGGCTAGGGCTTTGCTAGTGGCGTCTGGCCACCTCCATCCCTTCTTGCGCTTTTCTTGCTGTGACATTTGATAAGGATACATCAGGAAGGAAAACCAAGGGTTTCTGAAAACTCTTAAGGTTGTTTTCTTTTTTTTTACTGAGCCCTTTAGCCCACAGCATCCTCTTCCCCAAGACTTCCTCTTGCAGTCCGTGCTTTTCTCACCGCTTCCACAGTTCTGTTGCTCTCTTCTCAGTTTCTGTTTGCTTGTAAATAACATGGCCCTGCCAAATACTGACCACTCCCCAGCATTTGCCATCAGCTCCCAGCTAACCCTCATCACCCAAATCAGCCTTTCTCTCCAGCCTTTCAGGTGACCCTGTTTTGGATCACAGCCTTGTTCTTACAGCCGTCTTATTGCAAAATACAACTCACCTCTTCCTTCCTAAACAAGGAGCGTCTGCCAGGTTTGGTGGGACTTCACCTCACCTGCAGCATGCTGTGAAGATAACACTGGAGAAACATCTCTCTTCACTTAAACAAAGATATAAATAAATTCCAGAATGGTGCTATTTCAAAGTTTGCAAAATAGGCATTCTCAGCCGACAAACGCTTGTTTCCTTCCAATCCTTACCCTGTAATAAATGCCCCGCTGGAAACCATCCCAAGCCTCAGCTTTAGGTACAGCACAGCATTTTGTACCTTTCTTCCCCACAGCTGAAGTTCCTTGGCTAGAGCGAATGTCCTGGAGAAGAGCCAAATGTCCCTTTTGATTTGGAAAGAGGCTTGGGGGAGGTAGTCCAACCCACAGGCTATTTTCATAGGATGGAGATGTGGTACTGGAGAAGAATGAGACACAAACACCACCAAGGTACCACCTGAGGAGGATGCATCTTTTACCTGAAAAAAATATGAGGTTGATTCCAAATAAACATCATTTTGGTAGTTTTCCATTGGTTTCAGGATCTTAAAGCCTATCCATTGTATCTCTTCCCTTGCCAGTAGCTGTCTGGTAAAACCATGCCAGAACCTCCACATCCCTCGCACTTACACGAGAGATGCTACCTCAGCTGTCCTTCACATCCTTCACTAACCAGATTACTTAATAATTATTCTTAGAAGAGTGAACTAACCTCCCATCACTAAGAAATAAGCTGTAGGCTTTGTTGGCAGAAGTAATTTATTTCTGTTTCCAAAATAAAAAAGTAATTCTGCATACCTTTTTCCTAACAGTTCTGCACCAGAAGTTCAGCTCATAGCAACTGGTATAACTCCATGGTATTCACTGGAGCTGGGGCAATTCCCACCAGCTGAGTAATGAATTACCATGAGGGACTGAGGAGTGAGTAGGGTAACGCTTGGTTTCAGCAATGTGAGATGATTGCAAATGGGGTTTTTTCCTTTCTTATCTTTTTTTTTTTTCCTTTTGGTTTCAGCCATGTACAGATGGGTAAACTTTAGTCAGAGAACCCTGAGTTCTTGCAACTGTGTTTTTTTTCTCTATGAGCTTGTCTTCCACCTGCAGATCATGGTCTCTGAAAATTTTCTGCCAAGGAAATAATAAATTCAGCTTTCAAAGTTATCTCAGCAGTAGGTGGCACTGCTGGGACTGAAACCTGAAAGAGAATAACCAAGATGCAAATTTTGCTCTCAGAAAGGACTGTTTGGATTATAATTGCTATAAAATATCCCATATATGCAGGTTACCCTAACAACCATGTATTGATTATAAATTGTTTCCATAATTGCACTTTTAATGCATGGAGTTTCCAAAAGCTTTGCACATGCTCTGTTAAGGGAGGTTACATGACCACAAGCAAATTAGTAGGCTGCTAACAATTACATTTTTATTTATTATTATTTATCACAACATATACACAACGTAGTTAAGCTTTTTTTTTGGTACTTATCTAGCTTACAAGGTAATGAAGGAGCTTTCTATTGTGGGGAGCATTTGATTCATAGCTTGCAAAATATCCTTGCTCTTGTATAACAGGATTACACCAAATTCTTTTCTAGGCCTAATCGCTATTAGATACTGTTATAAAATGCTGTTACACATTCTTTAAGGCATGAACACGTGTAAAATTCAGATGGACTGAAGCTGTTAATAGAATGTGCTGTATTTCTTTGAGGAAACCAGTGGGCAGGTAGGGCTCCCGTGATCAACACCAGCAGAAACTGAGGCGGCTTCTCATTGTAAAGGTGGGCTGATCCCCACCATCATGGGAGTCTTGCATTTGATTTCATACCCAAATGGTTCATCATTGCTTGGTCTTTAAAGCAAGCCTTTCTAGCAGCTCAGCTCCAAACCTGCAAGGTCCGTTTTCATCTGTGGAGGTCGTTTTGGTGTGATCCTAGTGGTGTTGATGTGCTTGCTGATGTGCTAGCAAACCAGGCTCTGTGTCCTCTGAGAGCATTTCCTGCTTTGCCACTCCAGTGCTGCAACCCAGGCTTCAAACCAGAGTCCAAAACATATATCACAAGGCGTGATATCACATATAGCACGCTGGCTCTTCGCCAGCGTGTCTCTACTGGAAGGGCAAGAGCTTGATTTGGAGCATGGCGGTGGAGATACAGAGACCCTCATGGGGAAGCGAGGATCCACATGAGTGCAGCTCCTCTGTCAGGAGCGAATGGTAAAGGGTGTTTCGTGGGGTCGCATTGACACCTCAAAGTAACATCATTGCCTCCTGCACCTTCTCCTGTTTGGAGTCTTCAACACAGGAAGGACATGGACCTGTTGGAACGGGTCCAGCGGAGGGCCACAAAGATGATCAGAGGGCTGGAGCACCTCTGCTATGAGGACAGGCTGAGAGAGCTGGGGTTGTTCAGCCTGGAGAAGAGAAGGCTCCGGGGAGACCTCATAGCGGCCTTTCAATATCTGAAGGGAGCTCCAGGAGAGCTGGGGAGGGACTCTTGGTCAGGGAGTGCAGTGACAGGACAAGGGGGAACAGTTTTAAATTGGAAGAGGGGAGATTTAGATGAGATACCAGAAAGAAATTCTTTGCTGTGAGGGTGGTGAGACACTGGAAGAGGTTGCCCAGAGAAGCTGTGGCTGCCCCATCCCTGGAGGGGTTCAAGGCCAGGCTGGATGGGGCTTTGAGCAACCAGGTCTGGTGGGAGGTGTCCCTGCCCAGGGCAGGGGGGTTGGGACTGGATGATCTTTAAGGTCCCTTCCAACTCCAACCATTCTATGATTCTGTCGACATACAGAAGACTGCAGCTTGCCAGGGTGAGATTTCAAACCACAAGTGGCCAAACCTGTGAAGTCCCGGGGGTGAATGTACAGGTACTTATAGCTGAGGCAGCTTGGAAACTGCAGCTGCCATTAAGAAAATTGCTTTTGTGCGTCTCGCTTCAAGGATGCTCTTTCATTCTTTTGATTTCTGTGAGATTTTAGGCTTTGGGGCAGTTAACCAAGACCTCTATTTACACATAAAAACCTCAAGCCCACGGAGAAGCATATGCTTGCTTTGCAAAACCATACACCGAAGCAGAAGAAAGTACAATTGTATTTCTCTCTGGCACAATTGTCTATGGAAGTATCAGGCTGTGGTAGTTCTTGGCAAGCAAGCATTTGCTTAGAAGAAATGAGGAAAAAGATTAAAAAGCTGGGAGAAAGCATTCCTCCTGTATAAAAAAAATAAAAAAAAATGTGCAGAACATTTCTTCTACAGTACCACCCTGCCTGCATTTGCAGCTGCAACATGTGTGAAAACAAAAAGCACCATTTAGGGCAAACTTTTCCAAAATAAGATAAGCTTATAAAATATGCACTGGAACAAAAGGAAATTAAACTAGTGTCTTCGCAAATCATGTGCGTGCCAGCATCTAGCTCTTTTAGGTGATGCTTGCGAAACTCACTAGCTAAGTGACTGGAAAGTACTGTTACAGGGATTAATCCTGCATTGCTCAGGGTTTTAGCTGGGTATCCCATACGCAGTCACAAGCACAACTAGGCTGAGCAGCTCGCCCAGTTTTGGCGTTGTTCATCTCATCCCTCCACCAATATCATGGCATCACTTCTGCCGCTTGTCGTGTTTCCGAGTCCTGCAGGGCCATTCAAGGAGGCTGGATGCTTTGTACCATCCAGGACATCCAAAATGGATCTCTTCCCTCCTGAAATCGGGAAAGAGGCATTCTTGTTATACAAACATTGCTCTTATTTAACTGAAAAAGAAATAGTAAAATAAATCACCAAATACCATTCTGGGCACACAGTGGTAACTTTTGTCACCACGCCAGCACATGATTAGAAAAAAAAACAAGACAGAAATTACCTTTGAAAATGCCTTACCGTTTCCTCTTCAATCTTTTCATCTCCTTTCACTTTGTTTTGGTTGAAAAGCAACAATAGAAAGTCAGAGGTGGGAGGAAAGACATTTTTGTGACAGGACTGTGGAATACGCAACTGCTTGGGGAAAAATACTTCTTGCCAGTCTCATTTGTATTCAATAACTCAGTAGCTTTTTCTTTTTTTTATGTACACATATACATGTACAAAACCACAAGTGGTGCCAGGATAATTTTTTTCTGTGTTTACTTTGCCTTTGTCATCCTTATTTCCTTTAAATAATGATAATTATCCTGGCTTTTCATTTGAGAAGCAGATCATGCCAGGAATGTAAAGATGATGGCACCTCATTTCCTGTGATCTTAAAATCAAAATTTATGTGTTCTGCCCTTAAATTGTGTTGTGTTGTAAGAAAACAAGGACAAACAGTGTTGTATTGTTGCTTTGTTTGGGTTTTGGATTTCCTCTGCTTCCAAAGGAATAAAGGGACTGAAGCATTAAAGACAGTTGAGTATGGTGGAAAGGTATTGTTGTTGTTGTTCTCAAAGAACAAAGCCTTGCTTTGAAAATATTTTAATGTGGTTTACCTGCTTCCACCCATCTCCCTTTCCCCTGCTCCTCTGGATGACCTATAATTTCAGAGTAATATCTTAGGCAGAGAGAGCTTCACTAAATGTCGTTAAGGGATAAACTAAACCAAGATTTGGAGAAATGTGTGGGATTTCTGGGTGTGGAGATTCAATTGCTTCTTTGCTATTTGTCAGACCAAAATCAAATCAGGCCACTTAACTGGCTGCTAAAATATGAACTTGGGAGTCCATATAGTTCTTTCAAAAATATTGGACACAGTTAAGGTTAGCAGCATTTTAAAATCAAAAATGCTCATTTCATGGTGCCCTGGATAGGAAAAAAAAGAAAACAAAACCTTTCTTTTTTTCATTTACAAAGTTTTATCCTGGAGAACTCTGTTTGATTTTAGTGAGGTAATTCCTGATTTACAGGAGAAGAGGGAGGTACTGTTCCCTGTCCCTGATGGAATTTTCCTTACTGTCCACAGCATACATTCCCTGTGGAGTAATGGGGAGATGGGAGATGACTTGACTATATGGGGAAAAAAATGGAGCTATTGACTTTGATTTTGATGGCAGATAACGTGGTGATTTCATCTTCACTTCTGATGATGCCCTTAAAGCCACTTCATTCGCAACTGTTTTTATGTATGTGCTCCTTCCCATTGGTAATTGTGATTCAGGGTGACTTCAACACAAACCCAATCCAATTCTGCATCATGATCTGGGGACTCTAGCAATGATGAGCCAGATGTTGCTGTAGGTATGAGACCAATGGCTGTGAAGTCTCTCAATCCATCAGTGGACTTGCACAGGAACACCAGGAAAAAGCATTGGCATCTTGGCATGAGTGCTGGGAGATGCAGACCAAGAGATATGCATGTTACCCGCCATTACTCTATCCCCAGGGCTCATCTTGTTACCCCCTCAACGTTAACTGTTCAAGAGGAGCCAAGACAAATGAAGAGGATCTAATTCCTTGAAACAAATCTACAGTAATGTGCTAAGCAGTGCTAAAATGCTTCTTGAAAATGCTTTTTCCAATCCAAACACGAACACTACTTGCCCCCAGTGTCATAACTAATCTAAGAGCCAAGCAGAGCTCAGCCAGGCCATAGATCCAGTACCAAAAAATCAAACATTGGGACTGGCACAGTCAAAAGAGATGGCATATAGCATCTGACCCCAGTTTCAAACGTGTTGGGCATCCCTGTGTAGCTGACAAGGCTAGCTCTGCCCTGGTGTAGATGGTTAGTGTTTAGACCCCACACTGATGTAGAGGTAGATACCAGCTGAACCAATGCACCCCAGATCTGGAAAGCTGAGATCTGGTGCAGCTGATATCTGGTACCCAGATCTCCCCTATGCCTGAAAGAATGTGGCAACATCTTTAATATACTATATCTACCTGAACATATGGATAATAAATTTAATAATTTAGGAATATACAACAATTCAAGGGTAAGACCCAAGCAAAACAGGTGCCCCATTGCTGCCCACAGTTAATGACCCTGTCATTTAGAGTTGGTTATAAAACCAGAGGCCTCTCCCCCCTGCCTTGACTCAATTCAGCTTTTGCTGACTGTCAGTAAGGATTTTATCACTAATGGCAAACAAGAACACAACTACATCTGTGCCACGAGTTTTTGCAAACCTTACTCATGCTAAACTCAGGTTTATTTTCACAAGCATTGAGGTACTCAAGTAAGGCTTGACGGTTGGGGTTTTTTCTGAACTGAACAGCTATTAAGGAACCTAACCATCATACTCACAGAAGACCGCAGATCCAGTTTTACAAAGGATGAATAGCAAAATGTTGAGCCTTTGGTTTATCAATTTGCCTTGTTTCCTCGTGTCCCCCCACCCGTAACAAAGCAGAGGATAACACACCTTTCCTGCATCCATCACCTGCCAGCTTTCGTGGCTCTTGCCCAACGTATCTCATGATCCTGGCATCCGGCCTCACCTTCGCTGCAGTAGCCACTTTTGTCACTTGTCTACTAATTAGACCTCGCAGGCACCAGCATGGGCAGACAACAAGGCCTACAACATTGATAGTTTTTATTTTTTAAAAGAGGTACCAGATGTTTACTGCATCTTATCCAAAGGGATTTCATGGCAGCCTTGGTGTACTCCCAACAGAACAACATCTGTGAATCTCCAAACGGTGAGGTTTCATTAATTCCTCAATTGGCTCACATTTCCAGTGAGGGTTGGGATTTTTCTTGTTTTTTTTCCAAAGACTGCAACAGATATCAACAGAGGAGGATTGCCACTCATGCCATATCGCAGCATTTCTCAACAGCTAGGGCATTTTGCAAAGTTTTGGCATGTCACTGTTCCTCGGCATCTGAACATAAGTGAAGAATACCACTGAGTTTTGGGACTGGCAGGATACCAAACTTCCTATGAGGGTTGAATTGCACCCGCAGGATGGGCGAATAATTGGAATTATCTACGGTGGGGTGGGGGGGGAAGAAAAGACTGGAAACTAATATGAAAAAGTTCATGATCACTAAAGGATATCCTAGCAAAGGAGGGAAAGGGCACAAGGCATATGGCAAGGTTGTGGTGTATACAAACTCTTCAATCTAGTTCATTAGTGAGGTAGTTTATCTCTGCTAACAGTGCATTATTACCCATTAGTCTGGAGCAAGATCAATCAACAGGTGATTTAAAAAAGAAAGGAAGAAAAAAAAGAAGACACCTGCCATCAGGTATTACCATTGCCTATCAGCCACGCACCAAACCAAGACTCCAGATCTCCCAACCCCTCCCAGCCCCCAGGAGCTCAGCAGCCTCTGTGCTCTGCACATCCGCAGCTCAGACCAACTGGTTTTGGCTGCTCCATCCCAGTCCAGATGATTTACGAAGTTAAACAGGCTTGGGAAGCCCCTTTTTGTCCACCAGCAATATTCACACCTCTGTTTTTGGCCAGGGGAGACTAAGACCAGACTCATTCCTGTGATACCTGCTGCAAGAGGACCTGGAAAGACACCACTGCTCATAAATCATCCCAGCGGGAGAGGGGCCTTTATCAAGGCAACCCTTTTGTCTGTTGTGTATCCGATAGCCGTGATTCTGCAATAAAGGCAGAAATATTGTTGACTTCCACAGTAATTTACTGCACAGAAAAATCAGGTAGTAGGTTCAATACAAACTTGACAGCTATAAGTAGCACTCAGCTGTGTGCTGAGGAAGCTTGACCTTCTTACCCCACAGGAAAGGAAGATATGATTGCTTATGGTGTTTTCCTCCTGTTCGTCCTCTGTCACCTCCCTCCTCATTGCCTCCCAATTTCAGTTTGATTTTACGTATGTAGTTATTTGGCAATGCTCTTTAGTCCAAGAGAAGGAAGAGAAGGAAGGAAAAAGTGAAACCAGAGGGCAAACACCTCCTGAAGAAAGGATTGCCAACTGCCAGAGATAGAGATCTGTGTTTTCTGAGACCAGCAGGAAACAGAAAAAGAAGTGGTGGCAAGTTTAATGTGAAACGTGTATCCAGAACAGGAATTCAGAGGGCCAAGAGGACACAATTAAGTTCACACACCTTCCCAGTGGAGGACAACTGAATAGTTAACCAAGATTTTAATTAACTTATTACAAGCTCACAGTGATTAAAAAAAAAAAATTATTCAGTAGCTGGAAGAATTAAAGCTTATCTGCCCAAATCTCTCTTTCCTGATAACTGTCTGATAACTGGTAGGATTCCTACAGTAGAGATAAATACTTTCCTCTCCCTTGATAGTCCCCCATAATTTCCTTCATCTCAACACCTTTTCTCCATCTGCCTCTGCTCCCCAAAGCTATTTCCACGAGGAGCCTGTGGCAGGGTAGAAAGCTTAGAAATGCAGTATCTATAGCCAGAATGCATTTCATACCCCATTGGCTTCCACAAAGAGTATTTTCCCAACACATCTGTAGACACAGTTTGTGGTATTAAAGAGAGGGAAGTCCTCTGCAGTCTGAAGACTGTGATGGGAATTACAGGTCCACAGGTGCTCCACAGACATACATATCTCCAAGCAGAGTTTCTTTGAACAAGACAGGTAAAAGCTAATACATGGGCCACTTCCAGTCAGGCTGTGAGCAGACTAGATGAATCTATGTTGGTTTACAAGATGCTTCAGTGGTAAGGGCAGATGGACGCGCCTGGAAGAGGGGCAGCATAGCAGCTGGGACTTGGCATGGCGCATTTGATGCTTTGTACACTGGAATAGGAGAGAGGTGATCCTATGGAGGGGTGGTTCCTGGAACTCGCTGTACTACCCAATGTAAAATAAGGTCTACACTGCGGAAAAGGCAAAATTGTGCCCACCCCATGCCAGGGACCAACCTCACATGGAGCTGCTTTGGCACATTAGAAGAAGCGATGGACCAGCTAAGTTTGGCTTCCAGCACCAGGACCCTAAACAACCTTTGGCTCAGCAAATGAGAGTTTCAATAGAGTCAAGCAGGACTGAGTTTTCTCCTGTAAATGGTTGGGTATTGTTCAGGGGCTAACTTCTGGCATTTCATTTCATTTAGAATTAAAGATATACTGAAACACTGCAGGCTCACGCCTTTTCCTTCTGAAGAGGTTGTGATGGGAACAGCAGGAAAGCACCTTCCAGTGTCTCAATGGTCTAGGAAGGAAATACAAAGTAATACTTTTTTCTCAGTCCGTGGTCTGATACTTTCCTTTTCCATTTCATTTTCTCCAGTCGCCAAGCCCTGGGCTCATTTGTCACACCTGTAAAGAAGGGATCTTCAGAAGAACATAATGACCCCTACTACTGTCTCTCATCAAGACACACCAAGTTAGGTGGGCGTGTCGACCAGCTTAAGGGTGGAAAGGCTTTGCAGAGGGACCTGGACAGGCTGGATGGATAGGCCAAGGCCAATGGGATGAGGTTCAACAAGGCCAAGTGCCGGGTCCTGCCCTTGGGTCCCACCAACCCCCTGCAGCGCTACAGGCTGGGGGCAGAGGGGCTGGAGCTGCCTGGCAGAAAAGGACCTGGGCGTGTTGGTGGCCTGTCGGCTGAACAGGAGCCAGCAGTGTGCCCAGGTGGCCAAGAAGGTCAACAGCATCCTGGCCTGTGTCAGGAACAGCATCGTGAGCAGAACTCGGGAGGTGATGGTCCCCCTGTACTGGGCATTGGTGAGGCCCCACCTCGAGGGCTGTGTCCAGTTTTGGCCTCCTTACCACAAAAAAAGACATTGAGGGGCTGGAGTGAGTCCAGAGAAGGGCAATGGAGCTGGTGAGGGGTCTGGAGCACAAGTCTTGTGAGGAGAGGCTGAGGGAGCTGGGGGTGTTCAGCCTGGAGAAAAGGAGGCTGAGGGGAAACCTTATGGCTCTCTACAATTCCCTGAAAGGAGGTTGTAGAGAGGCAGGGGTCGGTCTCTTCTCCCAAGCAATCTCTTCACAGGCGATGGGACAAGGGTAAATGGCCTCAAGTTGAGCCAGGGGAGGTTCAGGTTGGGTATCAGGAAAAATTTTTACACAGAAAATGTTATTAAGCCTTGGAATGGGCTGCCCCAGGAAGTGGTTGAGGCACCATCCCTGGAGGTGTTCAAAAGATGGGTTGACATGGTGCTGGGGGACATGGTTTAGTGATGTGGTTTTTTTTTTTGTTTTAGAGTTAGGTTGATGGTTGTACTAGATGAGCTTAAAGGTCCCTTCCAACCTAGACAATTTTATGATTCTAAATACATGATGTACTTGTCTTATTATTGATCTGATCAATGCTTATAAATACTTAAAGGGTGTCAAGAGGATGGGGCCGGTCTTTTTTCGGTGGTGTTCAGGGACAGGACAAGAGGAAATGGGCACAAACCTGAACATAAGAAGTTCCACTTAAACACGAGGAGGAACTTCTTTCCTGTGAGGGTGGCAGAGCCCTGGAAGAGGCTGCCCAGGGAGGTGGTGGAGTCTCCTTCTCTGGAGACATTCCAAACCGCCTGGACACCTGCAACCTGCTCTGGGTGGACCTACTTTGTCAGGGGGGTTGGACTAGATGATGTCCAGAGGTCCCTTCCAACCCCATATCATTCTGTGATCAGCTCCTAATGTGATTTCTTCAGCTGATGGATTCAGGGCACAGCACAAACAGCACTGCAGTGGCTGGTAACTCTGCATCTATCCCTTTGGAGATGTTGAGGTGTTTAAGGAGCCCCTCTTCATCTCTTCCACTACCAAAAAGAGCTTGTAACACATTTGTGTGACAACTTGCAAGGACAGAAGAGGGTACAAAAGACCACCAGGTTAGCAACAGTAGCTTGTATTCCTCAGAAAAGCTTTACAATGAGAAGTTAATGGTAGGGAAGCAGAGAACTGAAAATACTCTTTGAGATCTAAATCCTTTTCAGCTCAATGCTTCAAATATCAGTTCTGCTGCTTTTTCTCCTGTTTTTTCTCTCATCATTGGTCTAAGAGGGAAGTTACCTTGTATCCTCAGCTGAGTCCACGTCTTGTTGCCTGGGCTCTAGTGCTGGTTAGGACCACCTCAGTGCAATGAAATTCACACTGTCACACACAAATATATATGTGTGAAATAAACCTTAGAACCATCTATCCTCCTCCTTCTGCACACCACAACACCAGAAGGGTGGAGGCATTTAAGCTCATCTGGTTTCAACATCTAAGCTGCCCAAGGATCTAGAATCAATGGAGATAAGGAGCACTTTCAAGGGCAATTGAGCCCAGCTGGTTTTGAACCCCCCTCATGAGGGGCATGTCTCACCATTGACTGTCAGTGTAAGGGAATGGTAGTTCCCCCTTCACATGTTCCCAACTGTGATAGGAGCTGTGGTAGCTGTGACCCTTGTAAGGTCTTCTCACTTCACCCACCTACAAAGCAAGCAAGCTGAAAGCCGTACTTTTCAGGGTAAATCAAGAAAAAAATGAAAGTAAAATTGACAGTAATAGCCGTTTCAGTGGAATGGTGTATTACTAGCACTGTTATTGTATCCACTGGCTATTAGAGCGTGTACACAGTGTGCAATAACGTAATTAGATTTCAAAATATGTAATAACAATTTTTATGCAACAAAATGACTGTGCATTAGGGAAGGGAATTGGTTCCCATTACAGAGCCAGCACGAATCTCGGACCAATACTCCATACTTGACAGTGCATCTGTTGGGCATCAGGCCCGGTCTATAACCCAGTAAGAGCTGGAGAATAGCCTATGGCAGGGATTGTGTCCTCTGTGGATCCAGAGATGCCCCTGGGCTGCCTCCTGCCCCACGCCTTCCTGTATGGGCTGCACCACCGGATTTCAAGGGATCCCAGTGCACAGCTCCTCCCTGCACCTAAACAGCCTGAAATGCACGTAGGAGGAGAAAACCCTTCTGGTGAGTAGGGAACATCTCTAGCTCCCTTGGAGAAAACTAGGAGCTAGGATGTGCCCACAATACATGAAATTGCCCAGGTGGGAAGCAAGGGAGCAGCACAGCATGAGATCAGGGAGGGAAGATGAGCCACCACGGGGTCGGGGGCTAAATAGGGGCCGGTAAAGGGATGCTAAGGAGGCAAAAGGGAGAGGGATGTTAAAAGTCCTCTTTGACGACCCACCTAAATACCCTCTCCTGAAAGAAACTGCACTCCTGATCCAGAGACATTCACTGCACCCGAAAGCAGCTGCTTACGTGTGAGTCGGGTGACACAGAGCCTGGCACAATTTACCCCTTGGCATAGATGGGGACAAATAATTTCCAGCATCATGTCTCCCATTTTAGCCCCCGATGACGGCACTGAATTACTTGTGACACACAATGGAAAAGGGCATAGCATCAGCCAGCTGACGTGTCCAGTGATGCAGCGGAGAGCTGCGGCAAAAACGCATCCCTTGGCACGTCCGAATCTTGGCTTAACCCTGCCCAGCTGATGGCACCGCACAGTGCTGCGACTTGCTCTTCAAAGGCTAATTGTGACAGCAAACATTTTACAACTTCAGGATAAATAATTATTTCTCTTTCCCTCTGAATGGGCTTGTTTTAAATGCCACTTGCTCTCTCGCCACTGTTAATGAGCACAAGTTGACCCATTTATTCTCTGCTGCACTTTCCGCAGCAAATCATGGCTTTACTGCAAAGGTATAGAATACTAGAGCCACAATTTTGCTGGCAAGATTTTTTGCTTGCGAACCCATTAGTATTTTCCCCGAGCAGTTTTTCATCCCTCGTCTTGCCAGAACAGAGAATTGCTCTTTTGCAGGTCTATTCTCTTTGCTATTCCCTTGGCTTGAGTGAAATATATATGAGATGACTCAGAGTTTGAACTCCCAGTATATGTTTCTAATACAAAGTCTCTGCATGTCTGGGGACCTAAGACAGATATTTAATTTTAGATAAGAAATACTGGTGACATCATGCCTTTGATTTCCTTGCTGGATGTCTATGCAGCCAGCATATGGTGAAGCTGTTCGGCCAGAACAACCTCATCACATTTAGGAAGCTGCTTAGTACCCAGCGCAGGCACAGAGCAGCAGGCAGCCACTCATCCTCTTGCCTGGTGCTTAGTGGGAGCGCACACTGGAACTTTTAACCCCAGCGAATCCGTGCCATAACACATATGTAAGGGTAATAAAGGATCTTGCAGGGAAACTAGGCTTTCTGAGACCTTTCTGTCAGCCGCTGCATTCCCTGAACAGCAAAGCTCTAAGCAGAGAACGTCAGCAGGAGGGTCAGCTACCCTTAGCCCACATGCCGCCTTGCACGTGTTGAGTTATACCCCTTCCACACACACACTGGAGAGGTTGAATTTAGCCGTGCTCTCAGCGACTTCAGCTTCCCCCAGCAACTGATGCCAGCAAGTGCATCCAAGCAGAAGGAAGCATGCACACAACAGCTTCATTTTTAGCTTCACAGCTTAAAAAAATAAGATGTGCCTTCATTCTCTTTTGAAACATGACTAACTAAAAGCCCGTATGCATGGAGGGAAGCTGGAGAAAAAAATCAGACTCCTGGATCAAAATCTTCTAGTCGAGACCATTTTGGTGACATTACTGTGACAAATTTTCAGCCTTTCCTACAATTTTATACCTTCCCACACAGCAGGTGTTATCCTAAAAGATCTAGGGGAGGTATTAGCTTGGATAAACAGAGCACAAGGCAGGGAATAAAATCTTATTGCTGAGACACGAGGCAAACTGCAGCACTTGCACATCAGCAGAAACAGTCAGCGTGTGGGGCGGCTTACTAAGGGGTCCGACAGGTTCCTTATCCCTCGAAAGCTGCAGTCGGCCTTGAAACACCTTCCTAAAGGTTAGTCTCCAGTTCAGCCAGGAGCTATAAATTTACTGCCAGCACTACCAGCTTCATCGCTTTTGTCTGCATAGAGGAAACCATCCGCAGCATCCCCCTGGCCTTGTGAAGGGGCCTCTAAGCAACACCCAGACTGTCGTTCCTCCAGTCAGCGACTAGAGTTAATATCCAGGTGGGCACAGAGCTGATTACAGCAGCTCCTAGCCCTAGCCTTCATACAGCACACTTATGTTGTTGATACCTCTTTTTTTTTTTTTTAGCCTTTGTCAGCTACATCTCCTAATTGCCCTAAATGAACAACGAACAAACCTGTGGATTGTGGAAGTCACAGTTAACAGACAGAAGCTAGATGAGAAGAAATGGTAGGAGCCCGGTTGTGAGCACCTCAAAGGCATGTCTAACCCAACATCTATAGACCTCCTCAGAGAGGGTAAAGCCTCTCAGCTCCAAGGCTGTGGTTCGGTACATCACCATGGCCTCGGGTCAAAATCAGCCCATGGCGTACTTGAGGATGGTGGGTTTTAACATATGTCCCAAAGCCTGAAAGCCACAAAATTGGTGTACATATGAGCTGCCCCTTATATAAATAGCTCATAAAGCACCACTGACTTTTTAGCTTCTGCTGTTATTTTGATTAATTTTGTGTCACTGTGTGTAAAAAACCAAAACCAAACCCACAAAGCCCCATTTAGGACCCCTTGCATCAGCTCACAATCACAAGCTGCCCAACAAAGGTGTTCGATAACGTAGTTCCGTGCCCCAAGAAAGGATGAATGCTAGTCCTAGGTGAAATGAGGTTGCTGAGGCTCAGCTGCCCCCACTACATTTCTATATCACTGACCAAGACAGCATCATTTGGCCCCACGCCTCTACCTAAGAACTCTCATATTAAAAAAAAACAAGCAACCAACAAACCAACCAACCCATAAATCGCCTTACTCTGAATGTGTGAATTTGCAATATGGGGGATGTGCTTGGCTTCAAATATTAGCCAGCTGGAGTGCGAAGTAGATTCAAGGCAGAATGGTGATGGCCCTTCTTGGTGTGCTCATGGGAGAGGCATGAGGTTTGCTCTTACAAGCCATGCGTTGGCCATGGAAATAAAGCATCAGCGATGTTACCCAACACGCTGGGAGCTAACTCTTAACAGCTCTGCAGAGGCCGGTTCAATGGTCGCAAGGCACAGGTACCCACCAGCGTTCCTTTCTCACAAGCCCATGGCTTGAAACTATAGCACAGGGTACTGACACGTAAGGTATGCTCTTTCCTTTTAGTACTGCCAGCTGGTAAGCAGTTTCCCAGGCATACCTAATACTATTGCTATTTTTACCTAATAACAAGAAAGGTTAAAAAAATCAGAAGAGTGTGAAGTATGGCTGAAGACTCAGCAAGGGCGTTTCTCTGGTTCCTCAGGGAGCTAGCAATTATTTCTGACCCAGCAACAAGAGCCTGCGGATGCCAGGTTGGTTTTGTTGCGGCTTTTTAAAGCTTTTTTCTTTTCTTTCTTTCTTTAAACTGTAAAAGGTGTAACATTTTACTGAAGCTCATTGTACATCATCTTACTGGTGTATCAGGTCAGGGAGTTCGTGGGTTAATCCCGTGCTGCATAATGAAGCATTGCTTTTAACTACATTTAAGACTTCACCTCTTCATTTCCCCGCATAGTGCCACTTACAGCATTACCTACTGCAGCACTCAATTCACCTTCTCTGGACACTACTTATAATTTTATATGCCTCTAACATGTCATTTCTTGTGTGCCTCTGCACTAAAAATATTTCTAAACGGCTCCTAACAGAAAAATCTCCTCTTTCATTTAATAAATCCTTTCGTTCTTTTTATTCCTTGGTCCCTGGGAGAAGGAGTGTTGTCCAAACCAAACTTGTGCCATCGATTGGGAGCCTGGGATTAAGCCTCCTCGGAGTGTTATTCCCTTAAACCCTCACTGTGGCCTGGCTGCCTTCCCAGCTGCAGTGCGCGGGGAGCAGATGCTTTCCTCTTCCCCTTCACCAGGTTTTCCTCAAGCTGTTCAGGGGAGACGGTCCACGCAATCAAGACACAGCTGCACTTCATTTTATCTGGAATCGGGATTTTTCTCCAAAGAGAAGGCAGCAGAGCTCACTGCGCTGGCACGTCCATGGGCCAGCCCTTGCAGGCGGGTATTGCTGGCTCCCTGGGCATCGGCACCGGTCGCATCCTCCTGCCCCTCTGACCCCGCACAGAGCTGCAGCTGCCGGGCCACGACACCCGCTGCATCTCAAGCCGTGGGGCTCCTGCCTTTGCACTGGCTGGGGCCTCCCTGTTGCTTCGTAAAACTCGCGGCCACGTTCCTAATCATCGGGATGCTCCTGTTGGCTTTGACGCGCTTCCTCTCACGTCTCCTGTATTAGGGGTGCATTATTTTTTGTGTGCGTGAAATATTGCAGCAGCTAAAGCAGCTAATTGCAATTATCAGAAAGCATGTACAAGAGAGCTTGTTGATTGCCAATAGACAAAGACACTTTGGAAATCTTGGATTTTACTACCTATAAATTTTAAAATAGAAACCACGTTATCGCTTACAATTTCCGTTTGCTAACAGATTCTGCTAAACAAAATTGGTGGCTGATTAAGTAAACATTTATACATAAATAAAACAGTGACGATCTCTTCAGTTATTGAGATGCAGCCAGTTCAGTCTCTCGTAAATAATACAGTGATGAATTCTGGTGTTACAGTGCGTGATAAAGCTACCTAGCCTCAAAGTCTTAGGCAAACTAATCCATACGC
Organism: Arenaria interpres; assembly: GCA_013399435.1. Lineage (NCBI taxonomy): Eukaryota > Metazoa > Chordata > Aves > Charadriiformes > Scolopacidae > Arenaria > Arenaria interpres. The sequence goes on along the minus strand of VXAK01016967.1, from coordinate 223,717 downwards.
ATGAATCAATCAGTTCATTTTAGTCATACTGGCGTTATATAAATGTCACTAAAATCGATGCCTGAAAGACGTAACAGATTAATAAATCCTCATGCAGTATATCTAACCAGGATGCAAACCTACAGCACATAACTTCATGCTGAACACAGCTATACAAGTTATTTGAATAAGTGATTTTAATAGAAAACTCAAGGGCAGGCCTGTAATGAGCAGGCAGGGATGAGAAAAATTTGGTGCATTATTAATTTCAGACAATGCTGAGTTCTTTTTCATAATGTAGATTTTATTAATGCGCTCCGTGATAGCTTTTCATACCGGTTCATCACCAGCAGTACAGTAATTACAATGTATTAAGATTAATTCCATGCCTGAGGAGTAAGGAAGTCCAGTTAAGATATGGAGAGCAGGTGAAACGTCAATCACTATTGACTCGGGGACGGATTAAATCAAAACTCTGCCCTGGGGAAACCCTGGGGCTGGGTGGGTTTGGCAATGGCACCTCCTGGACCCACTCTTCAGTGAGTATCTACCTCCCCCTCCTCGTCTGCTCACCTCCGCGTGTAACCTGTGTGCCGTCGATGCAAGGCAGAGGACGGGATTAATCATTTTTATTAGGACTCGGGGTCGGTCTGGCTCATCTTTACAACCATCACCATTAGTTACCAGGTGTCAGCCTCTCTGGGGTTGGAGAGAGAGAGAGAGACATTGAGGGCTGTCGTAAACGCTTCTAAGAATAACTCTTCTAGACATAATGGTAAGAGTTTAAGGTGCGGGCTCTAATGAAAAAAGCCCCCAGCCAACCAAGGGGGTTTCTGCTTTCCTGCAATCTAGTGAAAAAATGGAATTTCTGCTTTCCTACCATCACAGCCCCCCCCCGCTTTTATCCCACGCAGTGCCCCAGACCTCCCCAGGGTCAGGCAGCCCAAGGCTCAGGATTTATACCGCCCTTTAGGGCTCTAGAAACCATAAGGATGGTCTCCTCACGTCTGTGAAAGATCATGAGCTTTCAAACTTTTTGGAGGCATTTATTTGCTTAATATACTGTCTGATTTTAAGAACGTTTCCGGCACAAAGACGGGGTGAGCTGTTCATATTTTTCATTATTTTTTTTTCCCTGGAAAAAAAGGCTGACAGCCTTTAATGGGGAGGAAACCTGGATCTCCCCAAGATGATGTCCACCTTGCCCGGGGACATGGCTGGGAGAATTGCCCAAAGGAAGAACTGTCCATATGTGGCAGACTAAAGCACCGGTGTCTCCTGTGCCCCAGTTTGATAAATCAATAAATCGCTTGGCACTGGCAGTTTTTTAAGTGCTAATGGCAACAGCAGTCCCACGGAACTGGATGACAGAGGAGGTATTCAAGTACCCAAGAGGAGAAGACCATTCCTGCAGCTCACCTTGAACCACTGCAAGCGAATTACCACTCTGGATGCCCAAACCTCTCAGTGCTTTGAGGCAGCTTCCAACCTCTGTTGATTGCCCACCGGCCTTTCCTTGCATAGCTATAGGGGCTTGGCCCCCAGTATTATGCTAGATATGTACAATAGTTGGTTTATGCTATCTGGTTTTTTAATGGGGAGGGGACTCTTCCACCTTGGTGGCCCTGCTTCCTTGCAAAATGCCAGGCTGAAGAGAGACTCTTATGTCTAGAGAAAGTTATTTTGGGTCACGATCAAAAATTTCTCCTTTTCTCTTGTCTGTTTTTTTTTTTCTAATTTCAATTTCTTATTCCAATTTCTTTTCTAATTTCCCCCCCCTGCATGAATCCACATGGTCGGACTCCGAGTAAAGGAGCAAGATTTTGAGTGGTGAAGGATGAAGCTGAAACCTCAAAGAGCTCCCCTCCCGCTTCCATCAGGTACCACGTCGCAGCAGCCCCGTCCTGCGCACACCCACGTGTTTGCAGGTGGCCGCTGTGGTGTCACAGCGGGGACAGCGGGTGGCAATTCAGTGAGGAGCAGAGATTTATTTGCTTTTGCTCAGCGAATGCTGGCCCCCTCACCTGCCGTGCCTTGCTGCCCAGAGAAACGTGGGTACCGCTCAGGCTAATGAAGCTGGACCCGGCAGCATTTTACTAACGACTTCTGAAATGTGTTTAGGCGTAGAAAGGTGAGTACAACATCCACACCCATGTCCTCTCTTCTTCTCTCACGGGCACAGCACAGACACGGCTGGCAGCCACCCATGCAGGCCACGGTCTTGCACAAACATTTGCACACGTGCCAAGGAGAAATGCATGTAGAGGCACCGGCTGACACGAACACGGATGTCTGTGTGTGCCTCCATCTACCCAGCTGAACAGTTGGCCCAACACCATTAACAAGTCCTCAGGGTTTCTTTTCTATTTTTTTCGTTTTTTCCCCCCCCAAAAATAATAATGCTAGAAACCTTGGAGGACCCACACTGATGGGTTTTGCATCCCTCTAGTGTTTTCTGCCCATCTCACCCCCCCACACACGCCTGCACCAAGCAGCCCAAGTCCGCTGTGGGCTGTAACTGACTATTTACACCAGTGGAGACCATGGGCCCAGTGAGTCCACCCTGTTTACAAGGAACAAACGAGAAACATCTGCCGAGTCCTCTGCTGGACATGTCTATTGTCTTTCAGGTGCCTTCTGCACCCACCGCTGCGGCACAGCTCAGCTGCGAGACCCAACGCCAGCTTCCACCAGGCAGATGTTGAGGTTTCCCGTATATCCGTCCCCAGCTGAGCTGATTGAGAAACGCAATCTTCAAGATACTAAGGCTCATTTTTTTTTTTTCCAAAAAATATCTCTATTTACACAAGACAATAAAATCTGAGCAGCTCTGCCCCCGGAAGCTTTTGCACAGCAGAGCAGCTGCTGGACGCATGCGCTGGTCCCTATTTACAAGCGACAGCTTCACTCGGCAGTACTCTGCTGGCAAGTCCAGCTTCTTCTGGTGTGAGGACTATTTCTTTGCCCCTTTTTTCCACCCTTCATTACCTCTCCGCACAGCCAGGTCTGTATTTACGACAGGGACCTGGATCCGGAAGGGTTGCCTTTATACAGCCCAGCTTGTGGGCACGGAGAGGGGATCAGGACGGGGGCTCTGGCACGCTCGGCTGTCTTTAAGTGTTTGCAAGTTGCAAAGCCAATGCTTGGAACAGAGGAAACTCATTTCTTATTACAAAAGATATTTTTCACCCGTTCTTCTCATCTGAATTAAAAAAAAAAAAAACGGTGACCGACCAAGTGGTGAGGGCACTTCCCAGGGCGCTGCCGTGCTGGGAGCAGCAGGAATCTCAGCCAGGCTGTTTTCTACTTGGGGACGCACGGGTTTGCTGAGGGTTTCGGTCGAGGCTAGTTTCTCTGGCCTCTCCCGTCGCGAGGGAGGGATGGGTAGACCGAAGCACAGAGGAGCTGAGGCAGTGCACCGGCGCGGGCCCACCGAGGCAGGCTCATTGGGGGTGCCCTGGGCGCTAGATGACACTGTCTTCCATGGTGACTCGCCTGAAGACCGGCTCCTGCTTGGGCATCCTTGTGCTTTCTGTGGAAAACAAGGGGAGAACAGGTAAATCCCCGAAGCAGGACCCTGCAGCAACCACCAGCTGGTTTTAAGACCATTTCCACCCTCAAACAAAGTACAGTATGCCAGGACTTGCCTCAAAAGGGAAGACTTAGAGCAGATGACTGTATTTATGGGTCACCATCCCATCAGGAACCTTCTTCCACCCTTTTTGCTGAAGCCAGTGGTATAGATTTGCCTGGCTTTATCCACATGTGAGCCAGTTATTTGTTAAATGGCATAAGGAAGAGCAGCATCAATCACTGCTGCCCACTGCTCTCTGGATTAAGGGTGACACCAAGGTGTCTCTTTACTTCTCTGGGTTTAGCACAGCTCAAGCGAGGAGAGCCCAGAGCCAAGCTGCAACCACCAGCTTGTACCAGCCCAACAGGGCCTGTTTGAGCAAACTGCATTTTTTGTGGTTCCCCCTCGCCCCTTACTAATAAGTAGTCAGCATAAATGACTGCAGAGCAAACAGATTTGTTTTGCTATCAGACATTATCTGAAGGGCACTTCACATCCTGAGTGCCCTGCTTTACAGCTGCCTCTGCAATCACTGCAGCCCCAGGGAGGAAAACGCCTCCTTTGACACTTGCAGGTTGGGAAGAGGCAGCCACATGCAATTTGGGGTGAACACATGCAGGCTTTTCTATAAACAGTATATCAAGGAGAGGTTAAGATAGGCTAGATGCATCCAAGAGGAATTAAGAATTGTCCTGGAGCCATTTTCCAAGCATAAATCATCTTACCCCATCTCCCACACACCTACCCAAGGGCCAGCAAATCTGTGTTGCTCTGCATGACAGTGTTGGGGGCAGACCCAGCAACTTTTCAGCTATCTATCTCCAAGCTTGTCTATTTTGGCTGTTCTTTTGGGTTTTTTTTCTGAAGAGGAGGGACTTTCATCTTTTTCCTCTCTATTTTTTTTTTTTTTTTCCCAGACAGTGGGATGCATTTTCTCCTTTTGTTTCCGCTGCCGCTAGCTCGGCAGGCTGCTTTGCATTGCAGCACGAACTGCTAGCAGCTAAAAATGCCTGGGTGCACAGCGTATCTCAGGAAAAAAGACAAAAAATAAATCAAAAATCCCGTCTATTTAATATGAAGCACTCCTTCTGGCTGGTTATCAACAGCAGCTTAAGCAATGAGGCCTTTTATCTGTAAATGGTAGCAATGCAGGCAAGGAGGAGGGTGAGGCGGATGGAGGTGACCAAAGGGCAGAGCCGAGGCACGCACAGGGAAAGCAGCCCATCCCTTGATCAGGGAGGGACCTTTCCAAAAATGGGCTGCCAAGGTCCTTGGCGGCAAACCATAAAGCCTTCTTTCCCCTTTTTTTTAAGGTAAGGAAACCAGGGGGTGGCCAGAGCGGGCACCAAACATCTGCAGGAAGGCTTCAGCCTGCCTCAAATCCGTCCCCCCATTGTACGCTGGCTAATCCCCTACCACCCTGCACTTCTCTCCGGCTGCCTACGGAAACTGGTTTTGGCACATTTCCGCCAAAGGATGAAGCTTTGCTGGAAATTAGGGTCTTTTTCGTTTATTTCCCCTCACCCAAAGTCCATTTTCTCACCCCTCTTGCAGCGTTGTGTGCAGCCAAGCGTTCAGAGCAGCCCTGGGGTGAGGTGCTGCTTCCTCCTGAGGGACGCACCTCGAAATTCCACCCGCTTCATTGACCGCTTGGTTTTCAACATTCATCCCCTCAAAACATTTACCAGCAAATGTTTCTGCAGGCTCGGGAAAGGCAGGAGCTGCCTTTGCTGTCAGTGGGACACAGAGGCTGCGGGGCTCACGCCCGCATTGAGCTTTCCTGCCGCGAGGACCCAAATTAAACTCTGCCCGAGATGCCTCAGAGGGAAGTGGGAGAGGACAGGCTGAAAACAGTTTTATTATAGCCATAATTTACCCATCAAGCATCCTGCTGTGGGAAATAACCTTTCCAAAGTTGTAACATAAGATGCGGACGATTGTAGGTGGCAGTCGGAGATACCGGGTCATCCATACCAGTATTCCCGTGCACACCAGCTGAGGACGTTGTACACCAGCTACATCTGTGACTTTTAAGTTTTTGCTTGGGCTTTTAAGCAGCGCTGTCAGAATATCAAGCATTTGCTTCCAGCACATAATAACTGCTCTGTATACCAATCCTTTTTTTTATTTATTGAGGGTTCAGCTTTGCTTTTCACACATGTACAGCGTATTTAAGGACTAGAAATATAAGAAAAGAAAAAACGTGGAGGATGAAGAAATAAAAGGACAGCAAATAGGAACGATGATTGTTTTTTCTTGTTGGCATTTTGCTGGAGAAGACTATCACCATCTGTCTGGTGTACCAACCTCAATAAACACTAAGCACCTGTAAAAAGCTATTCTGATGTTACAAAGGAAGATTTCCAAGCCGTCCTGGTTAGTCTCAATCTTTCAGCATCGAACAGACCATCCCTCCTGAGCTGGGATGATAGATGATCTGGTGTGTGGTCCGTGCATCCCTACGGCTTGACAAAGCCCTTGGAAGAGCAAACCTGACCCTACACCAGCTGCCCGTGCTGAATTGAACGACTCGGGGTGAAGAGGGGGTGGTGCTGCTGCCCTCCCGGGGGTACCCCTTTGGGTGCTCTCCCCTGGCCATGCCACTAGTGTCCCTGCTGAGGACGGCCACTGCTAAAGCCACCACCGCTGCCTTCCCTGGGAGCATCCGTCGCTGATTTTACCCGGTTTCAATTTTACAGCGCAGGACGTTTTCCACACTGTTACCAGAGAGCCTGAGACGACATGACATATATATATATATATATAAAGTTGGTGAGCACAGCCAGTTCAAACCCTGAAATATTCATTAAATAAAATTTGCATAGAGTCTAGCTGGATGCAGCAGGTAGCTACACCTAAAATACTTTTCTTTCTAAATGTGAGGAGGAGATCAGGGTGTGACAGATGACCAGGCTTTTCTAAGATAGCTTTTTAATAGGATGAGCTATCTTTTTATCCTTGATGTCTAGGCAAGTCTGCGGGGTATTATATTTTTTACAAACTAGCAAGATCAAGAGCATATGGGGGGTGTGTGTGAGAGAAAGGCCAGCTTGCCAGAGAGGAGGGAAGGGGGATCTGGGCAATCGGGACACACAGAGAGACACTCAAGGACCCTCTGGAGATCGGCGCCTCCCAACCGCTGCCACCATCTCCCCCAGCCCTCTGAAGTATCTCACTGCCCATTACCTGGGAGCAGAGAGGAAGGAAGAAGATCGGTTAAGAACCACAGATTTCAGGGAATTAAATGCAATCAACAGGTGGAAATGATCCACACACCACGGTAAGTAATATTGCCTACATAGGGCCTCCAGAGCTGTGACAAATACCCTCCACCGCTAGCAACTCTCCAGCCTACATAGTCTTTCTTGTCATGCCTTTCCTCTTGTGTCTCTCCTTCATGTATTTTGGGGAGATCTTTACAGCTCTTGCAGAAAATGAGCAGGCACCATGTCCTTAAGCAGTGGAAAACAGCAATTGCAGAGTAAACTGGTACAGCAGCTTGTTACGGAGCAGCCTGCCATTGGATCACACAGGAAAAATAACCCAGTCCTGCACAAATTAGAAGATGTGAGGGAAAAAAGGGATTCACAACTTGCAAAGCATACCAGTATGATTTCCAGGAAAATGCAAGGCATGAGCCTCGCACACCTCCATCCCCTTCTTGCCTGCAAGCAAGACCTTCCAAAAGGACGCCTCAAGCAAGAGATTGGCATTGACAATCCTCACTCCAAAGACGCCTGGGAGGTCTAGGTATCAGAGTGATGCTTTTGTCAGACCGAGCACTGTCTGTTTGCCCCTATTCTATTTGATTTTCACTGAAAGCATGATGCTTATTGCAGTTGAACTATGAAGCTTTAATCTTCTCCCTATAAGGCAAATCTGTTTGGTTTTGGGTTGGTTTTTTTTTCTTTTTTTTTTTTTTTGTTGTTAAACAAAGATTATAAAAAGAAGGTCCCTCCAGTACAGGGCTGATTATCCCCTTCAACCCAGCTTGCAAAGTTTTGTGCCCCAAGCATAGTTATGGATTTAATACCATAATCGCTGCTGCCTCTTCATCAAACTGTTAGGTTTCTCACATCTCTGCCTTGGCTCAGTATTAAGAAATGCCTTAGAAGTTTTGTAGCTCGCCTTCTTAATCCAGGAGTATTTTACGCACCGAGGACTTAACATGGACTTGAGCTTCACATGCTGCACAGACGATACTGCTACGTTGCCAGTCATATAAGGACTGTATCTACCAAGCTACTTATCAACAAGCAGGAACCTTCACCTTGCCCATAATCAACTATCTGACACCACAAAAGTCCGTTTTCAAGGGGAAAAAAAAAAAAAGACAAAATAATCCCCGTCCTGCTCCTTCCCCAAACAAAGTTACAGTCTTAAAACATTTTTGGTTTAATGTAACTAATAATATCTATTTCTCCTCTGTTTTGTGATTCAGCTGTTTCCAAAGCTGTAAGAAGCACCAACAGTGAATCCTGTGGTGCCAGAACATCCCGGGAACGGAAATAATCGGCTTGAAAATAAACAGAGGGTTTTGCAAACAAAGTGCTAATAGGCATGGTACACTGGTGGAAAGAAGCTCAAGCAAGAAGGGATGGAGAAAAGGGGAAAAAACAGCCTATCCACTGATAAATTGAAAATACACAGAAAGGCTGGGGAAGAATGACCATTCGGAGTAAAGGAAGTCTGAGATTTTCCAGTAGGACACAATCAGCCCATAGCAAATCCATGACTGGTTTGGTTTTGCAGAGTATCAGGCACGCTGGAAAATGCTGTGTTGATCACCTGCCTCCCATTTTCTCATGACAATGTTTGACATGGTGTATCGCACCCTCTGCACGAATTTAACCCTGACAATCATAGAATCATAGAATCATAGAATGGTTTGAGTTGGAAGGGACCTTAAAGATCATCGAGTTCCAACCCCCCTGCCCTGGGCAGGGACACCTCCCACCAGACCAGGTTGCTCCAAGCCCCATCCAGCCTGGCCTTGAACCCCTCCAGGGATGGGGCAGCCACAGCTTCTCTGGGCAACCTCTTCCAGTGCCTCACCACCCCTACAGGAAAGAGTTTCTTTCTGGTATCTAATCTAAATCTCCCCTCTTCCAATTTATCTCCCCTCTTCCAACATATCCCTAGAAAACTAGTTTTTTGGAGTCTAATACAGTAAAAGAGTTTTTACTTTCTGCAAAATGAGAGTTACTTCAAATATTTCAAGCCTCAGCAGCCTCAGTTGGGCTGGTGCATGGATTGGTATGACCACATGGGTCTGAAAAGCTTGCTTTGCCTGGAGGCATAGGTCTACCATGCACTCCATCACTGCTGGCATGGAAAATATCATGAAGGAGGGAAGGAGCATCAAATTGAAGAGCTTGTCCCAGCTGACTAATGGCTGTTTTGCTACGAAGCCACGTGATTCCCAACCTCCCGACGAGAAATGCTCCCTTGCCGAAACCTAAACCCGGCAAGAGGCACAGCTGTGATCAGAGCTTGGTCAGAAATGAAGTTTCCTCCCCAAGATGTTTTGGCCTGAGTGCCTGGCTGTAGGAAGGACTCAGGTGACTCAAACCAGACTCTTTTGCAGGCCATGAATAACACCAAATACCACCACCCTTACACTGCAGCACTGAGCAGCATTGCCCCACACCGGGACAACCCCAAGATGAAGTGGAGCTGCTCCACGGCTACATTTATCCTCCACCACTGGGAATATCTTGTCTAACACGGGCATCACTGTCTGCTTCAAATCTTTTGGCTTTTACCCAGCTTAATGGGAGCTGGATGGAAGCAGCTTAGACGGAGGCAGCACCAGACCCCAAAGCCTGAGGCATTGGGAGGGCTCTGTGAAAAGCCACGTACCAAAAAATAGGTACCGAGAGTGTCCAGAAGCGGTTATTTTGACTGTCAACCTTCCTAGTCTAATTTGTGGCTTTCTGTATCCTGACGATGAATCCGAATTGCTCCCGAGGGATTTGAAGCGGGAGGCTGGAGGTGACACGCCAGCGGGGCCAGTGGCAGTGGCGCGATGGGAAGGATGAGATGGCCGATGGCACTTGGCGTATGCCCGGAGCAAGAAAATAAAGAGACAGCAAACAATGACCGAGGAGGCCTAACGGGGACGTGTTTTACTCTTTGACATGCTACCAGCAGTTTTTAATCTCAGAAGAACCAAAATTATATATATATTTATAAAAAAAAAAAAAAAAAATATATATATATATATAAAAAAAAAGAAATCATTACAATGATTAAAAGGTACGACACATGAAATACTATACTCAAATCATCCGCGTGTCGTTGGCTAGTTAATACAGTAGGCACAAAACAGACCTAGAATCACCTGCAACGAATGTCGACCAGCATCGTTCTCGCCCCTAAACAAGTACTGCTAGCCTGAGATCTCTAGTCAGCCGTAGCTGCATCACCTTTGTGCTTAAATTGCTCAGCTTAGGCCTCCTTTCTTTGGCATTGCTCACCCATGCCGTAAAGGAGTGGAGACTTGTACTGAAGACAGTAAATGGAGAGAGGAACAACAACAACAACAACAACCGAAAAAAAGGAGAGATTAATCGTACAGCACATACATACAGTATCTTCTAAATCGTGATCAGTTGTTTATTGTTTGGCAAACAAGCTTCACTTTTACAACAAATATTAGTAATGAGGTCATTCAACTGTTGAGACCATACAAAATGGATCATAAATTAAAAAAAAAAAAAAAGAAAAAAAAAAAAGAAAAAAAAAAAAAAGAAAAAAAAGAATTCATACTCCGTGCTGCTAGTTTACCTCCAGAAAGCCTATGTTACTTAAAAATCCTGTCAAATAAATAAATTTCCTGTTAGGAAAAACAACGAACAGAAGGTATTTGTTTGTTTGTTTGTTTGTTTCAAAGTTTTAAATCACTGCAAAGTACTTTATAGCTCACTACGCATCAATCAATTTTCTTCTTAACCACTGCAGTACAAGTGCCTAAACCAGGGACCAGACGGAGCCGTGAAGGCCCTTTGCTCCTCCAGGGAAATGGCCGTCTCCTGTAAAAGCCCCACTATGACCCCAAAAAAAACCCCCACCCCACCTCTCAGCCTTCCCGACGCGGCCCTACGGGCTGGCCGAGGGGCTGCTCGCCGAAGCTGCTTCACAGGATTATCCTCACGATCAGGTTGTGCACTGTCAACGGGGAAGGTTGCCCTGCTCTTGTCTGCCAAAGGGTCTGCCAGCAATACGCCGGCTGAGGGAAGTTAAACAGTGAGGAAATAAAAAGACTCTATTGAGTGGAAAGAAACGGTGATGGCGTTACTAAAAATGGTTCTTAGAAAGTGCTGTTTGTTCTATTTTTGCCCATTGAGATTTTTTTTTGTTTTTTTTTTTTGCCAGAATGGGAAGGGGATGAAGGGGAGAGGCAGTGGAAGAGGCAAAACAAGATTTTTTTTTTTTTTAAAAAAGAGGAGTTATGAAAAAACCTTGCTCCTACTGGTAGACAAACTTACAAGACCAGCACAACAAAAAAAAATTTTTTTTTTTTTTTTTCCACTACATTAACAGGGACGCAAGTTCTGGAGGAACAGAAAGCAGACTATATGTGCAATGCTAGTATCTGTACATTACATAGAAATTGTTTGCTTCTCTTTTTCTGCCATTAGTTTTTATCATCCGTTAATACAGCAAAACGTAAAATATGCCTTTAGCACAGTATTCTAGGATTCCCTTCCATCTCATTAAATTTGTTTCTGTTTGGTTTGCTCCCACAGCAAAGGGTGCTGCGGTGAAACCAAGTTGTGAGTGACCAAAACCCATGACGTGATCTGGATTGGTAAGAAAGAGCTTTGCTAGCTTGTTTTTGTGCGGCGCTCCCACCTAGATGCATCATCACTACTAGTCTCAAAT
>VXAK01016967.1:181155-212262 GCA_013399435.1 Arenaria interpres | reverse complement strand
TCACTTCCTGGTTCAAATGCTCATTTTTTTCCTTTTTTTTTTTTTTTTTTTTTTTCCTTCGCTTTTTTCCCCCCACCCCCTCCTAAATCGGGTCCTTGGTATTAAGAGCAACACAGCATCAAGGATTGTTTAAACAAACACGGCATAACTTGAGAAGGCCACGACGTGTGCCGTTATCTACCTCTTTCATTAACATAATGAAGTCTGTCTGGTCTGGGCCAGCCTAAAAATTCCAGTAAAAAAAGTCCGAGAGTTTCCTTTTGAACACCATGAAGATTTAGGAGTACACACAATATTACCACTGTTTGGATTAACTCAGAACAGTAAACCGAGCGTTATGGAGGGGCTTTTTGCTGTCTCTTTGCTTAATTTTTGCTGAATCTTCTATAGACTAGTAACCAAGTGAGCGGGTCCTTTTGCATTGCCGTCCGGGGGGGTTCCCTCTTTGTTTGGTGGGACTATAAAACCGTCGCTGCTGCCTCGACCTAGCTGGTAGTAAGTGTGTAGCTGATGGACGTGGTTTCTGGAGCCAAGGTTGGGCATGCTTTTGTAGTAAACGTCGTCGGCGTCGCCACCGCCGCTTTTGGCCGGCGGAGGGTCGGTCTGGGTGCTGGCAGTGACGCTTTCTGTCATGGGCATGCCAGCCAGCGCGGGCATACTGGTGTAGAGAGAATCCCTGTTGGGCGACTGGAGGTCGTCCGTGTGCTCGTTGGTCAGCAAGGGGAAAAAGCTCTCGCTGTTGTCTTGCGGTATGCGCCGCCGGCTGTAGAGGTGGGGCTGGTGGTTGTCTGCCGAGTACACCCGGGGGGGCAGCAGCGGGGCGTCCGACTCCTCGTGGATGAGCTCCAGGCCCAGGCTCTCCTCATGGGTGAAGGAGGTGGCATCGTCCAGCACAATGGCATCGTCCTCGCTCCCGCCGCCCACGCTGTTGACGAGTTTGTTCATCAGGTTGCGGCTCTGCTCGCTGGAGCGCTCGTGGTTGTTCAGGTAGGAAGGGATGTAGTTGGAAGTGAGTTCCTTCAGGATTTTTTTCTCGAGGGCATTCTCGGTGTGGTTATACCCGCGGTCAAGGATTTGCACGCAGTTGCTGAGGTACTCGCCGCTGGCGATGCTGTAGCTGTTGCCGTGATTACCATTCAGTGGTAGAGTATCCGTGACACTTGTATCCCTGGCATTGTTCAGAAGCCCCTCTGAAAAACATTACACAAGAGAGGGTGACTTGTACAAACAGGACACTCACGCGGGATGCGCACGCTCCAACCCCCTTCCCCGGCCGCTGGGGCTGGGCAGCGAGGAGAAGGTCGCAGCCGAAAGAGGGGGGTGCAGCTTCAGCTAACCGGCTTAAGGTCTTCCCACCGAAAAAAAAACCAACAAAAACCACATGGAAAAGCACCATCAAGGGCGTGATTTGGTGCAGCAATAGCTGTCAGGAGGGAATAACCTCTCCTGGCCGGTCCCTGCTCTGGCTCTCGCTCTTTGCTCTACGCGTTCCTTGGGGGGAGCTGAGAAACGGGAGGTCCTAGATTGGTGACAACTGCCCTGGCTCCAGGTGCTTCGGGGGAAAGGGGGAAATTTCCCCCAGGGGAGGGAAAGGTATTCGCAGCCCAGGTTGATCGTCACCCTGGCCGTGTTGGGGAGCGTGTCCTTCCTAGAGGGAAAGAAATCAATCCGCTCCCCGCCTTCCCGTCGGGGCAGGCTGCCAGGGTAAAGGCATAAAGCGGGATCTGGAGATTGGCAAGGCAGACACACAAAGTGCTTTCTGGACCAAGGGGGTTTTTATTCGGAAGGAGGCTAATTGCCCTACCTCTCCTGGCACAAGGGCAGGACCAAAACTCTCCACTCCACTGCCCAGGCGGGGATTTTCTAATACGATCATGATCCCCGGGGTCTTGCAAAGCCTTTAAAACAGAGCTCCCGTTTCACCTGCCGGGGGTTCAGGGGGGGGTACAGCAAGTACCATCACTGCCACGGTATGGTAGGCTCAGGGCAACCTGAGAGGAGTAAGGGGGCTTTCGGGGTGGCCCCCAACTATCTGCCTATTGCCGATGGGTTGTCTGTAGGTGTCTCCACGCTGCCAGTGTGAGGCTGGAGCTTGGCTCTTTCCCAACACGCTACGGGAGACGGCCGGGAAGCGCTTGGAGAGGAGCACAGCACCACTGGGTAAGGGAGGAGAAAATCAGGCCCAACAGGTATTTTTTTTTAAAAGTTCAGCTGCGATGCTGTCTTTTTGGGGGTTACTGGTGTCCTTACAAGGAGTGCAGGCATGGGGATGCATGAAATAACGCATCGACCTTTCAGCTCAGAGCTTCAGGCATCACCAAAAAATGGCAAGCGACTGCCAGCAAGCTGTGGTGGATTAGAGGAGCTGTTAGCTGACAATTTCAGATGAACAGTTGCTCATACCATGCTTAGTACATGGCATGTGTACCTTCTGAAAATGCAAGATTCAATCCATGTCTGTGATGGAGCAGTTGCTGCATGTCAAGGGCCGGAAAGCGCTACTGCAGGCTTTCTTCTCGCTTTTGAGTGAAATGCCCCAAACTTGTCGGTCACTTCTTAGGTTTTCTGAAGCTTAGAGGGTGCTGCTGTGCCCCAGGTTTCCCAACGAACGAGGGGGCTATGCCAAAAAAATCAACTTGCCATCACAGACATAGAGCAAACCTATTGATTTTCATGGTGGAAGCTCTCCAACCGAGTCACGATGTTTGAGGAGAAATGAAAAGTGAGCATTTTTTGGGGGGGTGGCGGGGGGAGGACCGTATGTAATTGGTGAGGGGTATAACAGCATCTGTCTGATGGTCACATTAAGTAACGTATGCATTGAGTGCTGCACTTCTGCGGCCAATGCATAGAGCTGGGGTTTGGCGGGGAAACAAAATGGGAGGCATCGCAGGTGAGAAGAGAGTGGGGTCTGCAATGAAACACGCCGTATAAAAATGCCATGACCTCGCAAATAAAAATGTGAAGTTTAAAAAAGAAAAATCATAAGCACAGTTATAAGAGAAACTACGTTGGGTAAACAATACCACAAAAAAATGAGAAATAAACAAAGTATCATCTAATCTCATCTCTCTCTATATATATGTACACTTACATATATATACACACATACATACACACGCATACACGTATACATACATATGTATATTTATATTCTTTTGATTTCAGAACTGTGAGATGAATTTCCTTTATTAACTACATCGTCTATATGTGATGCAATAAAAGTGAACTAAAAAAAATTACATTTGATATGCAATGTTTAGCTTTACTCCCATACTTGTCTCTCTGTAGGGCTCTAAACGACAGCATGAAGAAAAGGAAAGAAAAAACAACAAGTAAGCTTACAGCGACAGTAGGAGAAACATGAGTAAAAAGCAAGTTGATGATATGCAGAAAAGAGAGTTAACGGAAATAATTTCCACTGCCCAGAATACATGAATTTGTTACATGGTTTATTTCAGGTTAAAAATATTGACATTTTAGACAGAAAAATTATTTTATGCACAATATTCAATAGACCACATTTTTATTAAAAAAAAATTATCACATTTAAGATGTTTTCCAATGCCATTATAAAAAGTTCAACGTGCAATACAAATCAAGAAATAATGCCTGGAACTTTAAGTCTAAAAGCTGGTAATGGTCATACTTGAAAACACAGGCACTGTCAACATCACTTCCAAAGTCTTAAAACAAACGGCTTTACTTACTTTTAGTTATAATAACCCCTGGCAGTTGAAACCAAAACCTATTTCCTTGCTAAAAATGTCTTGCCATCCATCCTTTGCAACAGCGCTTCGCAAGAGTATGACTTTGCCCATCACGGGGCTGCTGGCATTTTACAAACTTTGGTAAGTCTGCTCTTTCCTTTTTTTTTTTTTTAACTTAACCCATGGCAAACTACATGGACTTTGCAAGAAAAAAAAAAGTTAAAGGAATAGTAGTTCAAACGATGGCATCACTAAATGAAGCTATTGAGAAGAAAGGGTTAAAACAAGAAGAGCCGGAGATGAAGATGAAGAGCCAGTGATAACTCTCAGCTTCCCACTTTGCAACAGTCTGTGGCACGCTGGGGTTTAACCAGAGCTCGTTAACGGAACTGCCGCCTCCTCTTAAAATTAGCTCTTAGGAAAGGAGTTAAGCCACTTTGATAAAATCCTGTGTCCAAGAGACCGAGCCAGCGCACGTCCCTCACCTGCCAATGGCCAATGGCATGTGCTGTGGGGTGCCAGACCCCTCACCTCCCATCTCCTCCTTCCTCTATGCTCTGTGCCCCATCCAGGAATCACTTTTGCCACTGGGAAACGGGACTTCTGCCCCTTAGGGTCGGATTCCCCACCTCTCCTCAGGAGTGCTTTTAGGGCTCCAAGCCCCTGCTGAGTCTCTGCCACGGATGGGGCAGCTTGGGCTTGAGCAGAGAGGGTATTTTAAAACACATAATGGGATGGGGGGAGAGGTAGGAGCGGACTGGATCAGGCCCCAGGTTTCTTACAGCGTTCTGTCCCGGTCCATAGCCAGCACCAGAAGTGGTAGATGAAGGTACAAAAAAAAAAAATAAATAAATAATCATAGCCTTAGTGATTGTGGAATGAATTAGTTGGATGATCTATAGGTAGCGATGCCCTCACCCCATGCCAAGGCACACCCAGAAACAGTGACAGCGTCTACTTTCACAAGGCACTACCATCACCAGCGTGCCTGCCGGGGCAGCACCCCTACAGCCCCAAGAACCGCCGGGGCCATTAGGCCTGGTTGGTTTTGTTAACTCTCATTTCTGCCGTGGGCTCTCCTGACAGCCACAGTCTGTAATTGTGCAGAGCGAGTAACCAGCTTCAAAAGCATAGCTATACCAGTTGAGTGGTCACTAATTAACTCGCAGCCTCCTGGAAAGAATGAGTTGGGTTCTGCTCCCTCTGAAGTCAATGGCAAAGCTTCAGGGGCTTAAATGGGATTGGTACTGGTCCCAGTCTCTTTCTTCATCTCCCATGGATGAATACTGGGTAAGTTTCTCTATTATCCATCTGGCTCTGTTGCACCGAATAGCACTTGCAAAATTACACTGTTCTTGTGGAATAAAACACTGTTAGCTCAGGCAACTGAATAAAATGCTGTTAGCTCAGTCTTAAAAATTAGAAGAACACAAGATCATTAAAATGCACGTAAAAGGTTTTTGTCACATTTCTGCCCAAATCCCTTATGTTTAGTTGAGGCACCCAGGCTTGAACACCAGGATTCTCTCAAGTCAAATGCTGACCCGGCATTACCTGCTGCCCCTTGATTTGAAAGTTCCCCAAACCTCTATGTTAGCATGCGAAAAACTACAGAACATCAAAGCTCATTTTGAAATTAGTGACACGCTGAAGTTCTTAAAATTCTGAGTGTTTCATCTTAAACAGTTTTTTTAAAAAGCATTGTGGAAGCAAAGTTACTGCACAGAGTTAGCAAATGAATGAACAGCAAAAAGGTCAAACGTGTATGCTTTCCATGTGATTTGAATGAAAGTACCCTAGTGATAGAGTTTAATATCTATTTCTATCGCATGAAAATACCCTAGTGATAGAGTTCAATATCTATTCCTATCACAAACAATATGCTGCCATACAGCACACAGGGGGTTTCCTGCTTTCATTATAACCATCCTTATTTTCCCTTCCTCAGAGATCCTTTACTGGAAAGGGACGGCTTCACTGGGAGGGAAGAGCTGGCAGAGTGCTGATATACTTGTGCTTGAACGCAGTGTTACTCCGTAATGATTCAGCCACCTTGCAAGCACGTAAGAAAAAAAAGGAAAAAAATCCCATGGAAGTGGCAGAGCAGGACAGAGCCACCAAGAGGCAGAGCTCCACGGTCCCCAGCTCCTGCTTGAACACGTCTGCCTCTCCCCCACAGAAGCATCAGGACATCAGCTGACAAACGTGGCCCCTTCCCATGGCCAGAGCAGAGACAAACACACAGGTGACGGGACTGATTTCCACAGCAGAAACCCCTGTCAGGTACAACTGACTCTGCCTGTTCATCGTCCATCGTCAAAAGGAGGATATGCAAGAGCTTCTAGTTTCCCTACACGGTTTTTGGGGTTTTGGTTTGGTTTGGTTTTGGTGTTTTTTTCTTTCTAACAGCACATCTAAAATGTATTAATGCAAATGGCAAAACGTTTCTTACAGTATCTAAGCTCTGCTTTTTGGAGCTGACCTGTGCTCCTTTCTTCAGCTGTCATTTCTCTTACAGATAAGGGCAGTTTTGCTTTATTTTGCATTTTTTTTTTCCCTGTGCAAGCTGGTGCACTGCTGACCACGTTTCTCTGTGCCATTTCAAACGAGAGCAGCTCTGGTGGCAAAGGCTATTTTAGCTTCACTTACCTTCAAAGGTGTTCCTGTTTTCTGAAATGAATGGTTTAACGAGGAAATGTGCTGACAACAAAGAGAGGAATGGACTTGTCCAACAAAATACACACACGAGACCAAAACAATACAAAACAGAGGAGATTGGAAAAGAAATCAAAACCAAAATCACTATGAATACTTTGAGTAGAACTGGCGAGGGTCTCTCAAAGTGAATTTGATTGCTCATGGAAAAAAAGCCTTGGGAAAATGGAAGGATGCACTGAAATGAAAGGAAGGGGAGGGGATCTTTTTTTTTTCCCAGTTCCAAAAAAAACAAAGTGTGTGTGCATGGGGAGAAAAAAAAAAAAAAGAAGAAAAAAAATATAAATGGGCCAAAATAAGCCACAGAAAATGGAATTCTCACTAGAAAAATTAGAGAGAAACTCCAGCACACCTTGTGCGTTGTACATGCTGACAGAAGGGTTGTTATAGACCGCCGATTCCCCGAGCAATGTATTATAAGGGTTGTTAGTGCCATGAGGACGAAGCAGAGCATTGGTTATAAGATGATTAGCCATGGCTCCTGGAGCAGCCCGATAGAAAGACAGAGAAAAAAAAAACAACAAAAAAGGTCAATCAGGCAAATGTGGTATTAAAAAAAAGGGAAAAAGAACATTCAGAATGACAACAGTTGAAATAGTCCTGATTACAAGCAGCCAGCTAATTAGACTCAGAAAACTGTATGCCACTAAAGCAGAACAGATGTTACTGACGATGCACAAATCCAAACCAATGCAAAAGAAAACGTATCAGAAAGCGGATAAGCTACATTTATGGTGGTTCCCCAGTCGCTCAGAGTGTAAGCAAGGCTATGCCAACATGCTTGCTACAAAGAAAGAAAGATGGCAGCCTACACAATGTTGGGGGAAAAACTCTCTGGAAAGTGCCAAATGAGTAAAAAAACCAAATTATAATAACTAACAGAACACAGCACATTCAACTCCCACTAAGGGGTAGGATCTCTTTTACTGGTCCTCTGCAACACATCTAAAGTCAAAGAAGCAGAATCAAAAAGAAGGGATGGAGAATGCAGCCTCTCGGAAGGCTCTTGGCACTTATCAGAGAGCAGCTGTTTCTCATGTCTAAGAGGGTGAGTCTCGCTTCAGCTGCTGCTCTGGTACCACTGTCCAGCACATCCACAATCACTGGAATCCACCCTTGAAGGTGAGAGCACCATGGCTCCATCAGTCATTTCTACCAGGAGCGAGAGTGGCCGCGGAGAGGCACATTTCAACGCTCTCCGTTCGCCCCACAAACACTTTGTTTCCCTACTCCCAGACCTCTTCACTGTTGTTTCCAACCACTCGGCCAGCAGTTGTCCTCCCGTTTTGGTCTATTCCTTGGAGTCGCAGCCTCTGGACTTGTGCTTTTCAGGATCATCAGGCTTGACAAGTGGCTGCCAAGACCTACCTTGATTCCTATTAGAGGCATCAACCCATGAGGCAAAGCCTTCCTCTGCTTTTTAGCTGACCTACAGGACCAAAAACCCCATTTAGTCTTTCCTCCAAATCTCCTCTGGGATCCAAAGAGACAACTGACTCAAAAACTTGCCCCCAGGGCCATTCCCACTGTCATCAGTAGAGACCTAGAGCAGGAATACTCAAGGATACACCATG
Organism: Arenaria interpres; assembly: GCA_013399435.1. Taxonomy (NCBI): domain Eukaryota; kingdom Metazoa; phylum Chordata; class Aves; order Charadriiformes; family Scolopacidae; genus Arenaria; species Arenaria interpres. The sequence continues at coordinate 204,263 of VXAK01016967.1, read as the reverse complement.
GTTTTCACCTCAAGGGCTAAACTGTTAAGACAAACCTTTCCACTGGGAACATACGTTTTTGGTGGGGTAATTAGAGTTCGTCAGGACAGGGCTGTCAGAGGGCTCAAGTCACTTGACTGCTCACTTGGTCAGCTGTCACCAACATCTGAGAGCACCAAACCAAACAAGCGACTAAAAAGCTAATCCCCAAAACCAGCAATCCTGGCAAGGGACGCCTTCGTCAACGGCTGGGGCACGGAGACCACATCTGCTTCTTTTAGAGGTGGAGGCAGCCTTTGTGAGGTATGTGGGGTGCTAAGTACAATTTCTTCTCTGCAACTAATCACCTCATTTTTCTACCCTTCCTTTCTTTTTTTTTTTTTTTTTGGGTGGAGTTGCTGAGGACATCTAAGCCCCAAGGGCCTCTGGCTGCCTACTAATTATCTTTAAAATAGCAAAAACTGGCCAAAACTAAGGCTAGGTAGAGCCCCCAGAGCTGTACCCTGCCCCGGCTCCATTCCCCGGACGGCGTCTCTCTGTGTCTGCGCAGGTAGAGGAGAGAGTGGACCCCTCTCCTGCCTCTCCCTCGTCCTCCCCCAGCCCTTCTCAGCCCCAGGGGTATGGCGTTAGCGCATCACTTCATTGGTCTTTTGAGCACAGGACAAAGTAGAAGGCGGCGCTGTATGGGGGCTGCATGCCAGGGAGGCTCCTTGACACATGCAGCTGGGAAAAAAAAGACTTGTTTTCTCTCACCTGATATTTTTGGCTATGCTGATGGAAAGCAAGATGAACTGCTGTGTTTGGAAATAAGGAAACAAAGCTGTCTCCTGTAAGAAAACATTATATGAATGCTTAACTAAGCAACCTTGAATGTAACTAATAGGTAAATGAGTCAATTCTTTCTGGTAATGTATTTTCCATCAATCTTGGATGAGAGACTGTAGGAACCACTTCTCTTCTTGCACTAGCTTTATACCAGCGTGAGTACTAAGTCCATCAAATTTTTTTCTGCTTTCATCCCACTTTTAATCAAGCCGGGCCATAAAAGATTCGAAAAGGGAGTCACTTTTATACAGGTCACGGCAACGTCCAGAGTTAACGCCGGCCATCAATTCACAAGTGATATAATCCTCCCATTTGAGATTTTACCCAATCTCCAACTCAATCCCTATGAGATTTGACACGGAGAAGAATATACCCGCCCTGTGGGTTTGAACGCTTTAGCTTGAGGTGTCTTTAAATGGCAACTGCCAGAAAAAGCATCTCACTCAGAATATCCCCAGTCAGAGCTTGTCTGGCAACCCCGAGCAGGTGGGAACAAGCTGATCCCACCACGGCTGGGGAGGGGGATGCTCTCGCCTTGTGACAAGAGATGAGAAGGGACCCCTCTGTGTCAGCACTTAATGCTTTACTTGCCTACATGTGCCGGGGTGGTGGGCTCTGAAGCGAGCTAAATTCACACAAACCTGGGTTTTTTGGGCTGTTACAAACCACGTCGTTTCTGGCAACTCTTAATGCAGATACGTGATTCTGACTATAAACTTGGCATAAAGTTAAAAATCAGAGTAAGTCATTTTTTACTCTCTCGGGTGTGTAAAAGAGGGGGCTTAGTACAACAAAACAGTCACCCATTCCCATATGCAGCTACTAAGCGAAAATACTGCGTTTTCTGCCTTCCTCTTCCTTGACTGCTGAGGGCATTACGATTATTTTTAATTTACTGATGAAAACGCCACTTTTGATGGCAGTGCTGAGTAATTCTCCTGATGCAAATCCAAAACAAACTGACTGCTAACATGTTCAGCTGCTTTCTAATACTCTCAGAAACCCAACCGGGCCCTAAGCACCCTAAGAGCAGGTCCCCATCACGGTGGGCTGGCCACAGCAAGCTTCACACTCTCCGTGGGTCACAGTAAGTTAAAAACAAAATGATACGTACCTCGTATTCATTAATTTGTGCTCTTTTTACTCCCTAAGTGCTGCAACATTGACAGAATCATAGAATCACAGAATGGTCTGGGGTTGGAAGGGACCTCTGGAGATCATCTATTCCCAGCCTCACAGGATGCTGAGAGAAGGACTGCATTCAGGCTCCAAAGAGCCTGCAGTTAAAGTTTTAGATAAAACAATAATACACCAAACAAATCCCTATTTTTCTCCTTCCCACGAGGCAGAAAGAAAAAGGTAACATCAGCCATACTTTTAAGTGTAATCCTGCCTTTTTCACAGCACTATCATTGCTATAGCAACCAACGGGGATATTAGGAAGAGTGGATTAGGTCTGCAGACGAGGCGTAAGCAGAAGCAGCAGGTAGATTACCAAACTCTGACCCTGTTTGCATGAAAATGGCCTTGGTAATAAACAGCCAACAAAACTCCAGTAAGGAAAGCACGGGATCGAAGCAGAATGCTCTCCCAAAATGTCAGGAGAGAAAGCAAAGCGGCTTATTCTGCAGCCCTGTGTGTGGGTGCGCGGCAAAGGCTGGGCGCCGGGGTTGTGCCCAGTCGGTGGGTGACAGGGGTCAGCGTGTGTCCAGGGACCCAAAAAGGAGAAAGAGCAGGGCTACGGGTGCCCATCAGCCGTTCTGGATCTGCTGCCCAGCAGAGGACTCTCGGGCCATGACCTTCGGCAGCTGTCTGGCTTGGTGCTGGTGGTCTGCCTAATATCCTTGGCAAGCAGCAGTTATTCATTGTTTATTTTGATTTATTCACTTACAGCTGGATCCTCGGCTCTCACCATCTGTGGTGTGACACTGATTTCTCCCCGTAACTCCCACAGCCCTTTGTCATCCTTGCTTCCCTACATTCCGCAATAACATTCCCTATACAAATCCCTCCTTTGCCATCTCCCAAAGCACCTGAGCCCAGCAGAGAGCCACCACTCTTTATCTGCTTTAGTTAGGGGGACTGCCTTAAACTTGGCTGTGTTGGAATACTTTTGGTTCTGCTAGTCAAACACACTCTGCTGAAAGCAAATGCACTCTGTTTCCAAATCCCTATCACAGAATCACACGGGGTTGGAAGGGACTTCTGGAGATCATCCAGTCCAAACCCCCTGCCAAAGCAGGGCCACCCAGAGCAGGCTGCACAGGAACGTGTCCAGACGGGTTTGGAATGTCTCCAGAGAAGGAGACTCCACCGCCTCCCTGGGCAGCCTCTTCCAGGGCTCTGCCACCCTCAAAATAAAGAAGTTCCTCCTCATGTTTAGGTGGAACTTCTTGTATTCAAGTTTGTGCCCATTTCCTCTTGTCCTGTCCCTGGGCACCACTGAAAAAAGACCGGCCCCATCCTCTTGACACCCTCCCTGTAAGGATAAGCATCAATCAGATCAATAATAAGACAAGTACATGCTGTGTACTTGTGAGAGCATGAATTTGGGGTTAGAAAAAAGATGGGGCTTCAAACCCACAGGTTCACCTTGTGATACCTTGTGGGCATCTCCTTGTTCAGTGCAATGAGATCATCACAACCCACAAACATATTTAACAGCAAAACTCACACTCCTACAAAAACATTCCCTACAATCATGCAGATATAACTACAGTCCCAAGCATTCTTGTTTCCACTGATATTCAACCAAAGTCCAGTGCGGAACACAGCTACCAGGCTAGCTCCGATATCCAAAATAACATTCAAATTCAGGTTTCTGGCAATGCCAGTGCTCAGTTCAGGGTTTCCTGGTGCTGGATGTCCTCAAGTGAAGGATCTACAGATTGTGATCACAAGGAGAAAGCAACGACGCTCCATACAGAAGGCAAGTATTAGGTGGGTAACATGCAGATGCTCCTGTCCCTCTCACAGCATTGGGGATCTTTGTGATCCAAGTACCAAAGGTCCAGCCTTTTTTACGAGCTTGGAAAGGCTATGAGAAGGCATGGCATGTGCTCAGGGTGCAGGGGAAGACCTGGAGGGTTGCGAACTGAGAAAATCCAATAGGGAAACAAACCAGGACAAAGAAAATTAAAATCCCACAATTTTTACCCTCACTGTAAACCCACACAGGATTCAGATGGCTACAGTTAGCTGTTTTGTGTGCCTATGAAAGTAGGTATTGTTGTAATGACAGTATTGAATTAAGTGGTATTTTTATCTTCCCCTTCCAAGATAGAAATTGATGTCCTTGATGCAGGACAACACCGAATGTAGAAATGATATTCTGGAAGAGTTTGGTGTAGTAAGTAAGTAAGTAAGGGAAAACCGCACTTTGTTAAACACAAGTATGATTTAGCCACTCACTGAAAGCCAAGGGGGAAAATTACAATGACAAGCACGTGTTGCCAGACTCTAGACTGCATCATTCAGGAAAAAAATTCAGACAATTTATCGTGGGCAGTTGGCTGACAAAGCCACACAAAGGCATTTTGGTAAACCTGAATCATCTGCATGGTCTACCCAACAGGAAGGATCCGACTGCTCCCCCAGACTGTCCAAAAAATAATGTTGTTCGGTGTGGCTCTACCAGCCTGAAATGGCTTTAGCAGCGCTGCTTTCGCTGGGTTCATCTCTCAACATAGGTAACCACACGCTTGGGTACCATCTCTAGCTTTGGGCCTTTTCAACCCCATGCCAAAATCAGCTCTGTCTCTGCTGAGTGCATTTTAGCACCGGGGAGGGGGAGATTTCCCCCGTCGCTCAGCAGACATGCCAGAACCGCAGTTTTGCTGAGAAAGGAGACCAGTTACCAAATTTCGTCAGACGAACTAGTGAATCAGCTGAATGCTTCAAAAATGAAGCATTCAAAAACGAATGCTTCAACAATGAAGTGTTCTCACTTTTTGTTCCAGGAGTGGTTTGTATGAAAGCTGACTTTGACTCTTTCATATGATGTCATCTTTTCATTACAGTTGAAACAAACAAAAAAAAAACCTCAGAGAAAAGTACACCTAAGTTGTGACAAAAGGTTTCTTTGCTCCTGATCCAGCAGTCCCAAAATACAATTTTTCCTGGGCTTTATTTTGGCTTTGTTTTCATAAGAAACAATGGCAAAAGCATGTAGACTGCTGTGTTTTTGGTCAACCTTAATCTTTCCGTTTTCTCCCCATTTTGCCAACCATGCAGCTCCCTTCCTGCAGGGCTAGGGCACGGTATTGTACTCCTACCTGCTCTGCCTCCTGAAGCACCCAACTTACCTTGCTATTCACAGCCACCATAAACCAAGTCCCTCAACTTCTCACACTGCACACACTTGACTTCACACCACCCTGCAGAGACAAGTGACAGCCGGAGAGCACGTGGACCCTTCCCTGAAGGTACCGCGGTGCCTGAGGTATCAGGGAGCACAGTTTAGCCCAGACACCAAAGATATGGTTAGAGATGAATCCTCCCCTAAGTGTCCATTAAAAAAAACCCCATAACTAAAAATAACCCCATGCCGCCTTACCCTAACCTCATAACTCATCTCCATAACTTCAGTGTTACCGAAACAGCCTCTCTGCACTGATTTCAGTTTGTAAATCCTGGCTGGTTCTATACATCCCCTAGCATTAACTTACTTATTCCACTTTACTCCTAGTGAAAGGAAATAGATTCAAAGTAGGTTTGCAGTAGTCAACGTTCTAGTCTTTGCGACTTTCCTTACCAGTAGTGTACTTTTCTGTGTTGCAGGCAGGTTTTCAAGTATTTAAAGAATCCTGGTCTTCCACATGCTCACTTGCAATTTATTCGAATGATTAATGCAATTATGAAAAGTGAAATCACACATATTTGGTGGAGGACAACAGGTATTTTCAGCATGTTTCCTGGTTCCCTCCAACAAATGCTCTGACGTTTAGATTTATTGAGCTGTGTTCATATAATAGCTAACAGGATTCAGTTAATAAACTTCAATAAACCTCCCTATTAAATTTCTCTCAAATAGGTTTGTTGTCACTTGCAGCATCTAATCTATTCATTGAGAAGCTATTAATACTGACTGCAGCGAAATGGAGTTTCAGCAAATGAGGTTGTTAAGCTCTGGGCCATCTTCTGCCAAATGAAACATCCTGTGCTTTTATGCAGAGAGAAGGGAGGGAAAATAATTTCTTTGCCCCTTTTCTTCTTCCTTTCTTCTGCAATGATTTTAGACGACAAACCTCCACTGGATTATAATCTACAGGCCATGTTCGAAACACACAGGTAGTCTGCATCAATTTATAAATATTTGCCCACTCACTGGTTCCTTCTGAACTGCCTGAGGCAGAAACAGTGTCCCAGGATGGGGTATTTCTTTTTACCATCACTACCCCTTCCAACGGTTTATACCTCGTTGTACCTCAACTATAGAAACATGCATTATTCCTAATTATTCCTGCTTACGCTTATTTGTCACGACACCTGAACTCTTACCCAAGATGTGTGGAGAGCTCTGCCTACAGTGGAAACTGAGTGGAATCTATATAAGCAGCCATGTCTTCTTCCTTCCTCCTTCACAGTCATCATATTAAGTTTGCTCTGCAGCAATACTCTGCTGGATCTAATACTCCCCAAAGCCTGCTCTGATTTCAGAAATTGCCTTGCCTTTACTTTTCCTCTTTAAATCTGATCCACCTAATGACTGAACTTCCAATTATATGGCTGTCAATCCTGAAATGAAAGCCAGTTCATAGTATCTCCCAAAGGAAGAATGTCACGTCACTCACTGAAATCACTGCAACAAATCTCAGCTAACTCAGTCCCAAGCAGCAGAGAGGCAAAATAAACCAGAAGACAATCAACAGTGGGATTCATTTTGCATGTAGGCAGAAATAGGAGTTAAATTCCCTAAGTTTTGATCCTCAACGCAGAAATTCATAGTTTTCCTAGCATAGAATGTACAGCTGATGGAAAAAAAAAAAGAGGAAAACGGAAAAAAAATCAGCAGAGGCAATTTGCTAGTCCAGAAGGATGCTGAGTTTCCCTTACAAACAGAAAATATTCCTTCGCTGTCATCTACCTGAAATTTCTCTCTACTTCATATGTGATTATCAGGATGGGTCATTTTGAGGCCAGCCGCTGACATTTAGCCAAACCAACAGTCGCTTAACAGGGTTGTAGAGATTTATAGCTCGCAAAGAGCAAGCCCTCCTGGTTGATTCGGTGCAACTGCATGTGGAACACTCCCTTCAAAATACACCCTCCATTTGGGTGATGGGCCCCAGGCAGGAGTATCCATGGGGTCAGGGGAGGATGTGTGCAGTCTCTGACAGTTACAACAGGGAAAAGAAGAAGCAGAAGGGAATGGGGGATGAAACCAAGGAGCTTCATCAGGAAAACGCCAGAAAAAAGACTGAGGGCTTTGCTAGTCCTCAGGTTCATGCAGCACCTTGCCCCTGCTGACTCAGTAATGGTGAGCAATGACAGTGCTAAGCGCTGAGACCTCTCCAGCACTCTGCAAAAAGGATAGGTTCTGGGGGAAAGTGCTGTGTCTTAGATTTAAAGCAAAGGTGATGACAAAACGAGATTTGCGTGTTGTGAGATGACGGTCTCTGAATGGTCACAGAAGCTGCTGCCCCTTACCAGGGCCATCCTGGGCTCAACTTTGAAAATCCTCTGCATTGGCTCCAGAAAACCCTGAGCATCACTGAAAACGGAGCACAAAGCATTTAAAGCATCTCCAGGTTGAGACTGAGACACACCTCTTGCTCCACAACATACTCCCAGTCACGCAGTGATGGTACTAACCAGAGCAAAGGGTCTGCAGAAGACAGACACTTCCCTTTAGTCCAATTGTTTTTGAACTGGTTAGTGCTCAGAAAAAAAAATAAAAAAATAGAATGCAAAGCATTTTTACACTCAGGAATATTTCGGTGAGTTTCCTCTAGGCATCTGCAGATTCATTCATAAACAAGGAAAGCACCCACAGGCACCTTGGACACCCTGGGATTCTGTTGCGCTGAACCTGCCTACCCCAGTATGTCAACAGGAACAAGAAGAATATTTTTTAAAAAAGCCATCTAAAACTTGAAAACATGTTTAAAAATTGCAGTGGACATCTGCCAGCCAACCTGCGTGTTCATAGGGCCACAACCTGCCGATCCGAAATGCAAAGTTCCCCACACCACAAAACCATCTCTCTGAAAGACATGACATGAAAACTGACTGACTTCACAGGCAAAACTGGGGCACTGTTTGCGGCCAACTGGGAGAAGAAAACAAATGAAAAGAAACCAGAGAAAGTATTTATTCTCCACTACTTTAAGCCACAAGAAGAGCCATAGGTGTTACTCAGAGCAGGTAAGAAGTGTTCAGACAGACTGTGATAGATCAGTTGATGGTGCCCTCTGAACATCCTATCAAGGTGAGTGGAGAGAGGCGTTTCCACCTCACCCAGAGCTTGGCTGCTTGCTATTTGTTTTATACGCAACACGAATTCAGCAGAAATCTGAGTCACGCTGCTCACATCAGTCCATCAAGGAGCGAACGAGCATCTTGAGAAAGACTGATGCATGACAACAGTAGCGCTTCCAGGATCCAAATTTCCACCTCCTCTCCACTTTACGCACGGTCAGCAAAGAGTCAGCACCACAAATGGGCTACAATGAGCAGCAATGGCTCTTTGAAGTGTTCCAGGGATGGGGTTTGAGATTCCGGGGGGAATCTTGACTTGATTTTCCTTTTTCCATTTTTGCTCTTTCCTTTTCTTTCTTTCCTCCTCTGCTTGTCTCTCCTTTTAATCATACCAAAGTCTACCCTGTTTTCACTGATGTATTGCCGAGTTATGTCCAGACCATGACCCCCGCAACTTCTGCAGACACCTAAACTGATCCATCTTCATCTCATACCACTGAGACACATCTGGCAGCCACTGTCTCTGAGCAGAAAGGGAAGATTTGGGCAGAGCAACCCAAACTTGACTCACTGCAGTGTCCCAGCACTAACCCACAGCTCCCGTCTTCTGGAGTGACAGTCTCCTACCAAAGGAAGAATTTCACCTTCGACTGTGTTTTCTAAATAACTGCTTCCTAAAAATGCAGGATAATAAGGCCACCTGAAGATAATTTAAAACTTCAGTCATCCTCCTTGCAACACACACAGTTGTCCCTACTGAGTTAACAGTGCAGATATGATTTCAGCCTAGAAATCACAGCTTAATTATATTTTTGGGTGGGTGGGAGGAATTTGATGGGAGATTTCATTTAGGAAACAATCAGGTCTCGGTTGGGTTAGAAATCAGGATATTAATGTTCTTCATTTTAATTTTCCTCTCTGACTCAGATTCCCACTGTTTGAATTTGAGCTCAATTTGTTCAGTTCATTATGAAGAAATCCACATGAATTTGACATTAAACTGATTATCTCTGAAAACAGTAGCAATAATTTCCCTTTTCCCCGTGTGCGTTTCAGATTAAGTCTTTGCGGTTGATATAAAAACGCAGGGGAGAAATAATAACACAGAGGGAAATCAAGTATTTATTCTGGAGCGCTACTTGGAAGCTGAGACATGCAACAACACTTATGCATTTGGGAACAAAAAGCAAGGGGCAGGGACAAACAATACCCTCGTTTCTATTTCCCATTTCAGCCCATTTGCATGGGAACAAACAGGGAGGGAATATGGCCAGCGTCGCCAGGAATAATATCTGGTGTGCCAGGACCGGGTCTTAGGGCTTTGGGATGACTGTTTGGTGGGGTTTGCATGGTTCCTCATGAGCAGACCCTGAGGGCCACAAGGATGAATTCACGTTTAAGACTCACCATCCTGCAATAAGAGCCGCCAGAGGTCCCAGGCTCCAATCCTGCACCAGCTGTCCAGCAATGACCTTGCTGGGCCTGAGTGGTCCCAGTGAAACCCATCAGGGACCCACACCCCCTGGGCACCCAGTCCTCACCTTCTGTTTGTCTACTCAGACCAGTAGCCCCGTTTCCAGCCCTGTCTTTGCCAACATCTCCCGCTGCTCTAGGCTGGACTTGGTTCATTCTCTCACCTTGTCCAGGGCTGTAGATGGACCCTGCTACCAGCACCCAGCTGTGCCTCCTGGCTGAAGCCCCTGTGGGACCATACCCACGCCACTGAGGTCAATGGCTTGTGCTTGACTGCCCCTCAGCTCCCAGCTCTTCTCCCTCATGAAAAAGCTCTGCTCTTACAGCTCCCTGATGTTTCTTGTCCTTCAGACAAGAGGAGCAGCCATGTAGACCACCAAGAAATCCCTCCAGGAGACCTCCATGGATGGTGTGCAGTGCTTTGAGGGTGAGGGGACAGATGCATATAGCCAAGAGACAAGAGGTGCATATATGCCTGTTTGTACAGCAAGATTGTTACTGGAACAAACTAAAAAGCTTGTTGTCTCGTTTGTAAGCCAAGACTCAGAGCATTATAGTGTGAGTACAGCACTTGACCCAACACAACAAATTTCTGGAGTAGTTTCTATTTTCAAAGAAGTCTGGTGGCTTTACCCCTAGCCCATTTGTTTCCCCAGAGAGGGAAAAACCATCAAGATACAGGAAGGTTTTGCCACAAATGAAGATACAGTTCCTCTTATCTGCTAACTTGAATGGATATACATAGCTCATCGGTGCATTTTCCTGTAACAAAGCACTGCTTCATAGCAGTGACAAACTCTTTTTCGTCTCTGTTGCTCTCGAGCCTCACCAATACAAGAAACGCTCCTTTCTTTAACAGATAACTTCCATTTTTCCTCGGGGGAAAAGAAAAAGGAAATCACCAATATCACCAACTTGAAAACCTGAACGATAACAAAGTACCATATAGTTCATGATGATTTTTTTTTTTTTCCTCTCCCAATTGCCTCATACCCAAAGGAAGACAGTAATTACTGTATTACCTGTCACCTACGACATGAATAAAAATAGGCTGGAGTTGCACCGCTGTTTTGTGCTGTGACTGCTTGTTTGCAAAGCTGTCCCAGCTATCCAAGTACTTTTTGACAATAACACTCCGAAGGTGCAAACAGACCTGTCCCTCACACTCCTGAGGTGGCCGCTTGGACGTACCCAAAGCCCAAGCCCCTGCTGCACCACCAGAGCCCAGCAGTGCTCACGCTTACAGCCGTCCCCTCCAACCTGCTCCTCTTGCCATCAGCACCATGCTGACAGACATCCCGGCCTCCCTTACTGGCTCCACCGGCAGGTACCGCACAGCTCCATGATCAGATTACCAAAGCACAAGTACAGCAGAATTGCAGTAACAGTAATGTTATTGATTGCTTTTCATCTCTAGCTCTTTGTCCTCAGCCCAAGTACCAAAAAATCCGCTGTTACAACCAAGCAGTCGTCTGCTCCACTTTCTCCTCGTGAACCTAACACAAAGGAAAACTGTCTGTTGTTTTCCTTCATACCTTCTACTTTTCAGACTTCATAGCATTAAGTTTTAGCCAACAGTCCGTTCTACATGCATCCCTTTTGCTCCAGTTTTTCAGCATTGCATCCGAGTGCCTGTTCGTGCCTATCACACCGAACACCCTCCAGGAAAAGGGAGAACTTGTTTTTTCTATTCATGAGGGAATCAGCTTGGTTCAGCTTTCACACCCCTGTAAGTTTTCAGCTCTGGGAAAAGAAATGTCGAGCAGAGGGTGAATGTGAAATAGATGGCAGAAATCTCCAGCCAGACCCATGGTGGGAGAAATTGGGCAAGCTTGCAGAGTGGGAGTGCAAGGGAGCAGGAATTCCACCGGATCCTGAAACACAGTCCATGAGGTGGACTGACATGCTCTTCATCCGACGGTAGAAGAGGAAATCCATGGCCGGTTTCTGTTCCCTTCCTACTAATTTCAGGGGTATAAGAACCCCAAATTCACACCGTTACTAAGCCATAACGAACAGTGAGGGAAAACGAAGCTTGAAACATTTTGGACTAATCTGTAATTAGATGGATATTCGAGAAACATCTGAAATGGCTGTGTGTGTCTTAGGAGTTAAGAGTGAGTACAGTTTCCATTACAGACCACATTATGTCAGGCAAGTTTGGGATTATGCCTGAAATTCCTGGTATGATAAATGAGAATAAGAAAAATAACTTTATGGCCAATTACTTGGGTGGGGGGGAAGAGGGGAGGTAGCAGAGAAAAGAGGATCTGGAGATGAAAAAAGCCATAAGCAGTGCAATATCTGCTAAATCAGAAAAAGACATAGTTACATGTCTAAAGGAGGGATGCACTAACACAGACACCGTATTCCAAACTGATGTCCAGGAGCTTTATGGAGGAAGAAGAGAGGATGGGAAGGTGTAGAGAGATTCTATGGGGCAGATAGAGCAGTCTTGCCTTGGATGCTATCAAGCAGCAGGGGACTGCGAGTATTGTGAATGTGATCAGGGGAAAATGGGCTTCAATGAGAACGTACCCCAGTTGGAGGATGTCTCATGGCTTTCTGCTCCCACAACAGAAACAAGAAGAAAACTCAGCGCTGGCCCAGGACATGGAGAAGTGGAGTCGGGCCAGGACCTGGAAGATGGGGCAATTCTGGGAAGAAAAGGATCATTTTCTCCCAGTTTTAGAAAGGGAGCGGCTGCCTGAAGGCTCTGGGAAAAAATACCAGCGCACAAAGAATGTTTCATCTGGGATAACGCAGATTATTTCATGCAAGAGGTGTTAAGGTTGGGAGGGCTAGAGAAGGACTTCTGAACAGGTATGCGAGCCTATTGTATCAACCTCGGGCAGGGAAAGTTACTAACCATACAATTCAAGGCTTGCACATGACTCCTCTGAGCTTTTATTGCACACTTGTAAACAAAACATTAATAGAACAGCTCCTTTAAAGCTTTGATATATATTAAAATACTAAGAGGAAGACGAGAACTGTGAAATCCACGTTGCCCCTCTGGTCTGTTCAGGCTGCACCTCCCTCTGGAGAAACTGAAGAAACATCTTATGCTCTATGCAAAGCCCTAAGACCATGAACACTTCGTTTCAGTTGGACTAAACAGGATAAAGTGTGAAATATCCGGGGCCCCATGCAGTTGGGATTATGTTGATGTCAGGTATATTTTCCTAGTAGAACTGTCCACCTGCTACTTTGGAGATGCTAACTCCCACAGGTGTGTTTTAACCTCCATTTTGCAGATACTTCTAATAGAAAAGAAAAAAAAAAACCACCACAACAAAAATTGTGCCTGCCTGCATGAAAAGGAGGGAGGATGCCCTTGTATAATAGTACAACTTACTCAATTCACTTAAATGTCCCACCTAAAAGGCTTCCCTTCCAAGACAGTTATCAGACTGCTTCTGTAGTTCTGAGATTCAGGCTCTTCAGGTGATTCATCTCATCTGATGTTACACAAGGGAAACAGCTGGATGAAATCCACTTTGAAAATGCCTCCCCTGGCAGTTCATTTCCCAACTGGCCTTTAAATAACAGACACATCTAGTAACACGCTCTCACCACACCAGGATGAAGATTGCCCACTTGAAACCTCTTCACAGCTTTTCCAATTTATGGTCATATTCCCTTCTTTGCATGGAAGGAAAAAAGAGAAAAAAAAAGCCTAAATTGAAAAAGGAGAGATGCCTTTCTTCTGCCAATGAGCCCAGAAAATCCAGTTTGCTAAAGCATTTGCTTTTGTAGCCTCAGCTGCATCGGAAAGCAAGTCAACTTCTGGGCTAAGTAAAGGAGCGAGCATTTCATGCATGACACAGTTTGGTTTCCTGCCGAGACGGAGCGATGGATGGCCGAGGGAAACAGTGGTTCTTGCTGTAACGGTTGTGCAGCAACTAATCCCACTCTAAATTAGCCCCAGAGAAGCCTGTCTGTAGCTCTCCAGTCTTTGATGCAAAGACAGAGAGAGATGCGAGGGCAGCGTGTGTGGATAAATCGGGCATTTGCAGGAACAGCATCTTATGGCCGTCTTTATTAATGGATCTTCAGTGCAAAGTGAAAATATCCTGGCAAAAAAACCCACCAGAGCGAGTTGAGGGAGAAAATTACATCTCCATGCTAACTACACCTTCTTCCCCTTTGTGCTGATGTGGGTGATAGATATAACGTTCAGAGAGCTGAATTGTATACCCCTAATTCCCCAGCACTCAGTAGTCAATATTACTAACAGCACAGTCAAAATCCTTCAAGACTATCCTCAGGCAAAACTCACCCTAAAATCGTGGGAATTCTGGTTGAAAAAAGACTGAATAAGAACCAAGCTCCCTACTCAATTCTCAGCTGAGCTTTGCAGTCCAACCCTTAGGACTGAAATACTTTTGATTTTTCACTGTCATGAGAGAACAGCTGGGCCCAGTAATCTCAATTCTACCCCTTCTTAATTCCAGCATCAACTAGGCAGATAAACAAAACAGAATTTGGCATCTGGTTGCTCAAGGCTAAGCCATAAACTAATTGCACTGGAGCAAAAATAAACCGTAGTTTTCCTGCAACTCCTTGAAAAAGACCTTTGTAAATAAAAAAAGGATTTTTTTTCCCCAGATTTCCTCCTGTGCCAGGCACCACATTTTGTTTGGCATCTACATTTCTGGTAGGCTTTCCTCCGCACATGTCTATAAAGTTCACATCAGTCGGTTCTTCAGACTAGGTATATTAACATCAACGCAGACAATTTTGTTCCAAGCCCAGTTTTTTTCTTACATCTATGCTCTGCTGCTCATTTTTGCTTCCACCAAGGTGACAGTATTGCAACATACCCAGGACAATCAGGACTCCTGTGATGCTTAACACGGGCTGTACAGTGCTGTAATGGACCATTCTCACCATCAGCAATGAGGCGTGACACCTCAGCAGCTTCTGGCACTAGCAGTTTACTGAGGAAAAGGGGAGATTTCTTTTCAAACTCATTTCATTTATCCTTTATCGCTTTTGCTAACTCCCTTCCAGAAATGACAATTCTTGAAAATGCATGTGTAAAAATAAAGAAAGAAAAGGAACAAAAGGCAACAACCACAAAACCTCCTCCCAGTTATCACCGTAACATTTCTTATGTGAGTCCAGTGTCGTTCAAGTTGAGGAGTAGGGGGGAGGAGGGGAAAGGGGCAACACATTTCAGACTCCTTAAAGCCATCAAAAGAGTTAGAAATATGAAAAGTAGATTATAATTACCTCTGTTGAGTGAAGCTGAACTGTTTATATCTCCAGTAATAAAGGAAGACTCGGACTGCTTTCGAACTGTGTCATTCCACATCCTACGAATCCGGCTCTGAAGGGGGATTGAACCACAGCAGGTAATGAATTTCTAGCAGCTGCAGATAGGTTTCTTTCTGCCTCACTAAAGGTGGCTATTGGCATATCTAGCTCAGGATGAGACTTGTTTCTAGGCAGCTGTAAGCAAGTGGTTGCTGTTTTGCTATAACCTGCCTTGCTCATGCCAGACGCCGCCTGCCTAGCTTCATAACACAAACGCCTTTCTCAAAGAAGAGCATAATTGGATTGCTTACACCTTAATTAAAAAAGAAGCAATAGAAATCATATACGAGAGAAACACAGACCTGTGTGAGCTACAGATTTACCAATATAGTACCAAATAACAAAAAAATAATTTACATACAGAAGCATGCATGCTTCCCTTACTATCTCATATAGCTTGTGTCTTATTTTTCATGAAGAGTAAAAGAAGACTTCATCTATGTCTTGGTGTCCCTGAATGAGCAGAAGTCTTCTATAGCTACTATCCTTCTTGGGGAAGATCGGGGGAAAAATCCCCCACAAATGAATGACTTCTGTTCCTCTAGTGAAAAATCTGTGGTGGTTTTGCCATGTGTGGCATAGCTTCTGCTGTTGAGGAAACAGTGCCCTGAATATGTTTGCCTTCTGTTTCGGTTCTCAAATATGTTGTGGAGTATCTACCCCTGTGGCTTTTATGCCACTGTCTCACTCCTCCCCAACTAGACCTCGCAAAAGATAAAACAATCAGCCAATTTTTGAGTGGTTCAACCACAATCCCCATGTGAAGATGACTGGGGA
This sequence comes from Arenaria interpres, assembly GCA_013399435.1. Taxonomy (NCBI): domain Eukaryota; kingdom Metazoa; phylum Chordata; class Aves; order Charadriiformes; family Scolopacidae; genus Arenaria; species Arenaria interpres. The sequence continues at coordinate 188,468 of VXAK01016967.1, read as the reverse complement.
GCCCAGGTGTTCAGGGGAAACTCTTCCTCACTTCACCTCTCAGGGTACAATGGACGTGTCCCATGGCTGTGTGAAAGTGGTGCTAGGTGGTCTGGGGGACTGGGAGGGCTGGTCCCCACTGTGATAGACCATGTTTTTTTCCTAATTGCCAAAAATTGAGTGCTTTCCATACTGGGGTCTTAGCCATGCAAGATCTTCCCAGGCTTACGCATGTTGTCACAGCGGAAAAGTGCTTCCTAGTCTACTCATTAACTATGCAGTAACAGCATGTGCTAATTATGCATTAGCCCTCTATAAATGGAAGCACAATATGACATGAGGTGCGTGCACTTTTAGTGCAATTATTTTTCACCTGGACATTTAATCTATTGTATTTCTCTGACAAGATCCATTGTGGATTAATTATTCTGTTTCCTAAGCGCTTTTCAGATTAAAAAAGGGGTTTAGGAGCTTTCCTCCTCATGGACTTCTCTATTCAAAAGTTGGGAGTCAGGTGTTTTCAACAACTCAGACTGATCTCCATCCACTCTCCATCACCCGTGTGAGGATTCTCCTGCCTGTGACAGGTCTCAGGCATTTCCATCTTTCTAAGGACAAGCTTCTGCAGCAAAATAATCTTTCTTGCCACCTTGCCTGCCATGAGTTGACTGCTTCCAGGAGACTCAGTTCGGCCTCAAAAGGGCTTGTTTTCTTGTGCTGAGACTGCCAAGAAGGAGGGCCGATTAAAGTCAACTCTTCTCGGGCAGGAGGGCATCTACCCAGCAGCTAAACTATGTCAAACCAAGTGCTTTCAAATCAGCCATCCAGATGTTTCTGGATACAGTGAGTTTTGGACATCATTGATTACTGTGAGATTTGATGGCCTACTGGAGAGAGGTTCCATATTCTATTGATGTTATTTTTCCTGCATAACATACAGACCTACATAAGTACCAAAGTGGAGCTCTTGGATGACATCTTGGAAACAGCTGAAAATAAATAATAATTTGCTCCAAGACATACATCGCAAATTAGGTTTTCCTGGGAGGTTATAAACTGTTACTCCTTGCATGTCTTTCATAATTTAATAGTGGAACTGTCATGTATAATTACTTCCATTAGTAATACTGAATAAATTTGTGTTTGGTTCCTATTGATTAAGAAGTAAGCTTCTTCATTTTATATGAACTGTTTGCCCATAAATCTGCAACTGTACGTACAAGTTAGCTTCAAAATGGCCAAGTGCACAAACTACACAAAACCTGAATTTTCAGGTGACCAAAGTGTAACAAATCCAGTAACTTAATAAGATAATCTGACCCCAATGGATTCCCCTAAGAGGTCTATAAACTAAAGCAAATTGAGTGAGGCAAGGAATTGATCAAATCACTGAATGCCAGAAAGCAGGCCCTTTCACTGTGAAGGCTCTTGCAAGACACTTGTAGTCTGTTTTTAACAGGAAAAATACGTGGTTGTTATACCATCATTCCTGCACATGGCAACAGCAGTGACAACAACCTTCAGCTCGTGATTAAAGGACATACTGGGATGTAGCATAGCTGACAAAATGCTCCCAGCTCCTGATTCCCATGGAGAGCAGGCAGGGCAGCTGAGGTGATGACAACCCACCTGCCTCTAGAAGACAAATTTGGACATTTTGTTGTCATCACAATTATTTAGAAGGTTCTTGGAAAGGCCCTAATTGCAATCACAGCCCCAAGGAAGCCACCGTGTTGAGCTCAGGTCCAGGAGGGAGGGAACTCTCTGCAAGTGCACTGGTGAGAGCCCTAAAGTAGCTCCTTCGATGCCGAGAGGAGCGTCCCTCCCAGCATAGCTGCAAAGCGTATTGGCACAGTGGTACAAAGCATCGGGGGGAGGGCAAGAAGTGCACGTTACCTGTGAGCCTGTGGAATATCTTCCAGGGGTCCGTGATCCCGAGGTTTTTCCTGAGCCGATAGAGCTCTCTGTACTTTTCCCACTACAGCAATGTGTGCGCAGGCATTTTCCATACTCTTTACGTACCTAGCCAAGGAAAGAGCAACAGCGGTTAGCGGGCAGCTCCTCCTCCAGTCAATTGCCTTCCAATTTTCAACACGGCCCCTGATTTTTCCTCAGTGTTTCATTAAAATGACAGCTGTTGTAGTAGAACCACGGAATCGTCTAGGTCGGAAGGGACCTTCAAGATCATCTAGTCCAACCATCAACCCAACTCTGACAAAAAAAACATCACTAAACCATGTCCCCCAGCACCATGTCAACCCGTCTTTTGAACACCTCCAGGGATGGTGCCTCAACCGCTTCTCTGGGCAGCCCATTCCAAGGCTTCATAACCCTTTCACTGTTAAAATTTTTCCTAATATCCAATCGGAACCTCCCCTGATGCAACTTGAGGCTGTTTTCTCTTGTCCTGTGACTTGGGAGAAGAGACTAACTCGCACCTGGCTACACCCTCCTTTCAGGGACTTGGGAGAGAGCGAGAAGGTCTCCCCTCAGCCTCCTCTTCTGCAGACTAAACAACCCCAGCTCCCTCAGCCTCTCCTCACAAGACTTGTGCTCCAGACCCCTCACCAGCTCCATTGCCCTTCTCCGGACCCGCTCCAGCCCCTCAATGTCTTTTTTGTGGTGAGGGGCCCAAAACTGGACTCAGACCCCGAGGTGGGGCCTCACCAGGGCCCAGTCCAGGGGGACCATCCCCCCAAAAGTCCTACTCCCCACTCTGTTCCTGACACAGGCCAGGATGCTGGTGGCCTTCTTGGCCACCTGGGCACACTGCTGGCTCCTGTTCAGCCGACAGGCCACCAACACCCCCAGGTCCTTTTCTGTCAGGCAGCTCCAGCCCCTCTGCCCCCAGCCTGTAGCGCTGCAGGGGGTTGGTGGGACCCAAGGGCAGGACCCAGCACTTGGCCTTGTTGAACCTCGTCCCATCGGCCTCAGCCCATCCATCCAGCCTGTCCAGATCCCTCTGCAGAGCCTCTCTACCCTCCAGCAGGTCAACACTCCCACCCAACTTGGTGTCGTCTGCGAACTGACTGAGGCTGCACTCGAAGTACAAGAGGAAGAAGCCCGTTGCACCTTGCAGCTGAACACTCTCATTGTGTGAGCTCGCTGTTTATAATGGCATCAGGGACGGCTTTTATGCAGCAAAGCTACTCGTTGACACCTGCCGGTTGTAGCTTCCTCTGGGGCACACCAAAGGAACATGGGAGAAACTACAGGTATACTATTTATTACTGAAAATTAATATCCTCATACATTTCATATAACCTAGCATATTGGCTCATTAAGGTACTAAAAGTGATTGCTTCTGGCAGGAGACTAAGAAGAAAAATTCCAAAAAAACCCTAAAAGAGCTATTGATCTCTAATATATTTTTTTTATTTCTTGCAAGCAAATTGAAACTTGAGGAAACTGTAGAGGCAGCAGCCCTACAGATTATATTCCCAGTGCACAGGGGTGACTGGAGTCTGCTCTCCTACAGCACTGTGCAAGCCAGTCATGTTTTAAATGGGCATCGCAGTCAAAACAGGCCAACTCCTTCCCTGGAGTAAAGCTGTGTCACCTCCTTTGCTTCCGGGGAACTACTCTGACTTCACAGAATGACTGACAGAATCACAGAATGAAACGGGGTTGGAAGGGACCTCTGGAGATCATCCAGTCCAACCCCCTGACAAAGCAGGTCCACCCAGAGCAGGTCCCACAGGAACGTGTTCGGAATGTCTCCAGAGAAGGAGACTCCACCACCTCCCTGGGCAGCCTCTTCCAGGGCTCTGCCACCCTCAAAGTCAAGAAGTTCCTCCTCATGTTTAGGTGGAACTTCTTACATTTGCATTTGTGCCCATTTCCTCTTGTCCTGTCCCTGGGCACCACTGAAAAAAGACCAGCCCCATCCTCTTGACACCCTCCCTTGAAGTATTTATAAGCATTGATCAGATCCCCCCTCAGCCTTCTCTTCTCCAGACTAAAAAGACCCAAGTCCCTCAGCCTCTCCTCATAAGGCAGATGCTCCAGCCCCTCATCATCTCTGTAGCCTTCTGCTGTCCCCTCTCCAGCAGTTCCCTGTCCTTCTGGAACGGGGGAGCCCAGAACTGGACACAGTGCTCCACACTTGTGCCAGGGCAGGATCTAAGCTTCGTCTGAGCTTCAGATGTGATTTTTTTTATGGGCAACAATACCCAGAAAACTGATGGGACGAGAGTGAAAATATACTGAAAATCCAAAAGCAGGTCACTTTGCCCATTGACAAAAAACAGCCCCCACAAATTCATGTATACCCAAAACACCAGTTGAGTTTCCTCAGAGCACAGGGTTAGCTGTGAAATTTTGCCAGACTGCCTATGAGCATTTCAAAACTCTGTGAAACAACTGTTTAAAAAGCAAATTACAGCTTTTTCATTAGGCTCTTCCTTAAGCGCTTGAGACAAACACAATACTGTGAGTACCCAATATGCTCAAGTGCCTAATCAATCCTTTGCTGAGAGAAAATAATTCAATTGCTTTAATTAGCCACCCACTGCTTGCCTCTCTGCAGCTTTTTGCTGATTTTCTAGTCCATGATAGATAGGAAAGGAAAGGATTTTTTTTTTCCCTCCTCTCAAATAATTCCTCCCTGAGCTCTCGGGTCAGAGATGCATCCACCCCACAGCAAGGTACCAGCTCCATTCGCCTTCCCTCGATGCAGCCATAAATCAGCAGTGATCCCATAGTCATAAGTGACCATTTAAGGGTGTAGACTGGCTTGAGAAAGAAAAGAGAATAGTTCTTCCATGCCAAGTGAGCACTCCGACAGCCAAGGAGGCTGTGGTGCCATGCTGGGATGCCAGGTTAGGGACTGACCCTTTATGAGTTGCATTGGAGGCAAGAAGATCAACCAGTGAGAACGGTGCAGAAATTCAAACTCCTTGTCAAAGAGGCACCTGCGGGTTTAATTAGCGATGGTGATGCTGCCTACATTCTTATTATCATTGTGCCCAGGAACTTCTTTGCTGGAAGTTTTGGGATCATCAGCAGGTAGTTGCATCTAGGTAAAGCTTTTAAGCTTTTTAAGACGCACAAATTTGAGATTAAATGACAAGGACAAAACTCTGAACCCCAAAAGCCTTCCTTTGGTTTCAAGAATGGCATTTCCGCACAGCTCTGCAGATCCTTCCAGAGGCATCGCATGCAGAACTCTCTTGCTGCCATGAATTTCACTTCTGTTTTCATAGATCAGATCTCCTTTCCCTGGACAGGAAAATGTGGGTAACACAGGAGCAAGCCCGCGGCTCTCAGATGGAGAACAGACCTCAATATGGTTCTGACTTTACCCCGTAAGCCATTTCATGAAAAGCCACTGGTTACACTGAAAAACCCAGATGTATTAATGTATAAGCCCTTCCCTATGTTTATACCGGATGAAGAAACTGCCCATTGAAACCAAGATGTACATAAAAAACTATCAGCAGACATGCACAGAATTGGAGAGCTCTCTACTACTGAATTTCAGTGGAGAATGAAATGGGTCTCAAAAATATTTATTACTGATTGTCAGAGGCTGTAAGCTTGATCTACATATACACACAAAGATTTTTATTTTGATTTTTTTTTTCCACCCCAGAGTTTACCTAAGCTACTCCACTGTTCTCTTGCAAATGTTAGTTGGGGCATACTTCAAGTTCCACCGAGAAGCACTCACTGGGCTTGCTTTGAGGAAGATTTACAGAAGTCCACGTTAGGACCAAGCTATACAAAGGCTAATGAACTGTTCCAGAGCATAGGTCCATTCAGGACTTAAAACACCCGGGGGACGCAGCCCCTGCTACATGCCATCAACTCATATATGTTGCTATAGAAAGGGGTGACAGCCCAGAAAGCCAACCCCATCCTGGGCTGCATCAAGAGAAGCGTGGCCAGCAGGTCGTGGGAGGTGATTCTGCCCCTCTGCTCTGCTCTGGTGAGACCCCACCTGGAGCACCGTGTCCAGCCCTGGAGTCCTCAGCGCAGGAAGGACAGGGACCTGTTGGAACGGGTCCAGCGGAGGGCCACGAAGATGATCAGAGGGATGGAGCACCTCTGCTATGAAGACAAACTGAGAGAGCTGGGGTTGTTCAGGCTGGAGAAGAGAAGGCTCCAGGGAGACCTTAGAGCAGCCTTCCAATATCTGAAGGGAGCTCCAGGAGAGCTGGGGAGGGACTCTTTGTCAGGGAGTGCAGGGACAGGACAAGGGGTAACAGTTTTAAATTGGAAGAGGGGAGATTTAGATTAGATTTGAGAAAGAAATTCTTTCCTGTAAGGGTGGTGGGGCACTGGAACAGGTTGCCCAGAGAAGCTGTGGCTGCCCCATCCCTGGAGATGTTCAAGACCAGGCTGGATGGGGCTTTGAGCAACCTGGTCTGGTGGGAGGTGTCCCTGCCCAGGGCGGGGGGGGTTGGAACTTGGTGATCTTTAAGGTCCCTTCCAACTCGAACCGCTCTATGATTCTATGATTCCTGCAGGGGCTGCAAATGGGGATGTAAAGCTCCATTTTGCTGCAAGCACTCAGCCAGGGGAGGACCCTCCGGATGCTCGAGGAGTTGCTCCTGCCTCACACTGGTGTATGGGGAAGGAGAGCCTGGCTGATAGCAGGCAAAGCCCTGCTACAGATTGGCCACTGTAAAGCCCTGCAAAGGGACATCTGCCTCGTCCCTCGCCTCTGACGCGCTCCTTGCCAGCGACCTGGCTGCTGAAATGCCACTGCCACATATCTTCCTTATCACCTCATTCCCCTGCATCTCGCCGTTTCCAGTCTAAATACCACCCTTATTAGGTTCACAGAGATAAATCTGCGTGAGATGAATTCAGGGCACACAGATACGTTACGCTGCGGTTGTTAGGCAACAAAACACCCCGTTACCACCTCTTTTGCTGCTGGGAACCGTCTGTCTTACCTTTTTCTGGAGGACACAATGGAAAATGAATATAAACATTCCCTGTAGAGAATTGAATATGGTGAAGAGATACGCCATGATGACTGTGCTTTCATTAATATACATGAGTCCAAACGCCCAGGTCAGTCCTAATAGGCAGAGTAGGGCTATAGCACCTATAACCCAGGACCTGTGAGGAGAAACAAAGGAAAAAGAAAAAAAGAAAGGGATTGGTTTTTCATCTACAGAAGGCGGCACAGGTCTACAAGCAGGAAGACTTTTGCCTGTGGTTTTAGCAAAAAGAAAATAGCATATCACAATGAGCTGTAGGGATTTTTGTCATCAAGCTGGATGCAGTTTACAAATCTTCAAGCTTGAGGAAATGGAAATGTTATAAGCGTCGAAATTTATCATAACCAAAGCATATTTGTAACCACAATGTTTCTTTTTTTT
>VXAK01016967.1:135277-173172 GCA_013399435.1 Arenaria interpres | reverse complement strand
TTTTTTTTTTTTTTTTTTGATTTCAAGGATTAGAAAAGATTGATTTATCGAACTGCTGGAAATCTACAGGAAGGAGTCGGAAAGCCCAGCGCTCCCCTCATAAAGCAAACGGGTTCATCGCTAATTAGTGAAGGAACATCTACATGGTGAGAAAAATCAATTGCAAGCAATAAAAGAGTGCTTAAAGGATTTTGCCTTCACGTTTTGTGACAAAGTTACCACCTTTTTGGCATGAAGCCATATGCGTTCCTGCTCGTTTTGGTTGGGCTGCTGCTGTTCATCACATGCCTTTCCAAGAAATCATTTCCAAGCCTCATCTTCTGGCTCCTGCATTGTCTTTCACAGGAGGTGGCCAGTTCCCTGAAGAACCTCTGTAACCATCTTGGGGGTCAGCGGGCCTATCACAGCTTCAGTTGCAGAAGAAACCCCTGGCTTTACATGCCTTAGAGATACGTAAAGGTTGGGATCCTACCTCCTGGCGTAAGGGATATTTTAGACTGAAAGCCACTTCTGATTCTACCAGTAGCTCTGAAAATTTTATCCAGACCCATGAGGCCAAACCTGCCTTGGTCCTGCATGATGCCCAAGTCCAGGATTTGGGGCAACCTATGCCAGATTTTTTCTGCTGAAGGCAAAGCATCATCCCTTTCCCCCCTCAACTCATCCAGGGAAGCCATGGCCTGCTTTCAGAGACTTGTTCTTAATTATTGCAATTGGAAACAGCAATTCCATTAAGCTCATCTCATTTTCTGTAAGTAATTAATTACCCCCAAAATTGCTTACCCTGTTTATTTCCTTCCTCCTAACTTTGCAAAGGCACGGCATGATTATTCAAACCACACTGATGTGTAACCACGTATCTGATTGTTTCCACACAATACAGAATCAGGAAAGCCTTTAGACACATTTGTATTATCCAAATAGCACCAGCAGGGCTGTCTGACAAAATACTGAGAATGTATGGCCTTTTAAAACAATAATAATGATTTATGGGCTCACAGAAAGACCTTAGGTATTTAGTATCTTCCAAGACACTCTCTCAAATCAATAACTGCTGATTGATTTTTTTTTTTTTCAAATTCGGAAAGGACGATACCCGTCAGTGGGAAGATTAGTGCTTTACAATCACCATTCAATATTAATGCAGCCATCACAAAAACCCATAGATAAACAAGCAAAACCCAAAGCCAAACCAGTCGGATATCAACCAAACCCTTCTGTGAAAAACTCAAACAGCAGCAGATTGCAACAAACAAAATCAGATGCTGCCATCAACATCCCTGGGCAAAAAAGGCACCCAGACAGAAATGCAATCATCTCAGATGGTTTTCCAGCATCAGCAGGGCTTCTGCCTCTGAGGTGCTCACAAAGTCTGCACTCTGGCAAAATATAAATGTGCCGCATCTTTTCTTGGTAGGAAGCTTGTAAATACTTCATTCTGTGCCAACTCCGAGTGATCTTTCCGGGTTGGCTTTAGGCTGCCTGTTCAAAGTCTACTCATGCAGCGATGCAGATGAAGGTTATACACGAGCAGCACTGTTCCTGTTTACCCAGGGAACTAGGAAACACGGTGCTGTCTTACACAGGAGCCCAGGAGATGCTAAGCCGACTGTCGGCTCGTGAAGGCATGGTACTCTCTCTCAAGGCCACATGAGACACAAAGATCATAGCCTGAGCTCCTGTACAAGGGAAGTTTCTAATGCTCAGCTCAGTACTCTGCTGCTAACATCTAAACATTGCACAGGGGTAGGTTTCCCAAGAGACTAAAAAAAGCTACTCCTCATTTTTCAGAAGTACCTGGATCATTTGGTCATCCTTGTAAAACACTCCTGTCAAGTTTTCTGGTGACAAAGCAAGCGCTGCCTGCACGTCCCAAGCACCGTTAAAACAGACACTTCATTTCTCATCCAAGTTCATCCAGACCCAAACACAGGATTGGGGGCTTTATTTGTTCCCCGGCATCAGATTATGCTTTCCTGGAGGGGGAATCCAGAGATGATTCCTCTCAAAAAGGCATTGCTGGAGCTTCTGTAGTCTGAGCAGTCAAAAAAGCCGCATATAGCACAGCTAGATGAGAAGGAGAGATTTTCTATTCTTGAAGAGCCCACTTGATTAGTCTTTCTATTCTGTTAGTAGGGTTGCGTGAAAATCTTAACAGAAAGCTCATTCTCGACAGGCACTGTTATTTTATTTAAAATTATAAGTTATAGGTAATGGCCAGTCAGGATTTCAGGTCATGTTTAGCAGCGGTTCACCGTGGCTCCTGTAACTGTTTGCATTCATTAGCTTGTGTTTCAAACCCTTTACACCACGTTCTTTCCACCGCTGACACCAACACACCCACCTCCTCGAAGATGCGCAGGCGCGCGTAGCCTACTTTCCCCACTTGCAGCTCCAAAAAAGGTGTCTGCACATTGCCACAGATCTTCAGCCCTTGCTCTGCTGGGAGCTGAGAATGCTGAAGATAGAGGATTGGGATTTCTGCTCCCAGACACTGCTCCCAAGAGCTGGACCCTTTCATTGTACCGAGTCCTCGCTGTGCGCTCCCGAGCAACTGCAAACCCGGCCGTCCAGTTCTGGGCTCCCCAGTTCCAGAAGGACAGGGAACTGCTGGAGAGGGGACAGCAGAGGGCTACAGAGATGATGAGGGGCTGGAGCATCTGCCTTACGAGGAGAGGCTGAGGGACTTGGGTCTTTTTAGTCTGGAGAAGAGAAGGCTGAGGGGGGATCTGATCAATGCTTAAAGATACTTAAAGGGAGGGTGTCGAGGGATGGGGCCGGTCTTTTTTGAGTGGTGCCCAGGGACAGGACAAGAGGAAATGGGCACAAACTTGAATAAAAGAAGTTCCACCTAAACATGAGGAGGAACTTCTTTCCTGTGAGGGTGGCAGAGCCCTGGAAGAGGCTGCCCAGGGAGGTGGTGGAGTCTCCTTCTCTGGAGACATTCAAACCCCACCTGGACACGTTCCTGTGGGACCTGCTCTGGGTGGCCCTGCTTTGTCAGGGGGTTGGACTAGATGATCTCCAGAGGTCCCTTCCAAACCCATATCATCCTGTGATTCTGTGAAGGATTAAAGTGCTGCTGTTCTACAGGTCACGTCCCCCAGGTGAACCCAAAGCAATATTCAATTCCAGACCCTTTGGCATCACAAACTATTTCCAAGTCGTAGCATCTTATAATTAAACAAAATAGATCTGGAAACCAATAGACGAGTTTAAATCTCAATAGAAAAAGATGGAAATAATCCCTATTGTCTCCCTAATTTCACTTGTTTCTAAACTGGCTAGATTAAACCACAAATTAAATCTTCCTTTAGTAGAAGGATACCTGCTACAAAGTATTGTTCTGCATTGGTAATGCAAGCTCTTCCTACCAAAGAAGCAGAAACCTTGCATTTTCAAAAGTCTAACTTGTTCCTCACTGCACCAAACCCAGGATGTTTACTTTTTCTGCATTTCAATCAGCTGAGTAAATAAAATGTGACTGGCAAACCTCTGTTCCTGCCAGCACAATACCGCTGTGTTAAATCAAGGATTTAATTTAAACATTTCCACAGATGATTTTTGGAAGTTCTATTTAACCTTTGTTTTCAATTTTCTACCTAAGTCTGAGGATTTTTTTATGACTTAAGAAAACGTATAAGACTGAAACAACAAGTTAATCTGGGGGCTGGGATTAGTCATGTCTCTTTAAATAAAATACATATGTTGAAGTAAGAAAATGAGCAGATAATCACTTACACCCATACAACATATGGGGAGAGAGGGATATGGCAACGGTTTGTAAAGCAGGCATATTTTCAAAACGGGCTTCTCAGTTTTGTGCCTGATGCTCCTCACTCTTCCCTTCTCCCAGCCTGGGTCAGACTCCCTAAAAGAGCCCGGACTGGGCTTTGTGAGGTTTTATATAATAAAAATCAATGTTGAGTCTTTCCATTTGGCTCCTACTTTTAGCTTTTAGGTTGCACATTCTCAGATTTATTTCTGTAAGCCTGTGAGCAAGAGACTCCCATAAAAAAAAATAATAATAAAGCAGTATAAAGGAATATGGTATGAGTTTTGTTTCAAGTCAGAAACTTGGGAGAATATATACTTTTTTCTTCCTCCATTAAATCAGGGTTGTGTGCCTTTAGCCCCCCCGACCACTTAAAGCTCCCATGGCAGCCAGTGAGATGAGGGAGGGCTCGTTTTGGTCTTTTGGGGACTGATTTCTGAAGGCTGCGGTACAGGACATTTCTGCATCATCCCCATTAATGGGATTTCAGCATGTGTTCTCGTTAATTCAGCCACAATACCTAAAAACATTTGCTCCTGTGGATACGGAATAAATACATTTTTTCCAGGGAAATTCAGGTTTTTAATACAGTGTTTATTCTATTGTTGCAGAAGATGGGCTGGGAGCAGGTTTCCACGAGAGGGAAGAAAGCTGCAACAAAACTACAGTGATTAATGCCAGGATTAAACTGTCTCAAGGCCCCTAATTAATAGTGCCTCTTTAGCAACAAAAGGAGCTCCCAGCTAAGACTCTGGGTCTCTTTTTCTGAAAGAAAAAAAGTTAAATTTCCAGGATGACTTTCAGGTGGGTTTCTATTGCACTGGATGAGGTTTTTCAACAAACCCAGGACTACGGCCTGACACGCTCCTCTTTGAAGAGATCCTCATGAACTGTGCTTTCTAAAGAGCATCCAGGTGGCCTATGGCACAAGCCAAGCTGTACCCTGGCTAAAATAATAATGCAATAAAATGAGACAAAAAAGAGAAGTGAGCTGACAAAGCCCTTGGTTTCCTGCCTTCTTTCTAGCGGGTCCACAACTGCACTTGGCAGCGATGGCCGACGCGTTGCCCTTCCAAAATAAATAAAATAAAATCTCGTTGCCACATACTACAGCACAGAAGAATGTCAGGAAGTCTGGTCTGGCCGGGGGAAACGCGAACAAACCCGACCACAGGCAGGCAGCGCTGGGGCCAGAGGGGACAGGCACCCATGGGAGCTTCGAAGGAAAGGTTATGTCTGTAAGGAAAAGGATGGCTTCTGGTCTCCGCTAGGAGAAAGGAGGTTTCACCCTCTCCCCTCCCACCATTTAGAGATGTCCTGTGTAACTTCAGGCACAGAAGCTGCTCAGCCCCGTCGATGAATCCTTTCAATCTGCTTACAGGACTTGGCTTTTGTCAACTCAATAACCCCTCTCCTCACACAATGTTCTACCAGTTTTCCATGTCAGTAACTAACGCACCCCAGATTGTGCACAACATCAGCATACAGCAAAGAGAGGACCTCAGATTTCAGTAGATATGGTGAAGAGCACATCTGCATTACCATCAGTGTGGCCTCTCTTTTCTCCCCTTGGCTAATGCTGCGATGACTCCAATGAGCAGTACTTGAATGGCTGCAGAATGAGCACTGTACTGCCACACAATGCAAAGGCATTTGGGGAGGGAGTTCATCTGAAACCCTCCCTTTTGCACAGAGAATGGGGGCACCTGGAAACACAGGTTTGTCATCCTGCAGCATATGGCATGGGTCAATAAAAAGCTGGTATGCAAGGACCACAAGCAACCACAGTACATGCCTGACCACCAGGAGGGGAGTTGATGGACGGAAAACTGAAGAACTGTGTTGGGCTATTCACATATAGATGTATTTTCCTTTGTCACATAAAGGCTTCCTTCAGGAATGTGAATATAAAAAAGATTCAGCGTAACTCCTGTCTATGACAGTCTGAGACATTTCACACATCTAACATCTACCCGGCACAATGGAAAAGCGCGAAGGAGAGACTTCGAGCTGCTTGATTCCAGAAATCACGCCACACGCAGCAACCTCCGGTAAAACAGCCTCACAGCTGCTCTGAAGCACTCCAGCTGGTAACACCTCCTTGCAAAGAGCCATCTGCTAGCAAGAGCGCATCAATACAGCACTGCTACGCCTATAGTCTCCACCTTGGAGACTATAGATGCAAGCAGCACGGCAGGCTTCTGCCACCCAAAAAGCTTGTGCAGTCCCTGGCTTGTCTTCCCTGCGAGCTTGTAAGGGCTGGGGGAATCAATCCTCCAAAACAACACCCTCCCAGGTACATTCGTTGACAGCGAAGGAGTTTGCGCTCATGAGCAACTTCATGCACCCTTTGCAGCCCACTCATGTTCTCAGACAGGCCATGAGAGAGATACAAGTGATGTGGGCAGAGAAAAGGGAAAAGACTCAATGATGCCACTCACTGCCCATCTCTGCTCACCTATGTCTGTCAACGAGCCACGAAAAGATGAGAAAGCAATGGCTGCAGTGGATCCTCAGTGCCCAGAAACCATTGGAAAAGGCTGGGAAGAAAAATCCCCTCCCACCCCGTGTTTGGGGAGGCATGGGCAGAAGCTACATGTGCCACCCCAGAGGCAGCTGATTTGGCATCCACGTTTGCGTCGCTTCATACTAAAGATATCTTGAAAAGGCAGAAGAGATTCCCAATCTGGGTGAACCCTTACAATTTCTGTTTAAATGTATTGAAGGAGGAAGTAAAACTGAACTTTTTCAAAAGGTCCAAGGCGAAAGGATGCTCTTGGTGATGGTACCTGTTGTGAGGTGGGAGCTAGTCTGCCCTCCCGGCACCAGCCGCAGGCACAGAAGCTCTTGCAGCTCCAAACAACATATGCCATGTGCCTGAGCTCCCATCGTCTCCTGGCCTCACACCTCAAAAGCAGGACTGGAGCACGAACCTCGCTGTCTCAGCAGGTGCAACCTACTGAATGGGCTCAGGATCAACCTGCCGTGCAGGAAAGATGCTCTCGGCGCAAGGGGAAGGACCCGCAGGTGTGGCTACCCTGCTTCCCTCCTCAAAGTGCTGGGCTAAGCCGGAAAAGTTAACGTGGGTGAAAAATAAACCAGCTCTGTACTCACCAAACCTCTTGGTGGGTAACCCCTAGGTAACCAGTGCTCCACCACAGGAAGGTCAGATTCTCCCATGCTAGCACAATAATACAGGGACTGTTCCTGAAGGCGGGGGAAGTTTATTTTTACAACTTTGCTCAGTGCCTACAAGTCTTTCAGCCACACAGCATCTGGTTCAGGCACTGCCCTTTGAATGGCTTTTCTGTTGGTGCAGTAATTAAAGGCATCCCAGGCGACACCTGATCCCTTATCAAGTTCATTAATTTAAGTGGAGTTATTTGGCTCTCTATTTTCTATACTTCATAATGTATTTCTAACCTTTAAAGTGACATAGGCAAGCACCAGATTGCAGGGGCGCTTATTAACAGCCTATTAAAATATTTTATGGCCTTTATTTTTACGTTGCCATAGGGAATCGAGTATTGTGCTGTTGTTGAACAGGCTCAGGATTTATGTTACGAGAGCTTCACCACAGCCTAACAGGGAGCAGGGCTAGGAAATGAACTGGGAGAACAAACTCCCATTCAGCTCCCCGTGTGCCGTAAAGCTGTCGCGCGGGGACGGCAGCAGGAGGCCCTCCAGTGCAGGCCCCAGTTCGGTTTGGTGTTTCAGACATACCAACCGGTAAGACAAGACCCAAGGCTCTGGGACCACGCCGAGAGCCAGCAAAGGCGTCTGGAGAAACAGATCTGGGTGCCTTTTCACCAACCGAATAGATGTGCAGAGAGAAGCTCAGGAAGGATCTTCCTGCTCTCCTGGAAACCACGGTGTCTGGGGCTTTTTGTGCCAGAGCTGCTGTATCATATCCACATTTTGCAACTGCATTAGAGCCAATTCTTCTTTGGGAGAAGACCACGATCTTACCTAGATGAAGACTACAATTTTTACCTAGAAGACCTAGGAGTTTTCCAGCCCCTCGCATCCCTAGGAAAGCTCCCTCAAGGGCAAATGCCCTTCTCTGTTAGAAACCTGCACCTTCTCCTAACTTAAGCATATCTGATATTGAGACAACACGTGCCTTGGATTTAGAGACTTGATTTTGTCCTGCATAGAAATTCAGAAATTACAGTCAAGTCTCTTCTGAAATTCCTGTTTTGATAAACTTCCTTGGGTGAGCTTGGGGTCTTCCCGAGTTTATGCTACGTTTCTCTTATTTTTTCAAGTATAAAAAATCATTTCTAATGAAGCAACATGCTTGGAAGGGTATCAGCAACACAGTTAAAAGTATTTTAATTGCTCGTGTTTTCAAAACTTTTTAATGAAGTCAAATCAGGAATAGACACTCATCTGCCAAAGAATCTATAAAATATTTTACAATGACATTATAATTGATGTAACCGGTTGTATAAATTCCTGGCATTTCAAACAAAGATACTAGAGATTAGCACAAGGAAGATTATTCAACAGGCAATTATTATTTATGCTTTAATTATAAGGGCTTTGTTGCTTTCCCCCCCCGCCCAGTTTTTAATTTAAATGTCATACTGCAAGGCTTTCTAGACAGATTTTGTGTGGGTAACCTTAAAAAGACTGTTCTCAGCAAGCAATCCCATAGCACTGATGCATGATGAGTAGTTATATTAATAAGTGTTATTAAATGTACCACTCCTTTAACGCCTCATCCAAGACTGAGAGAAAGACTATCATGCTGGTATCAGTCCTGGACAGCCAGGAGGGACTGCTCCTCCAGTTTCATCTTATGGTTGAGCAATGGCAGGAGAAACACAGAGGCACAGCGCAGAGCAGCCTGCCTTCAACCCGGGCAGGGACAGACTCTGCAGGCTGCCAAGCTCACACGTCTCCTACAGTTGTACAGGCTCCGATCCCCTTTCCTCCCAACCCTCCAAGAAGAAGCTGCACCTAAAAAACGCAAACTTCTCCCAAAGGACCATGCCAGGACGTGGCATGTCAGCAGCACTGCAAGTCTTGCCTGCTGGGGAAGTTTTAAGGGGGGACTGACCTAGTTTAAATTAAAGCTGCATTCGCAAGAGAGGCTCGGCAGTAAGAGCAATAACCTTTCTGAGAGCTGCCTTGCAACTGTCCAATTCAGTCATCTCCTAACGAACTCCCCTCACACCTCTTCTCCTGCTCCCACCACGGAAAAGATGGGAGGAACCAACTTCCAGCTGTGTCCCACGACTACTCCCCGATCCTGGCAGTAAAGTGCTGAGTCCCAACAATTTCCTCCTCCTGAAGTTCATTAGATGGTTCTACTAATTAGCAGGCTCCCCATCTTACCATGCACTGCACCTGAAATCCCACTTGTATTTCTGAAGTGAGTAATTAAAGCCAGAGGTATTTGAACAAACAGCTACCGATGGGGACTAATATTCTATCAATATAACGAAGCAGCCTGCTAGGTAGTAAGATGCCCAGGCTCAGATGTTAACGGAGTCCAAGGGCAAAACACGCCTTGGTTGGCAAGCACATCCTCTGATGTGGGCACCCCCAGATAAACTGCCGGTAACTTTGCTGAAACTAATCCGATTCTGGGGAGAATTTGGGTCATTAAATCTGTCAGGGGCTAAAACAAACAGAGAAGAAGTAAGACTGCCACTGTCAGAGCACAGGAAAACAGTAATGATCAACAATTTCAACACCTTCCCTGTAGAGACTGCAATAATTAGCCAGTAATTATCAGGCATGATTTCCTTTTACATGGAGGGACCAGGAGGTTACCCGCTTCAAGGGCAGCAAATGCAACTTTGCTTCTTTCAGGCAAAATTGAATGGAAAATGCCACCACCGGCAGCCAAATCCCAATAAAGACAGTGTTTCGTTATCAGCCATTTGCTGGTACCTATTAGAAACCACTCTGCAGTGCCATAACCCAACATATTGCCCCCGGTTATTACTGCTGCTGGAAAAGTTGGTTCCTCTGTACCTTAGAGAGGAACAGGGGCATAAACAGCAAAAGACGGAAACAGGCAGGGAGAAGGAAAGAAACCTAAGCACTTACTTGATGTTGTCAAGACATCCAGATTCGGGTTTCAGTATGGCCGTATGATGAAACATTTTATAGAGAGCAATCCCAAGGAAGATGACATTAAGCTGCAAGGGGGGAGAAAGGAAAAAAAGAAAAGAAAAAAGAAAGGGGGTTACATGAGACGGCATAACGTGATGGGGAGAAAGTCAACTTCTTCCCTGTTACAGATGGAAGGGAGCTCTCGCTAGTCTTATAGCGACTGGATCACAGACCATTGCCAAACAATTTATGAGGTGAGCTGGCCTCTAGGCTGCAGGACCGGTGATGCCACAGCACTACCAAAGCTGTGGCACTGCATACATCACTGATATGGGGCTGGTTCCAACATCAACTGCAGTGCTTCAAATGACATTATGGAAAATTAAAAATACTTGCTGCAATGGCTCTTGCGTGTCTGAGAGGTGTACAGTCACGAAAAGTCATTCCAGGCATCTAGCTTAGCTGGCCCCACAGTAATGAGGCAAAAAAAGCATCTTTTTTCTGTGAATATATCTTTTAAACATGATGTAATGGGGGATATGAGCAGGGAAATGATGACTGCAGAAGATGCTTAGCATAATGCGAAGTTGAAAAGTACCAAGGAAAAAGAGTTTGATTCATTCTGTAAAAGATCTGATGGTGTTTCAATCCTCAGCATTAACAAGACTGCCAGTTCCGGGAAAGGAGCTCTCTCCAAAAGCCCAGGCCGGGGTTTCAGACATAATCAGAAAGGGAAGATATCTTTTTTATGAATGAATTGCTTAAGGGAAAAAAAAACCAGCAGTTGTAGCTGATGGTGAAGCCCTCTTCCTGATGTGGGAGGCTGCTGAAATGGCCCCCAGTTGCAGGAGAAGCAGGAGAAGCAGGGACAATATCTGCATTGAAGTGAGAGTGCCTGGTTTGCCGCATTAGCCAAACTGGAGTCTATTCAAAACAAAGGCTGGTTTATTTAAACCATATTGTAGCAATTAAAGTACAAGAAAACTCCAGCTGCCTCTAAAGTTGGGTTCTCTACCTTGTTGCTGTGCTAGCTGATATGCTGGCAATGTGCTAACCGTGAAGTCACACCAGCTTCAACT
The DNA here is from genome assembly GCA_013399435.1 of Arenaria interpres. Taxonomy (NCBI): domain Eukaryota; kingdom Metazoa; phylum Chordata; class Aves; order Charadriiformes; family Scolopacidae; genus Arenaria; species Arenaria interpres. The sequence continues at coordinate 162,249 of VXAK01016967.1, read as the reverse complement.
TCTGCTGGGGAGGAAAGTCCCCCATCAACTCTTTCTTCCAGTTGGGACTTTATTTCATTCCCCCCACCCCATAATTCCTTTTTTTTTGCATGATTGATGCAAAGCTTTGCTCTGGAATTCAAAAGGCATGGGGAAGAGGAAGGGCAAGGGCAGGGGGGGGCACTGTCAGGGCATCAAAATAGAGTTTGGTACTTCTGAATGTCCAATGGTAGAAACCAAACTCTGCAGGTGCCTGTTCCAAACTCCCCCACCCGTTTTGATCAATTATTTTGCAATGCCAAGAGCCTCTCATAATGAGGGTCTAATTGCTTGTGCCAGGTAGGGTCAAAGAAGAACATGCCTTTCTCAAATTAATCTGTGTAAATTAAAGATAAAGAGTAAAGGGACAGCAAAAGTTTTATTTCTTGACCTGAGAGATGGGGTAGTTAATTAGGAGTTCTTACCATAATTATCAAGGTCGCGGGTCCTATAAAACTCCAAATGAAGTAGGTGTCAAGTCGGAGCCAACATCTGTAATGAAACACAAGGGAGAGAAGGCATTCAAGGACTGCACCCAGGACATACATCAAGAGTGAGTGAGTGACAGAGAAGAATGTGTGCTGCAAAACACGCTGGTGGGAGACAGGAAATATTACGTTGCTTGTTCATTTAAATGCTGAATTATGTGTCCAATTTCTGACAGCGCTATTGATGGAGTAAGATAATTACCTCTGGAGGAAGCAGGGAGAAAATGGCACAAGGCCTAGCTGCTAAAGCTTTCTGCATCTGTCGGAAAAAAACCCTTAAATCTGTGGGGTTTTTTTAAGGAAGGAGTCCGATGAGCATCCATGGAGATTTTTCTCCGCTTTAAGCTTCTCTTCCTGACACAATGCAAGCTGTCTGTCAGCTGTCAAGCAAGATGACATTTCTCCGGCAAGCAGATCAGAGCAAATTTGGTACAAATAGGAAGCACAATTTGGATAACAGAAGGCTGAGGTTTAATTAGGTTCAGCAACTTCCTCTTTAGAGGGTTTTATTTCTCTGAACCTCCGGAGTGTTTTGTTTCCACTAATGTTTCAAGGGTTGCATATGGTCTGCACTATCACATGAAGTTGATTCATGGCCTAAAACTAAATTATTAATCGCTTAATTTCAACCACATTTAATACTCCCCACATTTTTTAAGGCCCCTGGGAAATTACATTTCCATTCCTAGCTCATTCCAGGCGACAGGAAGATAAAATGGAAGTGACTGGTTACAAGACAGACGAATATAAATTCCGAGAAAGTTTTGCACGATGTTTAAAATAATAATATCTTGTCGTGTTTGCAACGCTGCAAATCACAGCTCCATTTATACAGAGAGGACTAAGAAAGCATAAAACCACTCTTATACTAAACATCCGATGGAATTTCATAATTAGGCAAGCGACAGGAACTGTATATATGAATTTATCCTGGTGAATGAGAGAGCAGTTCTCATGAATAACAGCTGAAGTGCACATGCTGAACGGTTTTTCCCTTCCAATGGGCTTTGCAACAGGCAGAAAGGTCTTTGCCAGTAACCCCATGCAAGAGGTTAGCAGGAGCTGCCTGCTGAGAGAATAAAACATGCCCTGAACCTCTAGGACTGGGAGAAGCCAAGATATGAATAAATTCAAAGACGTACCTAAAGCTTCTCACTTCCCTCCCTGACCATATAAATTTCAGGTCTCATCATTGTGGAAGGTGTTTAGATGTATATATGGTTGCGCCACTATTTGTCACAAATTAAAATACCGTCACTTCCATGAGCATCACTCCTGAGCCGCCTCTGCAGCTGCTCATCCAAAATCTTCATGTGACGGCATCAAAATCTTAATGCGAGAGGCAAACAGAAGCTTTCAGAGCGATTGCAGGGAAATCTTGTTTCCTCTGCGGCTGCTCAAGTTCAAGGTGATTTAGATGCAGCTGGTAACGGAACAACACGAGTGACTAGAAACTATTTCAGCCTGATTTCCTACAGGAAAGGGTTTATGCGATCATGACATCTGTGTATCTCCCGTAACAACATCTGAAATGTCACAGAATTGCAACTAGATTTGACAGAGGAATAGAGGTTTTGAGGATAATGAAGTCCCTGTAAAAGTCCTCCTGACCATCCCTGAAAAAAGACATCTGCATAGCGGCACCTCACACATTACAGAGTATTTCAGACCTACCCTATCCCAGAGCAAAAAAGTGTAACTAGTGCTTGTGCCTCAGACACCACATATAAATCAGGGAATATGCAGCCCCACAACTTTTTTTTCTACTGATAATAAGAATGCTGGTGTGTAGGAGAGGACTCAGAGGGCTGGTTTTGTTTTTTTCTAAATTAAAGAAAAAAAACAGTTTAACATTCAAAGCATCCCCCAGCCTCCGCTGCGCAGGAGATGGGAGCACAGTGTACTTTAATTGCCAAGAGACTTGGTTTTCCTTCAGCAAAAAGAGCTAGCTAGCTCTTGGGAAGCCCAGGGAAGAGGAAAGACATAAACCCTCTCATTACTCCTTAAAGCATGATGGCCGGCCATATGGTCATATCTCATGCAGCTGGTTTTGAATGCGTATAGATTGGGACAGGGGGAAAATCCGTGAAAGCTGAAATACAGCACAAGGGAAAAGCCCTGCCGGGTTGAGCAAAGAAGCAAAAAAAAGCAACTGGTTTCCTTTCCAGCCAGCCAAATGGATGAAATTTTCCACCTTCTTCCCCTAAAAAAAATATCTGTCTCTCCGGTCGTGGAGCACAATTCAGTGAGAAGATCTGGAGGCTGTGGATGGGAAACAGCTGAGTAGCCAGGTCCTGCCCTCGGGAGAAGTGGGGTTGTTCAGCCTGGAGAAGAGAAGGCTCCGGGGAGACCTCATAGCAGCCTTCCAATATCTGAAGGGAGCTCCAGGAGAGCTGGGGAGGGACACTTTGTCAGGGAGTGCAGGGACAGGACAAGGGGGAACGGTTTTAAATTGAAAGAGGGGAGATTTAGATGAGATACCAGAAAGAAATTCTTTGCTGTGAGGGTGGTGAGGCACTGGAACAGGTTGCCCAGAGAAGCTGTGGCTGCCCCATCCCTGGGGGGGTTCAAGGTCAGGCTGGATGGGGCTTGGAGCAACCTGGTCTGGTGGGAGGTGTCCCTGCCCAGGGCAGGGGGGCTGGGAGTCGATGATCCTTAAGGTCCCTTCCACCCCTAACCATTCTATGATTCTATGATTGTATGACAGGGTGGAGAAAAAGGGTCCCACTCCAACGAGAGACAGACAGCCTCATCTAAGCAAGAGTACAGCTTGTGAAAACCAGAGAAGGCTTGTTTTTTTGGGGGTTTTTTTGGGTCTCTCAGCATGCTTTAAAGAATGTGATGTCACTATTTATTCGTTTGAATAGAAAAATCGGCTTTCTATAAAGCCATGCATGACACTCAGTCTTGGGTGACTAAATAGAAAGCTGCAGGGCTGCCTCTAATCCGCAGAGGGACTTTAAAAAGCCCCTTTTTTTCTGGTCATCAGGAAGAGATGCAACTTCGAACCCGTTTAAGCCATATCCCATTAAAAATGCAAATAAAGACCAAACCATCAAAACACAGGCATCCCGCCAATTGCGTCGAGGAGCTGTGAATTGCCAGTCAGACAAGTACCGCACTGGCTTCTTCTTCCCTTAGAAGACAAAAACCCACACGCACTATGAGCTGCATCAACGAGCTCCTCAAAACAAGGAAGCAATCAGGCAGCTCGCTTCCCAAAGTTGCTAATCTTGGGCTGCCGAGTTCCTCCTGGCCCCCCCATGCCCAGCTGCGCTCTGATCAGGGACTTGCCCCCTTCCAAGTTCAGACCCTGCCGCCGTTAAGCCACCCAGCTGCTCCAGGGCTCGGTGCAAGGCAGGGCAGAGAATCTGAACGTCCTCCTGTGCAGGGAACGCTGCTCCAAACCCCATTCCTTCCTTCAGGAGTCACACCAGCGTATTCCGTTCCTGTAACGAGCTCCGTGGAGCTGCTTGCCTTTGCTTTTTAATTTCCTTGTTTTCCACAGTGACAAGTCGCTATATTCACCTAAAGCTTTTCCAAGTCATAAAGACGACAAAGAGTTTACTCTATTTTCTGCATGAGGAGAAATCAAATACTAAACCATCCCCGGTGTGCATTAAATATAACCAATAAACAATCATTAGCTGCCATTGGACCATAAAATCTGAAGAGCCCTAAACGTACCCCCGTGTTCATGGCAGCTCAGCAGTTGGTTTCACGTGGCTGTACAGGCTCCTCGTCTGGGTGCGGCAATGGGATATGGACGCACAGGACACGGCTTTCAAGGGTGCAATATAGGTTCTGCCTCACGGAGTCCAGCAGCCCTGTTTCCCATGCTTTCTCATAGAATTATCTAGGTTGGAAGGGACCTTCAAGATCATTTAGTCCAACCATCAACCCAACTCTGACAAAAAAACCACCACTAAACCATGTCCCCCAGCACCACGTCAACCCATCCTTTGAACACCTCCAGGGATGGTGCCTCAACCACTTCCCTGGGCAGCCCATTCCAAGGCTTAATAACCCTTTCCGCGTGAAAATTTTTCCTAATATCCAACCTGAACCTCCCCTGATGCAACTTGAGGCCGTTTCCTCTTGTCCCATTGCCTGTTTCTTGGGAGACCGACCCCCCCTCCGAGTGAGAAGGTCTCCCCTCAGCCTCCTCTTCTCCAGGCTGAACAACCCCAGCTCCCTCAGCCTCTCCTCATAAGACTTGTGCTCCAGACCCCTCACCAGCTCCGTTGCCCTTCTCTGGACTCACTCCAGCCCCTCAATGTCTTTTTTTGTGGTAAGGGGCCCAAAACTGGACACAGCCCTCGAGGTGAGGCCTCACCAGTGCCCAGTCCAGGGGGACCATCACCTCCCAAGTCCTACTCCCCACGCTGTTCCTGACACAGGCCAGGATGCTGGTGGCCTTCTTGGCCACCTGGGCACACTGCTGGCTCCTGTTCAGCTGACAGGCCACCAACACCATTCTCCTCCAAATACCCAGCACCGAAAATCAAACAAGTTCAGTGGAGCCACCCAAGACAGACTGCATTGTTAGAAACTCTTTTCTGAGCAACGTTAACATGCATAAAATGTGATGGACTTGGAGTGTACATACACTGGGCTTTCCTTTTGCTTTCTGACAGCTTGACTGCTTACCACATATATCCTGCTTTATAGCATACCAAAGGGAGGGAGAGAGGGGGAGAAAGAACAGAGATATTCCTGTCACAATGAATTTGATCATCAGTGGATGAATATACCTACAAGTACAGTTTCTTAAATATGCTGAACCATTCAAAACATAGCCACTTTCCTCTGAGGTTTGTAAGAGGCATTGATATGAAGCTCGGGACAGTATGGGAATAGGGAATAGCTTCTTGCCATCGATTTTGGATGGGATGCTACTTGAGTGAGTCCTCTCAAAGGGAGGCTGCTAAAGTCTTAATCCAGCTCTTACTAAATTTTAGACACAAGTTATTTTCAAACACTAACAACAACTGCATATGCTACTTTCCCTCTGCATTTTGCAGCATTGCCCACCATGATGCTTGACATCAGATTTGGCCAGGAGATGGATGGATTCGGTTAACACACAGGACAAGGCAAACGAGGTAACTTTCTAAAACTGCAGTCCCAGTATCTTCTTTGTTGCAGCAAAACTTGAGTCATGGCCATTTAAGACTCAACAGCTGAAGATCCGGCCCATAAGAAATGTTCACTTGGAAGTCCAGATGACCATCGCCAGAATTGCCTTGGCAATGTCGGATGACCACTCTGTCTACAGTGGGGCCTCCTGCTTTTCACGTTTACCTTAGAAATTACAATCAGAACAAGCTGAGATGCAACATTTCTGATTTATTTGGGGGAAAGGGCCAAACACGGCTTAGCTTGCTCACATGAATAGTCCCTGCTGGTCTGAATGGGATGGAATCACTAATGGAATTAGTGGAATCACCGCACTGCTGCTTGGTTATGAAAGAAAATTAATCTCCTAATATGAGTAGCTTGAACTGTTCTTAAAAAAATAGTAAAAGGAAAAGGATCAGTTCCAGTCCTTGGAATAATTAAGTGTAAGAGAGTATCTTTACTGGGCAGCTACTCCATAATGCCAATATGAATGCTGGGACACAGAATGCTTCAGAAAATCACAAGCACCAGGTGATAAGAAAAGAAACGGAGAGAGGAACAACTGCCTGTTCCCGGCTATGTAAGCTGGGCATGTGTTACAGAAGGGTTGGATTTAGAAAGGAAAATGAAATCAAGAAAACCTACACTGGCTGTCTAAGTAAATCATTCTGAGATGTATGAATGGTGGCACCAAATGCCAGGCAAAAAACAAATAACACTAACAGCTCCATAAGTCCTGCTTAAACAAATGCAATAAATAATGGAGAGAGGCAACTAATATATTCCAGAGGATGTTTTACAAAACCCGGCAAAACCAAGCAACTTCTTGCAATCAAATTATGTATGCCTGGCATATAGTTCACTACAAATTCTAATCAGTTCTACCCTTCTAATAACATTATACAGAAAAATACATCATCATCCATCAACCAGATGGAGCATGATAGTTATACAAAACATATTGTGTGCTTTTTATTTTCCACTATGAGAATGTGATAAAATTGTGCACTCTGGAATTAGTGATTATAAATAAATATTTAAGGCTCTGCAAATCTCTGTAAATATTTATTTGCAAAATATTATATATATGTGTTTAATCATTAAAAATACTACTTCATGCTGTGGGGAGGGAGGAAGATTTTACTGGCACAGACACAGGACCGCTGCCTCCTCAACACGAAGACAGCAAAGTTTTGTTGTTCACCTCCAGCAAATTTTAGCCAAATTTTGGCCTGTACCTCCCATGCCATGGAAACATTCGGGCATCCAAGGCCTGTTGGGAAAAGTCAGCGTATCCCATGGAATATGTTTATTTTGCTGTACTTCAGAAAGGTCCGTATATTCATTTAACAGGAGCAGAATGCAAATCTGCCATGGTGCTTTATGGGAACTGTGGTGAGGTGCCGTATGTTCCCACTCTCTACAGCTAGCCCGCTGCATGACAGAGCAACACAGCTGCAGCTCCAACAACCTACACTGGTACTCTGGTTGTCCCTACAGAGCATCACAACCTACACTGGTACTCTGGTTGTCCCTACAGAGCATCACGAGTGACTTTGCAAAGATGAGGGTGGACGCAAATCAAATGCCATCTCACATCCAAAGCAATGCCCTGGACTCAGGGATGTCCTTTTGCCACGAGAGAATGAAGTAAGACATTTTCAACACCCAACAGCTATAGAGCACTGCAAGAGAACACAGTTGTGCTGGCTTTCACTGTGAGCTAGCTGCATTGATGGGTTTTCTTGGTAGAGAAACATTGAGAGAGAAGTCAAATGGATCGCTCCCGTGCTACAAGCCCTGCCATGGTAACACTGCAGAAGTCACACGTTGAACAGCGTGGAAAGCAGCCACTAAAAGACCAGACTGTGAACCGGGCTGGTGTGGACACAGCTCCAGTGATGGCAGATGCGTGGGAGCTGGCTTTCCAGGGAGCTGGACTCACGGTCCTTCAGCTACAACATGTCTGATGCTCAACGTGCCCCATGTAGGCCACTGTGAAGAGACAGGTCCTCCGTAGAAACACTGCAGTAAAAAAAAGTTTATCTAAAGGGACAATGCAGAGTGTTTCAATACCTGATTCAATGGGAGCTTATGTATGGCTCAAGAGGGGATGTGAACAGAAGAGCTGGTTGGAGGCAGAAAGCAGGTGGCAGCTGATGGAAACGGTCTTCTCCAGAAATTGTATTGTGTTACTTTTTCTTTGCCCACTAGGCCTGTCAAAGTTGGTCAAACTACTTTGGATAAATTGGTAGAGATCCTTGAAAACTTCCTCCCTCCTACCTGTATCTGTGTGGGCCATTTCCTTTCCACAAAGTGTGACACTTACACAAATTCAGGTTGCTATTCTCCTACTCATGGGAGGAACACGACGCAAATACTCAGCTGGGATCCAAGCCTACCTGCTGGCACGGTAATGAATCACGAGCAGCTCCACCGCTCTACAGATTTACTTCCGCAAGAAATCAGGTTCATCTATATCAATAAGGTTTCAGGCAAAAATTCTGCAGTTGAATTTAATGCAATATTGACTGTTAATCGTGGCCTGACACAACCTATGCTAAAAAAGAGCTTTAAAAATGCCACCAGCTCATTGCTATGTATGCCTTCAGACTGAGCCCTTAACTCAGTTAAAATGACAGGAGAAAGGCAGCCTGACAAGTGAAAGCAAAAAAAGTAAATAAAACCACATTGTTAGTATTACTGTAACAAAGCTGGCAAAGAATATCAAAGGCTCAATTTTCCCTTTGTTTTCCATTAGACAGTGTTGCACGATCATCTAAATTGTGCTTTGATACCAGCTTAAGCAACACTGAAAACATTTAGGAATACTCATCATGATAAATGATGTAGCTGTTCTGATTTGCAAAGAGTCTAGTGCACTCCACAGTCCCCGCCTATTTTGCTTGCAGGCTCTGTTAATTTGATAGAACACTTAAAAAAAGAGGAAGAAGAAAGCAGTGTTCCATCATCCACGTCAGAAATGCTCTTTGGTTCGAGAAGAAGTACGACCTTGCTGACACAGTACCAAACTGAAACTTGGGACAGCCACCTCTGCTGGTCCCATGCAATGACGTGATAAAATTTTCCCCGACTGGCTTCCCCAAGAAAATACCTTTGCAAAGCATTTCACAGTGAGGAATTTGCCCTGTCTCACCACGGACTGTGTTGGAGACACAAAGATAAGGCAAGGAATGCCTCTGGGCTGAGCTCTGCCTGCACAAGCCTCCTTTGCCTGACAGGTCTCTGGGCTCTTCACTTCCCTTTGTCATTTGTCACTTCCTAAATGACTCTTAAACACATCCAGGGATGGTGACTCCACCACCTCCCTGGGCAGCCTGTTCCAGTCTCTGACCACTCTTCCTGTGAAGAATTCTTTCCTAATGTTCAGTCTAAACCTACCCTGTTGGAGCTTGAAGCCGTTCCCTCTTGTTCTGTCACTAATTACCTGTGAGAAGAGACCAGCACCAACCTCTCTACAGTGTCCTTTCAAGTAGTTGTAGAGAGTGATGAGGTCTCCCCTCAGCCTCCTCTTCCCCAAACTAAACAGTCCCAGCTCCTTTGATGTGGTGTTGGGGGATATGGTGTAGGGGAGAACTTTGTAGAGTAGGGTTGATGGTTGGACTCGATGATCCCTAGGATCTTTTCCAACCTAAATGATTCTATGATTCCCTTCCCACTCCCACCACTCCTGAGCACCCCCACTCACACTTTGTCCGTGCCGTAGCTCCGGTAGTCCACCGCTGCTGAGACAGCCACAATCAGTGCAGGCATGCCATAGCCAACCAAATAGAAGTACTTCCTCCGGGAGTGCTCGCTCTCGAAAACTTCCACCAGCATGATGTAGAGCTGCACCCCCTCCAGGAACATCCAGGTGAAAGCCGCCAGGAAGAAGAAGTGCAGGAGGGCAGCAAAGACGGCACAGGCAATCTGAGTGAGGATTGAAAGCCGCAGAGAAAGGTGTTGGTACCACGATTGTCCTGGTTTGAGGTAAAACAGAACTAATTTTTTGTTCGGTAATCTTACGTTTTCAGCTGGGCCTCTTGTTACTAACTAAACTCTGAGATTAACAGCATTTTGTTCAGAAACTGTTCACTCTCACAGTGACAAGACCTGATTATACCAAGGAACGGTGGGCAGAAAGGCCCTTGCTTATACTTATTGCTATAACAACCAAGGTCAGGTAACTTCGTTATTTGCCCCACTGGAGGGTGGGAAGCAGAAAAGCGTAGAGGGGTCCCACCTGTGGGGAGGAGGGGACAGGAGAGGTGACCCAAACCTGACCAACAGGGTATTCCATCCCATCTGCATCATGCTCAGTACAAAAGCTGAGGGATCAAAGGGTCAACTCTCTTCCTTCAATGGTCGACGTCCGAGGAGGACCCTGTCTGTTCATCTGCTTTTGATCCCAATCCAAGCATTCCTGACTCCAGATCCAGAATCCAGCTCCTGTCCATCACCGAGTCCAGCCGGGACTTTCCCCTGTTCCTGCTGGTGACGTGATCGTCATCCTGGGAGCTTGGTTTTGTATATATAGTATATTGTATATATATATTGTGTACTTATATACAGTATACTGTATACTTTTTTTTCTTTTCTTATTATTATTTATTATTTTATTATTTATTAATATTGTCATTAAAGTAGTTTTGTTTTTTCTAAACTCATAAATCTCTTTTTTATCTCTTCCTCTCCTCTTTTTCCCTTAGAGGGGGGAGGGAGGGGCCATCTGTCATTCTGATTGGTCAATCTGGTCAAAACCACGACACATGATGAATTGATGTAACACTCAGGATTACTCTTACTGAGAAGTTTGAGAAGAATGAGAGAGTTCTTATCTCCCCTTCTCCAAAGGAATAACTTTTTTTTCACTTGGAAAATGCGCATGAACTATTTTAAAATAGACACATGTCTGCATATATACATTATATTCCAAGATAAAAAGGTAGGTACATACACAATCTGGCAAATAAACATACAAAGATGTAGATAGCATAAGCGCGTCTTTACAACTTGCTTATTGAACGTATACACACATTATTTACAAACAATGCACATACACCTCTGAAATCGCAGCAGGCAGCAGCATCTGGCTCTCGGGTAACAACCAGGGGCCTGACCCTGTGAGGACCCACGCAGGGAATTAAGGCAGCGCTGACACATATCTCATTGCATGGTCAAACATCCCCCAGGCACCGAGATGAGAGACAGCGGCAAGAACAGAAAGCGCTTTGGTTCTTACCGGCTGATCGGTCCGATTGATGCCGATGAGGAAGAGGAGTTCTGCCACAAAGAGGCTGATGCACAAGTTCTTGTGAATCGTGTTACGGTCACTCTGCAGCCCACGGAAGAAGCAGAAGGTGAAGATGCAGATCAGGAGGCAGACCAGTGAGAGCAGGATGCCAACCCACGTGATAAAGTCCAGGAGCAGGTCATGGACTGCATCACTGTGCTGGAGATAAAACCAAAAATATCATCAGTTGCATGGTGCATGGCTTCTAATCCACCCCAGACACAAAGGGAGGCTGTCTGAGACCCTTCCCCAACTATTTGTATCCACTCACCAAGCTGTGGCGCAATGGACCAGCAGGGAAAACACTAAATGCACCAAGACTTCAATCCTGCATCAAGAAAGCTGCAACCTGAAACACTAAACTCTAAAGCGCCCGGCAAGCTGCAAGTGCCCTGAACAGACTGGGACCCCAACATGTCCTAGAAACAATGATGATGCTGTTGAAAATACTGAGATGTCATAGCTAGACTTGTGTGCAGCTCCATCTTTTGCAAATAAGGCAAAGGAGCGGACACATGGTATAAAGAACCATAGAATACCAGGATTCGAGGGTAAAAATGTTTCCTGCTGACAACATTGTGGAGGTGGCAACCACAGGTCCCTTACAACCATTTACCAAGAGTGAAAAAATACTCTCTTTAAATGTTCACAGAGATGTATGAGCTTGGAGGCCTTGGACAGAAAGGGATCACTTAAATGTCTTGCATGTTTTGTTTTGTTTTGTTTTTTTCACTAGGGAAGGAGAAATAAAGTTTGATTTTTCTTTTTCAAGCCCTGGAGCTATATTTTAAAAATCAGAAGTATCCCTAGATATATATATTTGAAGTCAGAGGGATCCCTAGAATGCTCCTCAGGAAAAAAAAAGACAGACCTTTTAACACAATTTGCTTTTAAATGATAACAGCACAGTGATTTTTAAGACAGCTTGGAAAATGGGTGATTCCTTCTGATGAACCTGTAACACGGTTTTACCCCAAAAACACGGCTATTGCGGTGGCAAAGTTAGGCAACACAGCAACAATGTCTTGCAACGGGCAGCATAGGTGTGCCTTGGCTCCCTTGATAAATCACTGCAGGACTGCTCCTGGGCTTACAGTCCATGTCCCTCCCAGAAAGAGGAGGGTGATGGGACCCTGACATCGATGTTGAGGGTATTCCACCTCCTTATTCCTTATTCAGGCTGTAAAACTCATCCAGAACTCCCCAAGTCTCCACCAGATGCGGTGAAATCAGAGATACCATTACTTAGTAAAATTTAAATAAGAAATGAGGAATACACGGTGAGTCATGAGACGGCTGCGTGGGGCAAAGTGGTTAGAGTCAATGAGCTGAGGGAAGTATTGGTTGGAAATCTCTGGGGGCTTTTCAAAAAGACCAGAGAGGCTTGAAACCCGGCTTTGTGATCCACCAGTCTGTGTTATAAGTGGTATTCACATTCCCCTCCACTTCTGGCATTTTCACGGCTTAGGCATTACGTAGGCTGGCAAATGCAAGAGTGTCACACTTTAAAAAGCCTGGACAAACTGGCAACATTCTCCTCCCTCTGGGATAAAAGCTTATGACAGATGGAGAGGAAAGGTGATTAATTTATCCATTTTATTTGCCTGCTTGTCAATGATAAAGCCACATCAAATGTCAGGCCTTCTCTGATATATACTTTGCTATGTCAGCACCTGTGAGAAACAGCTCAAACCTTTCAGCTCTTTGGTTTTATCAGCAAGAGTGATAGGCATCAAATGAAAATGAAAGATGGGGAGTGACTTTCCCCTCCATCTCTTCCATGCTGGAAGTTTTGTCTCCAGGGAGACTTGGAGGTGGAGAGATGAGGGCTCCTTTCCCTAAAAGTTCTTGCAGCTCTTCCTAAGTTTTTCCACTATCTAAGGAACTAGGGATTGCAAGTCCAACAGAGATGCAAGAAATCATTGTGTGCATGACAGAAATAGGTATTCCAGCCAGCTCCTTGAGCAGGACCCAGAAAATCGAGAAGATGAAGCACACGTCATTTTCCTGGCGGCTGCACTTTGCTTTATCTCCGTGTCATTCCAGCTCATCCATCCCTCTTAACTCAGTGTGAAAAAATGCTAATGCAAATCTTGCACCTTGCAAATCGTTCTTTCATGTGGGGCTTCTGGGGAATGGCAGGAGAGCACTCCCCTGAACAGTCCTGCCAGCTCACCTGATCAGATTGTCCTGCCAGGCTGAAGGGACCAAGAGCTCTTGGGGTGGACAAGTAGGGCAAGGCAGCTAATGTGGGCGGACGCAAGGGGAAAGAAACAAGGCAGATTTTGGCCAGATGTATCATCCCATCCAGATGTGGCCAATGGCGCAGATTCCTCTATCCCAAGACAAAGTTAGCCTGGAACAGGGAAAGCTCTACAAGTGGTTCCTCCCCTACATGAGATGAATCTCACAGGTTCTCAGCTCCTGTACTTCTATCACTAAACCATAACTCTGCTGACTTTAAGACAAAATGCAGGAATTAGGGGTGGCTTTGGTTCTGGAGGGAGATCCTGCCATCTAAGGTTCACGGTCCTCCTCAGGGAAGGGCTGTTTGCCCAGGTAGCTCACCATGTTTAGCAAGAAATGCAGTCTTCATTGCCATGTTATTATTATCACTCGTACTACTCGTCTTTTTAATATTAATCATAATTATGATACTGATTTTATGTACACAACACCCACCATAAAAACAAGTCCTTTGTAATTACAACCTCCCTCCCCAAACTCAACAAACTCACAAAAGAACAAACAAAAAGAAATAATAACAATAAACTGGGAACAAGAGCAATTTAAAAACACCTTAGGGGGAAAAAAGTATGAACGTGTAGCTTTTCTAGTAAAGCCCAAGAGAAGAAGTGAGCTGGGTTTCAAAGACTTGGTGCACTCAATCCTGTTTGGGATGCCCAATTTCAGGTGCCACCGCAGAGCTGATGGGTCAGAGAGGAGTTGGTAAGCGCGGGCAGTGTCTACTGCCCCCACGCCAGGCACATCCCGAGCTTTTACACCAATGAGTTCGACGAAAGGGAATTTGCCTTTTCCTGGAGATCCAAACTTGTAAAACACTGTGCTGCCACCGGCCACAAAACAGAGTAGTAAGGGAAAAGAAAGAACCACAATACTTGGTTTTCAACCACTCCCTTGGTTGCCCAGGGAGGTTGTTGAGGCCCCATCCCAGGAGATATTCAAGGTGAGGCTTGATGAAGCCCTGGGCAACCTGGTCTAGTTGGGGTGTCCCTGCTGACTGCGGGGAGGTCGGACTAGATGACCTTTGGAGGTCCCTTCCAACCTGGACAATTTTATGATTCTATGATCCCTAAACGCAGGAAAAAGTCTGGTCCAGCAGCATTAGGCTGCAACAATGAAAAAATTTTGCAATACAATTAACTGTTCTTTAAATTCTTATCCTTTTGTTTAGGGTGAGCTGAAATGATGCTTTACCTTAATATTTGGGTGGTTTTTTTTAAGTAACTGGAAGCGGTGTCTAGAATTTGCACAGCAAGAGGTGAAGGGTTGTAAGATGTGAAAAGCAACAAAATGTGGTAATCCCTCCTCCGCGCCATGAGATTATCCTTGCCATCACCCAGTCACTTGTGGGACAAACAAGGGAGCAATGTACCTGGTTTACACACTTGGTATATGGCATTCCAGGGTTAAATACAATAAATGGCACACCAAGATTTTGTACCCGGGTCACTCACAGTCTCTGAACTTGGTCCTTCAACCGCAGAGACATGTAAAAGGAACACATTTTCCCTTTACCCTGCCCAGCACTGTTCAAGCACGACCTGACTAGGGATAAACTAGCTTTGATGTACACGCTAATGATACCGTTCCAGCACCCTGCAAGCCCTAGGGTGCCTCAGGCACGCAAAATACATCTGAAACCAGCAGGGTATTGGTTAACAGTCAACTCTTGCTTCTTGATAATCTCCTCAAAGACGTGGGAAACTGGAAGAGCTCATGGGAGATACCAGCCACCAGTCCCTGACAGCATCAATCAAACACCCCCTTGCTGAAATGCACCATGGCTCTCAAGACCAGTGCTACACGGCCCACCGAGTTTTGCTACCACCAAGCTATGTTGGCTTTGCAGGTAAAGCTGACACACAGGTTATTTTCAACACAGGAACGACTTATTGAGTAATTGAAAGAAAGAAAATCATTCACCTCAGGGAAAGGGGTTCTCTATTAAGTACGCTTTACATTTATGATTCAGGCAGGAGCCTGACCCAAAACCCAGTGAAAGAAAATTTCCCTGTCTTTAGATCCAGAATCCTGCTTTTGCTCTGGTGGGGCCAAGAGCAGCAAAGAGAGAGCTGATGGAAACCTGTGCAGGAGGAGTTACAGGAGCCCTGGTAGCAACCAGAGGAGGGTGAGCAGGCAGCCTAGATATTACGCGGGCTGGGAAAATCAATGAGCAGCTTTGGCAGTGCCCGTACACCAGAGCCGAGCTAATAAAAACAAATCCCAAGGAATGTCAGCTTACGATAGAATGGCTTTCCCTGAGATGAACAGCCATTTCCTCCTTTATTAAAAATATCAGTAGAAGAAAACAGCAGCCAAACTGAGCTGCCAGCAGCAAAGGACACATTCCTTCACCTAATCTGTCTCTCCAGGAATTGAAAGAGTAATATGTTTGGGGGTGGAGGAATAAGCAAGCAGTAAATAAAAACACCGTGTCGTCGGCTAGCTCAGATATGACCGCTTGGTGCCCAGTGGGAGCTGGCAGTGTGCTGGGCTGGGCAGAAACCCAAGTGGGACAGGTTTGAACTCCCGTGAGTTGCTGATGCTGCTCCTCCTTGGATCTGTAGCTATCTGGGGTCGTGCAGTCTCCCTCTGCCCTTCTTCCCCCATCACTGGTGTTGAGAGAGGATTACTGCTATGACCTGGCTGTAATGCTTCGTGGCTAAGTACAAAGGGTTACTTAAGAAGTAAATGATTTTGTAGATGTGCCAAAAGCATCAACTGGACTACACAGACTGGGAGGAAATCCCAAGGGCTCCCACAGCACATCTGGGATGGCTAACAGCATCACCTGCTGTGGCTATGCATGCATGAGAGGTTTTGAGGGAGCTTTTCCCCTTCTGTGTCCAAGAGGGATACGTGCTGGGCGGGATCCCACTTCTTTAGCACCCATCCTCTCCCTGTTTCCCAAGGATGTACCAAGGGAGGCAGGTAGCTCTGCTCCGCAGAGGACATAGCACCACGGACCTGGTACTTATCCCCTCTGTGCTCTTCAAAGGTGATGCTTGTCATGGGCACCATCGGGTCCTAACCCAGGAATAAAAAAGAGCTTAATTTCCACCTGAAGCCCCTGTGCAACATCACTGTCTTCCAACTATGGCCATTTAAGATAAGGTTCATACCCCTAAGGACTCCAGCAAGGTGGTTTAGCTACCTTTCCTGTCTTTGCCTTAGTCCTCAAAGCTGCCTTCATATCCTGTACAGGACACACAGACCATCTTCCTCCTCCCCTGCTTTCCTTGGCAAGATGAAGGCCTCCTAGCAGAACCCTTTCCCACAAACTTCTCCCCAAAATGCAACAGCCTCTAGTGACTGCCAGAAGCAGCAGCCACCGCAAGCTGCAGAAACTCCCGTGGCCAGAATAAAGTGATGATGGGGTCAAGTGTGCACAGAAAGTGGGTACAGACCTCACCTTGCCACGTGTTACATGTTCCTATGGATACGGCGTGTTGAAAGAGCCCAGTGTCTCCATCGTACCCACCGACACCATTGCAACCGAGACGTAGTTGAGGTGAGATTCAGTTGTGGAGAGGAGGAGAGGCTTGGGACAATAATTGTACCTGTTATCCTACTCTCCCATGCTGGCTGGATTTAGGAAAGCGCCATAGCTCTGCTTACTCATCTCCAACCCCAGAAATGAGTTAGGGCAGTTGTGACAAACTCTGTGTAGATATCTACCCAGCCAAGCTGCCAGCTGGGTAATTTGAGTTCCCGGAAAAAAATTTGATGGCAGCATCGTCAGCTTCTGCTGCGGCACCGACGGTCTGACCCAGCCCGGTGCCAGAGAATGCACAGACAAGGAAGAGCAAGATGTCAAACCCGACAGAACCAGAAACAGTGAGACACAACCAAGGTGTCAGTCCAAAACAATGTGCATCAAACTCTCCCAAGTGACTCGCTGCCTACCTAGACAGAAATCTCAGGGACTGCTACCGGCTACAATCGCGCTCGTAGGCACAGATTATTTGACCTAATGGGTATATTTGGCCTAAGGTATAACGTGCTGTTTACAACTCCTTAGTCTTGGAGTCATTAAAGTCGCAGGTTTCTGTTCCTAACACAAGCTCAAATGCTGCTGTATTTTGAATTTTAAAATCTCTTTGAAGACAAGCACATTTAATAACTTTTCTACTTCGTTACAACAGTTCTTATTTAATAACACATAACAATAAGTTACTTTTTCCAATCTGTAATTTTTTTTTTTTTTTTTTGAGAATTAACCCCTTTGATGGTACAAAATGCTTTGTCTTGCAAAATTCATCACACAGTGGCTTCAGTAATTTAATTCTGCAGTTAGGGTTTGGGGTTTTTTTTGCAATCCTGCACCCACTTCTTCTTTCATTCACTGCTGTTCAATCCCACAACTGCTAATATATGGATAAGCCAGCACTGCAATAACTTCAGCTTGCTCTTTGTATTTGAAATGGCTGTATTGCTTCAGGCAATGGACCACTGCATTCTATTTAGACTTCATATATTTTTATTCCTTTTTCGCCTTAGCTTGCCTTACGCTTCCATTCCCCAAATAATTAGCATGGTGTAACATCTTTGCGGTATAGAATAACATGTGAAAGCTTCCAATTAATTGCTACCGTTAAAACACCCTTCTTTTTTCCTCTTGTTTTATTTAGTTATTTATTTTTAAAGAAAAGTAAGCTCTGGCATTCACTACATACTGATAAGCAACATTTATCTACCCCAAGGTACCTTTGCTTATTCTGTTTTGGGTGGGTTTTCTAATTGCATTTTCCCACCAGCTCTGAACTTGTTTTCTGGTGGCATATTTTTCCCATGGTACATTTACGATGCATCTGCTATAACTAATATGATGCAAAGCACAAGCTTATATGAAAAACAGCTGGTATATTTTGAATAATTCTGCAGCAATTATATAGGTAGAATGGCTTATTTGAGTGTGGGCTTTGTCCCATGGCATGGGAATCACCGTGTTTTTATAGCATTTAAGAGTCATGACAAATATCCGACTGATTCAAACAATAGAGAGATAGTTAACATAGATCTCATCTATGTTAAATCTCATAATTTAATAAAATATCTATGAGACTGTAATAATTTTGCCATAACACAAGTCAAATGAACTTCTTAGCTGATGTAAAAAAAGAAGTGATTTGTTTCCAAGTCTTAAAACCTCTCCCCAAAAGGAAGTTCTAATTTTTCTTGGTAAATTGCCGGAAAGGGCAACAAACGCTGCAGGTCTGTAAGGTCACCCCTTGCCAGGAGGATGCACCAGTGAGGTCCAGCTCATAGGTCATTATGGTCCTGCTGTCCTCTTCCCATGCTAACTGGGGCTTTGAGAGCAGCTGGAGGGGTAACCTGAGGGTGCAAGTCCATCGCTCGTCCCAGCAGCTATACGTCTTGCCTGTGCGCACAGCAGGCTCTCGGTCTTGGTCACTTATTTATCCCACTGAAATACATGGGTGAATATGAAACTCTGAGCCCAACTAATTGAACAGGCAGAAAGCATCTTCAAATTAAAATCTCCTCCTCTTAATCAGGTACTATCCTATTAAGACTGGAACTGATCCCAGCAGCTTCTACTTTTGAAGCACACCAATAAATCCCTGACGCCATGGTCAGCCAATGTCATTTTTTTTGCCCCTTTGGACAAAGATATATTGCTGTTTCACGCTAGAGAGCCAGACGGATATCAATCACCTCCTCAGCGGCACTACCTTCCAGCTCCGCCTCGCCACATACACTCTGCTAATAATTAAATACCAGCCTATAACTTGCAGAGCAGCCACCAAGGTCTCCTCCAGAGAACACACTCTTTTGACATGCTACCAGGGAGGGAGATCATTCATGACCTGAAGTGACGCTTGTCAAATTGGTGCTGGCTTTTGATTAAGGAGAGGGGCTCTGATGTCGCTCCTCACGATGCCTGGTGTTCGGTCTGATTGTGGAGAGTTCTGTGGATACTCATTACACCAAAGGATGCTCCCTACAGATCCAAAACCCCAACAAACTGAAGTCAGTAAACTTCAAATCTCAATTACAGGAGAAAATTTCTTCTCTTCCAAAACTCCCAGTACATTGTTAATTATTGTGTCTACAGCAGTCCTCTTTAGGGATCCTAGGCACGGGCCAGAACGCTGCTGTAAGAGGTCCTGCACAAACACACAACATCCTTTCCCCAAGGATCGTTCCACCTCCAAGAAGACTAGAAGGGCTCTGAGGCATGGAATGCCTTTTTGTACAAGACACGAGTCACCAAAATGGCTCAAAAGCATGCTTACAAGAGATGAGTGTGAGTCAGTGAATGACAACAAACCCCATTTATTTTTAAACCTCCACCTTTCCAAACCAGCAGGTATTCTGCTGCCAAGACTTTAAAATCAACTCACTGAAGAGCATAAGGACTGTCATACCAGCCACCTCCCAGATCTGCCAAGAGCTGCTTAGCCAAGTTCACCAGCAGACTGGAGCGGGCTGGTGCCGCCAGGCAGAGCAGGGTGAGGAGCAGCTGGAGGGAAGAGCTGCAGATGTTTGCAGGGTATGCACCTGCCTTCGCCCTCAGACCGGGATGATCACTCCAGCGGACATGCCAGGAAGCTGTCCAGTTGCATCAGAGTCAACAAAGTGGAGCCAATTTGGCTCTTACAGCAATGATACTCTGTCTGTAGCCAAACGATAAAACATGACCTGAGGTCCTGAGGGCACTTGTTAACACCCAGAAACATCCACTGGCTAACAGCACGCCGGCTTGGCACCCGGGAAGCTTTCCAGCTGTAGCTCCTTCAGAACTGTTGGCTGAGCACGGGCAAGCAAAGGTCTCACATTCTCTTTTTTTTTTGCAAGATGTGATAACAGCAGCGCTGTTTGCCTAATGAGGTTTGGGTGAAACGCTGTATGGACCAGGCTGACCTACTTGCAGTTTGAGAAGAGGCTTGGCCTGTATCTGCACCACTCAGCAGGGATCGCCCTCATTCGCATCGGTGGAGTGGAAAGCTATCGGCGCTTCCCAGCTGCAACCCCTGACTTCAGTGGCTGCGGTGTATCGGTTAACTCCAGGCAGGTGCCAAAGAGTCAAACACACAGTTCTTTTGAAAATTCAAGCAGTTCTAGGAAACTGGCAAAACCGGACTTGGACGGCAGAAGGCCATTAACCTGCAAACGTGGGCTCTGAGTAGGCCATTTCTTCAGACATCTCTCAGGATAATGCCACAGCCATTTAATGGCATGTCTCCTTGACGGGTAGTGACTCCTGCAGAACACAACAGATACACCATCCTGCAGCAGCAGCAGATCCATCCTGCCTCTCTCAGCTAGACCCAGCTGCTGTCGCAAATGTGCTGCCAAGCTCCCATTTCTTTCTTCACAGAGCTTTTGGTCATGCACGATGGTGCTTTAATACATATTTTTATTGCAGCTCTTCACGTTCCTCTTCAGATTATCAAGTGAAACAAAAATATACTAAAGAGTGACACTGGAAGACTATCTAAGAAAAGGTCCTTTAAAACCATAATGGCTTTTGTGGTTATGCAGCCACGGAAGCGGCTGTGAAATGTTCTGGCTGCATGGAAGATGTCAGACCCATATCCAACTCAGAACCATGGATTCTGCTGCAGTGCAAGGCACATGAACCAGAGACACCACAACACAGAAAATGACTAGGCCAAAATCTCCGGGGCATCAGGGGCTTCTCATCTTCTTTCTACAGCAGCTGAGACTGTTCTCAACCAAAGTCAGACAAGACAGCTCAGGAAACGGAGGGCCACCTCAACCAGTCTCCCATTCTTGAGTAAAATCCCAAATGTTGCACTTCGCTCCTCAAGCCACTGTCACCATGAGGAACACTACTTTCGGGAGTAACTTTCTTAGCTCCAGCATGGATATTCATGTGGGAAACCAGGATTACCCCATGGACCTAACTGCAGGCAAGGGAACTAGCTGATCACGTACTGGCCTTGGACAGATGTACCGTCTCTCCAGGATGATATAAGGAACTTCCCTTCTAGGTATGGCTCACTGTCACATGGTGAGACACAGAGAATGTATATTTTTCCCCTCGTTGGAAGCTGAAAAATACTTTTGTCTCCACACATGCACCTAACACAAATGTGTGGCAGTGTATCTGCAGCTGCTGCGAGCAGGACACACAACTTGCACCCCACGAGGCAGGCTCTGCATGCTTACATCCCATCACCCAGGGCACTCACTATTCCCTGGTGGCACAGTGAGGACCCCACAGGTAAGGACTCAGCCAGGAGGTGCTCTGCACCAGAAAGCAAATGATGTGGCAACAGCTAATTCTTCCCACTCATCATCCTCAGCTGAGAGCTGCCCATGCCAGGAGCTCAAGACACCAAGCTTTGCACCGGTGTGACTATCTCCTGTTTCACCGTATAGCAGAAGGAAGATTTACACCAGATGGTTTCTACTGTTAGAGTTACGGTCACACAGCAATTTCTCTGCTCAGCTCCATTCGCAGTAACAAAATCGTGTGACATTGGCCACTTTTCCTGCCCAGTGCATTGGCAGCCTATGAATTTGCAACACCTACCTTAACTTCCACGTGTGCCATCAGGACTGCAAAGTTGGTTAGGTGATTGCAGGAGCATGTGGTGTGTGTCTTGTTGGTTGTCAGGAGGCGACATCCCTGGGTGGACCAATACCCTGTCATTGTACGCTTTGTATAGCTCCAGAATGAACAGTTCGGATTGAAATTTTCTTCTGACTGCTGCAGGGAAAAAAATACTAAATGCCATAAAAATGACAGGGTTTCAGAGATTTCCAAATGCACTATTGTTTTTTTTTTTTTCCAGAGGCACTTTGTAACTCGCACCCTTCAATTTTGGATAAACAATCAGCAGTGTTTTATACGTCAAGTATTACTTGCTGATACCAGGGAAAGTTAGATTGTTGCTGTGCTCTTTGCTAATGTGAACTTAGTTCTTTGTTCTTGATTAATTTCAGCCACAGACTAAATCCAGCTCTTCAAAACCAGATTGCTTCATTTGCATTGCATAGCAGAGAAATTAATTGCTTTAAGCAATCAACTTTTGTAATGACTGTGCTTGGCTAGCAGGAGGACTAGCTGTCCTCTTTCACTCTAATTCCACTTTCCTCTAATATCCCCTGCCACCATGATAAAATAATATTATGGTCTTTCTAATATATTGGTAGTTTTTAATTACAGAATGACGTGTATCAGCAACTGAGGAATGGGCATCAGCACAAAGGAGACTCTTTCTTTACTTTTATTAGTGTAATGTAGAAGAGACATTCCCTGTAAGTAACACAAAGAGCAAAGGAACAAATGTATAATTCAAAATCTGATCAAGGACTGCTGGGGGCCTCACATCAGCCAACTTTTGCATCACTTTGTTTTAGAAATTGAAAAAAAAAAAGAAACGCTTTTTGAACTCACTCACCTTGATGTGCTTGACAGTAAACACCACAGGATCAGCTAGGTAAACCTTATTGCTGAACTCTTTGTTTATTGCTGCTGTGATGACAGGGGAGTTGACAATGACAGAGTGATTAGTCGACATTGCTTCTGTTCCCAGCTTCATGCTGGCATTTTCCGTGGAGAGATAGGTGCCCAGGTTGTTGTACAGCACAAAAGCCACCCTGATTTCACCTAGAAGAGCAGTAAGAGGTTGTATATCCAGGTTAGCTTATTAGGATGGTTTTTTTTCAGATCTCTTCTCTGAAACAACTTTAGAACTTCTCTAGGAAAACGTGAAAGGACCAAGATATGGCATAAGAAAACTCACCTTGTCCTGCCAATCCCAATGAGCACCATGCGGTGCAACAAGCGGTGCATGGATAAGAAGGGCAGAGCTGCTTCTCTTAAAACAAACTTCTATAAGCAAGCGGACCAGTGGGAGACAGAGAAGGTGGGCTTATTTTTGGCATCAGTGAGTGTAACTGGCTCCAGAGAAAAGAGGCCAGGTGGTCCATTTCCCACCTGACATAACACTTTATTCTCCAGGATATGCTTGGGAAACACGACATCCAAAGGGACTTAGACAGGACTGAGAGGTGGGCCCCGTGCAAATCTCATGAAGTTCAACCACACCAAGTGCAAGGTCCTGCACATGGGTCATGGCAATGCCAGGCACAAATACAGGTTGGGCAGAGAATGGCTGGAGAGCAGCCCTGAGGAGGACTTGAGGGTGTTGGTGGATGAGAAGCCCAACATCAGCCGACAGTGTGCGCCGGCAGCCCAGAAAGCCAACCCCATCCTGGGCTGCATCAAGAGAAGTGTGGCCAGCAGGTCATGGGAGGTGATTCTGTCCCTCTACTCCACTCTGGTGAGACCCCACCTGGAGTACTGTGTCCAGCCCTGGAGTCCTCAACACAGGAAGGACATGGACCTGTTGGAACGGGTCCAGCAGAGGGCCACAAAGATGATCAGAGGGATGGAGCACCTCTGCTGTGAAGACAGGCTGAGAGAGTTGGGGTTGTTCAGCCTGGAGAAGAGAAGGCTCTGGGGAGAAAGGCCTTATAACGACCTTTCAGTACCTGAAGGGAGCTACAGGAGAGATGGGGAGGGACTCTTTATGAGTGAGTGTAGCAACAAGACAAGGGGTAACGATTTTAAATTGAAAGAGGGGAGATTTAGATTAGATACCAGAAAGAAATTCTTTGCTGTGAGGGTGGTGAGACACTGGAACAGGTTGCCCAGAGAAGCTGTGGCTGCCCCATCCCTGGAGGGGTTCAAGGCCAGGCTGGATGAGGCTTGGAGCAACCTGGTCTGGTGGGAGGTGTCCCTGCCCATGACGTTGGAACTCAATGATCTTTAAGTTCCCTTCCAACTCTAACCAGTCTATGATTCTATATTTTGTTCTGGTGGGTGGCACAGATGCAGTATAAAACTATAATTAGAGTCCATTAATAAATTAAGACTGCCTCAGAAAAACCTGAGGACAAATCTGGGGGAAGGAATCCAAAACTTTCCAAGGCAATTCCAATCTCACACGAAGGGTAAAACAAAATTTCAGAAATGTCATTAAAATATATATACTTCTTTTCTTAATTTGCCAATTAGATATCCTCTCTTCCACAAAAAACCCAACGAACCAGCATTAGGGAGCCTGCAGAAAACCCAGGATACCAGCCAACTGTTTTTAACTGAAACCATCCAGTTTCCCGTCTGTTTTGCACATTATTTCATAGGCTATAAATAAGAATTGAATGTGATTAGCTTGGCTTTATATGTGTTAGTTGTGGGAAGGTATTTATTTGTTTCTATAGGAATCACCCCAGCTTCTGAGGAAGGTGAAGCACTGATGACTCCAAAGGTCCCTCCCAACCTAAATCCTTCTATGATAATTTTATTTCTTGCTCTTTGGTGACCTCTAGGCAGGTGCCAACCTGGTGCAAATTGATGGGGCTCTCCTGACTTGACCAAAACTCCAGTGATACCATGCTTAGAAAGATAAACTTCCCCTTCCTCAGTGTCAACACAGTTTCTCTTTCCCTTCAAATCTCCAAAGCCCACTAGCAGAGTGAAACTCCTGCCCCGCTGGAGTTTTGCTACACATCTTAGGTTTTACACTGTCTCTAAAAGAAATACCTCTCTTTAAATCCTACATGCAAAGGTACCAAACTCCATCAAGGAAGCCAATGATCAAACTTTCTTTTAACTTTTCTTTTAACAGTTGTTAGAAATTTTTGGCAGTTTTAAGTGCCATTTTGGCAGTTTTAATCCATCTGGTCTGGCTGTAATGCTGCCCTATCACTCCATGTTTTGCCTGCGGTGATCAAAGCCTGTACTGGAGTGATTTCCCCTTGCACACAGGTTAAATTTTAAAGGAACTCAGAAATAGGAGCATGTTAGGCCTGCTAGCAGAAAGCCTTGGAGTTTGAAGTTGGTCTATAGCAGGGCCACAGAGATCAAAAAACGTGTCTGCTCAAATTCCTGGTCTGGAAATGAACTGCTTGGCAGCATGAAGACCATTCACATATAACTTCATCTTTAATTTATTTTGTATCACGAGGTTCATAAGCTTCAGAAAGAAAGATACTGAAGATTTCGACTCATAACATTTAATCAACCTTGTCTGCCATGTTGGTTCATTATTAATATTTGCTACTATTGCTTCTTCACAGGGGGGCACTATACAAGTATCTGGAGCGGTTTACTCAAACAAGCCCTTTATCCCATCTGAAGCCTCCTACTGCAGATAACAGCAGTTTAAAGCACTTCTCTGGAGTCTGGGCTGTGCCCCAACAGCCACATCATTTAAGGATCTGGTGTATTTTTACCAGCATATCATACTTTTGAAGGCTGTGAATGACTTAGCAATATAATACATTCCCAGACAGCCAACTTAGCTTGCAGTCAAGGGCATAAGCAACTGATGCTGTTAATTTAAATACAAATAAACCGATTAAACTTACCGTTTCGACCATTTTGTTTCAAGGTATTTGCTGACAGCTGAATGGCACTCCCATGGCCCATGTTCTGGGGAAACTTCAGATCTTCCAGATTCCCATCTGTGCTAAGTCTCGCAACTTCCAGCTCTGTTTGCAAGACAGACCGACACTAAGAAAATATCTCTACCAAAATAATCTTCGACATGATACTTCAAAGCTACAAAATGGTGTTCCAGACCACCTGAGAGCAGAATAATCAACTTACAATGTTTCATCCTAGACTCTGTTTGGGCTCCTATTTCTTTTTAAATCTTTGCCCTGAAGAAGTTTTAAATTTAATCAAAAAAAAAGAAAAAAAAAAGGCAAATAAATTCTACTCTCCGTGGAAGACAAAAGACAACCAGTTCTTGTAAACAAGAACCTCAGGATATTAAGGACAATGGTTAAAATGAGAATCTGAAAATGCTAGTTCTTTGCCACTGGCGATTGGTACTTTCTGTAAATGTTATCAGTGCCCAGGATCTGTATTCACAAAAACAGAAAGAAGAGTTGTTCTCATTCTACATATGCACAGTGGGAGTGCTGGTGATTCCATCATGCTTGTTTTTTAATTAAAATCAACAATCAGCGAAATAAAGACACAAATTTGTATGAAATGAAACACAATTGCATTACGATGAACAATCTCCCTGTGAAGCTGTGCGCTCATTGTTCTAGCGCAGATTTTGCCCTCAAAGCCAGGACTAATAAAGGCAGGTTAGGTGCTCATTTTCAGTGGGATTTCAAGGGTAGAGAGCTGCCTTAGCCCTTTGTCTGAAGGACTTAAAAGTCTTTCCAAAAGACCCTAAAGGAATAAGGCATATCTAACAAATTGCTCTCCAGTTAATCTCGGGGCCAAGACCAAAGCCAGATTTCCCAGCCTTTACTCTCCCTCTGGCTGCTCTCGGTATTTATGAGATCTGTCCCTTACGGATATTGTCAGTGTTTTCCCGGACAATGTCTGTCTTCAGCAGGTTATCAGCCAGCACGAAGGCACTGTCCTCCACAGTGTCCAGTAACTTGGTGGCCGCGCGCTGCTGTTCGCTTGCGTTCAGGTCCCTCCACGCATTTAGAGCCTGTGGCTGCAGGAGGTTGTTCACTGTCTCCACCATGGCCTGCAAAGGAGAGGGATCGAGTGAGAAAGGGCTCTGGAGAACCTCTGGAGCACCGTTGATACCTCTGACATATGCTCAGCCACTTCCTCCACGCATATCAATACACAGGGAGAGGACAGCATCTCATTTCCCCACCCATTGGGGCAGTCTGCAGTGGAGCTAAGCATCATTTAACCCATCAGACGGGAGAGGGAGGAAATGTTGATTTTATTCTAAATGCAGGCTGGGAAGCTGGGAATAGCGCTTTTCTGCTTCCGTGACCAGCAACTCTAGGCTTGGAGTAACAAGGAATTAGGGATTAGGGGG
>VXAK01016967.1:110759-135251 GCA_013399435.1 Arenaria interpres | reverse complement strand
GGAGGGGAAATGAGGAAATCGTTAGGGAAACATGCAGGAAAATAGATTTCAAAACCCATCTGTGAGGCGTGTTGCTGCTACCTGCAGCACCAGAATTCAGGAGTGGGGCTGGGGCACCCATGGAAGGTATTTAATATCTGCAAGGGCTTAGGGCTCCTTAGAGCGTTTCCCACCACATAACCTCCGGCAGGCAGGCACGAAGACAGAGATAGTTGAGTTACGCCACTTCACCCAGAGAAGCAGCAGGTGCCTGTAGGGATTTTGTTAAAACATTACATTTCAAATCGCTCCGTTCAGGAAGGAGCCAGCCCCGCGCTAACAACTTGAGTCTCTCCCGCGGTGCACCTTCTGCCCTGGGCTGCCACGCACAAAGAGCCCTCCCACGGAGAACTTCCCACAGGTTAATCTGGATGCGCATCCAGGATCACACGAAACCATGCTGGCCTCATGATTGCAAAATTACAGCAGTAGAGCTTACCCGGCCTGGAGGTTTTGCTCAGCCTAGAGCTCCCGCTCAGTTACTAACCAGAGCTGACTCAACTACCTTCCAGCTAAGGGTTTTTAATGAGACCAGCTGCACCAGTTGGTAGAACTCCCTGTGCACAGGAAAAAAGGGGGCGGAAAAGGTACCTTGATTGTGCTTTCTTCTGCTGGTTAGTGTCTAGCCACCAGGCAGGCCTGCCCCACAAAGAAACACCTCCACTGCCAGCTAATGCTTACTGCGGAAACCAACCTTCCCTGCGAGATGCAGTTGTCATTCTTAATCTTTTCCTGCACACCAAACACATCGGCATCGGACCCACACCTCTGTTACGCAAGGCAAGGACAATCCCATGGGATTTTGACATGCTGCAAGCCTAAAGGATGCCCCATGGGGACACTTCCATGGAAATACTTCAGTATGTACTGCTGACAGTGTTTCCAAACCCTCCTGTACAACACGATAGCTGAAAAGAAGTCGTGGCAGGGCCCATTCTTCAGCAGAGCCCTCAGGAGGAGTGTTACAACGCCAACAGAGTGTGTGGGACATCCTGACTCGCTCCCCAGCCACGGTCAGATACCAACGTGCAACGGGAGAATATAATCACATCAAACTGGAGTTTTATTTTATTGCTATCTGCAGGTGACCTTAAAAAAAACCCCAACAACTTCAATTACAGCAAGGTCAAGGAGAAGTAAAGACAGATAGACCTGCCACTGCTGGTGCTTTTAATCCCAGCAAAGACATTTCACATTTCAAGAAATATAATTCTTGAATATAATTGCCATGTACATCTTAGTCCTGAATGTCCTTGAGGTTGGAAGGTTTCTCATACTACTATGGTTCCTACTGAAAGACTGAGCCACAGTCGGGCTCCTCTGACAGTACAAAGCTCCTACTCGCCAACCTACATTTATTAATGATCATTTAACTCATTTGTTCTTGTGCCAAACCTCTCTTGTACCTTAAGCAGATCTTCCCCCTCCCTGGCAGCTACTGCCCTGCTCCCCTGATTAATAGACAACATTTCTCCTGAGCCTCACAGCTTGGTTTCCCAAAGTATGGAGTAACCCATGATTCAACCACCGAAGCAAACCAAAATGGCTGAAAATCTCGTCCTCTACAAAATCATTTTGCTGTCAAGCCTTTACAATCCAGGACTGGAATCCTTTTCTTACTTGCTGCTAAGTGGAACTTATTAACCATAGATCAATTTCCTATAACTGATTATTAAACTGATTTTCCTAAATTGTCTAAAAATCATCTTAGCACATTTAATATGTGCACACAAAAAGCTGGTTAACTTTCGTAGTCAAGAAGAAATACTAAAAATCCATAGCATTTAAGTGGGGGGTTTTTTGGTGTTTGGTAAGCTGGAAGTCTGATCTCTAGCTCTGAATAACGCGTGTGCACGTATGCATGCAAAGTTTGAGAGTGAACACCAATAGAGCCCAATGTGCTGCCTCCCGCACGATGTGTACGCCCCACCCCATGGACGTGGTGCTGGTGAGCATCCATCCTCATGACGTGACTAACCTGAAACCAGCCACGATGCATCCCTTTGGATCTGGAGCCGAACACCAGCGTTCCAGAAAGATTTCCAAGGACTTTGGGTCACGCCCTGAGCGCCTATCTGAGCAAAGCTGGTAGACTGTCTTCGATGGCATTACATCCAAGATGAATTTAGTCCACAGCTTTCCTCGGCGGGTCATTCTCCTCACCTGCCTCAGTGCATTAATCAAGTGTTCCCAGCATTATATTTATGAGTGCAGCACTTCATTATGGCTGAGTGCTGCGGGCTGAAGCCAAGAAGATGAGGTGCTAATGAAATGTTTGAATTTTGGACAGGAGCTGAGGTAGGCATTTAAATGAAACAAAACAGCTGTTAAAGCAACAGTGTCTCTTGAGACAGAAGCACCAACTGGGAGAAGTTGGGCAAGGGAGCGGGAACTGTGGGAAGGCAGGCACAAGGGACAAGAATTGGCCTGTGTCTTTGCATTTAAGCCGAGCTGTCGTGGTTTAGGTGGGTTTGGCACCTGCTCCAATGACTCTGTGGTCTGATGAAGCTCCAGCATAGAAAAAACAGCAGTGTCAAGCTCCTGGAAAAGCCTCTCAGTGACCAGCAAAAGGAGTCTTAGCCCAGATGGAGGACCTTTGAAACGAAGAAGGCATGAGACAGGTGTGCTTGGGAGCTGATGGTGTGATAGGTTTTATCTGAGGTCCCTGGTGATCCTGATAAAGGTGGGGAATTTCAGAGGGAGCTAGGAAAGTTCTGAACTAGTTTCATCCCACCTCACTTCAAGAATTTAACATGCAGCCAAGGCAGGACCCCAGATGCTCTCTAGTTTCTCTCCCCACAGAAAGCAGAAGGAACTATAGCAAGCATTATTCTCATTCAGGTACCCAAAGTCACAGGAGATTAATCCTATTCCTGAAGAACCCAACACCTATTAAAGGATGCTGCATGTCTACCTCCTGGAAGACCCTGTCCTTGCTTCCCAAGCTAAAGCAGTTCCTCTGCTGTGGTTTTCTTCTCTTCCCCTGCCTGATCCCTCTTCCAAATACAGCCCAACTGGGTGAGCAACTTCCCAAGAACCCCTGCAAGCCTCATGCAAAATAAAAATGTGGACCTTTCATGTCTCCAGCAGTGGCTACAATGGGATATCAAGAGAAGAGCAAGAACATGCCAGGCATAAAAGACAAATCTCATGATAGTGATTCCCTTTCACTGTGTGGTTATACAGCACCACACACACAATGTACATTCAATGTAAATAAATGTTAATAAATTGCAGAGGGAGATATTTTTTTTTCCCTAATAAGTGAATATGCTCATGGTTTCTTGATTTTGTCGTGAGGTTACAAAACAGAAACAAAATGTAAACCTCCTTTCTGAGACACTTACAAATTGGTATCAAAAGAGGTACCGTCAAAAGGCAACTAATTAGGAGTCTTACAGTAATTATACATTACTAAAAGGCCAAACGTACATATCCCATTGATTTCCTTTGTGACAGCTACTTCGCTTGGTAAAACTGAATTTTGCTTGTTCATTTATTTTTATCTTCTCCACCTCTAGAAATGTCTGGTGAGAATATCTGGCTACATGAGACACAGTTTAAACCTAGGAGGGGAGTATATATCCAGTGATACCCCATCCATTTATTTATCTCTCACCGTACCAGCGTCCAAGGCATTGCTCTTTGACAGAAGCAGATTCTGTAATGTAAAATCTGTCTTTAATTGGGAGTCAACAATGGAAATCACTAAGAGATGTTCAACGTACTGATCTCATTGCCAAATCTGGGACCAGACTGCATTGTGCTACGGTGCTTAAGTGCAGCAACCCTAACCTTAGAAAGCCAGCAGCTCTCCTAGAGTTAGGATCTCTCTAAACCTTTACTGTTCATTTTGGCCTCTCGTCGAGCAGCTGATGGAAGAACAAAAACCCCAACACACTTACAACTGGAGAAAATACTGCTTCATGGCAGTGAACACCAGCAGACCCTACAGGTAATATTGGTTGAATCTTCTGCTGAGTAGTTTTCCAATATGCAGTCTGTCTTCCCTGACAAAGGAGCATCTCCTTAAGATGAGACTGAACACACTGTATGCATTATTTTGCATGGAATCTCCATCAAGGTCTTCCCTCTGATAGCAGCTTTGGGAAAATGGGGACAGTGACACGCAGCATTAACGCATCACCTTTGCAATGACATCTCTAATTAAAATATCACAATTTTTTAACTTTTAAAGCCCTTTCTCGTACTGCTAACACTTGTCTTCCTTGATCTCATAGGAATATTTCATGCAACACGCTTTCAAAAATTAGGATAGAAGGAGCTACAGCCACAAAGGCTGTGCTTTGCATTGCCAGACTAAAATCACAGCTGGTGCATGAAACAAGCAGCGCTTGTACAGCTACCCGGGTACCAAGGGTGTTTGCTGGCACAGCTTCATCAAAAAAAGGTTTGCTCACCCTTTCTGAGAACAGCAGAGCTAAGACTGTGGAGTGCAATCACACAGACGCGTGGGCTGTGCTTGCAGTCTGGGGTTCTGGTCCTGCCGGAGGTCTCCAGGTACTGCTCCAAAACAAGCGCACTGTTATCTTTATCTGAAGCATGCAAAAACATTACCAGCCCACTTTTTAATAGCAGCTTGAGGTTTCATGGCAGATCAGCAGAGAAAAAAAAAAGGACAAAAACCCTTTCATGTCAACAGTGCACAGTGAAAATGAAAAATCTGTCAGACAGCACTGAAATGCGGGTATGGATCAATGATCACATTGTGCTCTTTTTTCCTTTTGCCCACTAGAAAGTGGTGGTTCTTTAAAACAGTTTACCTGCTTCCTCGCTCAAGAACACCTGATTTTGCTCTGTATTCATATGAAACACCCAGTGCTAAAACAAAAACTTTTCTTAAGCTATCAGTATTTGCAAGCCTCCAAACTAATTAATGCCATTGGCAGAGACTTCTGCTGGAAGTTGTGCAACTCTTGCCTCCGGCCAGAAAAAGCACCAGTACAAGAGAAGCTCCCATTAATTCTGCATGTACCTGGTGCAGCCAGAATAGGCCCTTTGGAGAAGAGGACCAGCATGAAAATGTGGATTTGGGCATGCAAGGAGCTGCTTCTGGCAAGGTTATTGCATGGAAAGGGACCAGCTTGGGAAGTGATGTGTCCTTCTAGAGTGGCATATCAACTGCACCATGATCACACCACACAGGGGTCACCAAACTGGACCAGTCATCTACTCTGTGGGACTTCAAGGCAAAAATAAATGCACATATCATTCCTTCAGCTTCATAAACTGGAATATGTCATTTTCGCGAAATTATGGCATTAAATCCTACTTCTTAGCTAAGAAGTGCCTTCAAACCTTTCTGACAAGGCTCTTCACCCTCGGATGGTTTTTCACCTTGTCATTTATTCTTTTAATTCCAAATCAAAATTTGTCTCTGGTCAAAGTATAAGCAAGCACACTGGATGCAGCTTCTTACGGGAAAGCCCAGCCACTGTCTAAGGCTTTTTGCAAAGCAATAAGGTCATTAGAAACCAATTAAAATATTCAGTGAAATGGACAAACACATATTTAGATTGAAACCAGCTGAACCTCAATGAGTGCTTAAAAAGAAATAAATCATTAGAATATCTACTGCTAATCTCCGTTTCTGCCTTCGAAACTAAGGCAGAAGCACTGGCCTACACCTAGCACCGGAGTGGTGATTGGGCAACCGGTGGTACCAGTTTTGGTGAACTGAGTCAAAACCTACTACTCCTGGCAAAGCCAAGAGGAGACCCTCCCCCGACCTTGGAGAGGAATTTCTAAAATTGCTCTATGGAATTTTATGGATCTATGGATTGAGATGAAAGGCTCTCAAGGAAGAGCACGGGACCTTCTCTTTTCAACTCTAATGCAAATATTTATGCTCTGGCTGCAGGAACCGTACTGACTAAGAAATGGCCTGAATTTCAGCGGCGCTGAGAACTCACTGCAGTGAGAAGAAAGGCACTGACCTTTATTAAAATTAGGCCATCTACAAAAGGCTTAACCATGGAATTAATGGTCTTGCACCAGGCATGCAAAGCTTGCAGTCTTGGCCCTGAACTACCAATAATCTCCTAATGGGAGCACACGATAAATAGGAGATCTGAGGAATAGAACGAGGTTACAAATTACAGGTTATGGTTTCGCTTTGCTTCGTATATGAGGAAGAATATTTTAAGGTCAGAAGGAGTCTGTAGGACTGAAATAAAAGGAATTGATTGGGAAGAAGGAAATAATATATGATCTATTTCATCTAACGAGATCTTCCCCGCAGAGTAAGCTGAGAACTGCATTTATGAATCATCTGTATTTGCTGCCCTACTGTTTGGGATTGGAGACTATACAAGCAACCGCTACAGCAATCACACTGGGGAAGCGAGCAAAGCTGCAGCAAGAAAGGAAAATGGCTTGCAAACAAGAAATGCCTCTTTGATAGAATATCCACAGCCTTTAAGGGAACTCTTAGGGAGTCCATGAGACTCATCCCTTTCTTCAATGGCCCAAATCAAAGGGCCATCTCCCACTGACTTCTATGGCAATCTATACTCAGGCTTTTAACCAGTGCCACCAGATTCCAGGACTGATTCAGCCTAAAGCAGAGAGTAAGTACACAGCAATGCAGAAAACACTAGCTGTTTTTCTCAGCTTTCCTATGTCACACGTGGACACATAACCACAGGTGTAGCTTGTGGTTGGTAAGGAGAGGAATACATGGCCACCTTCTTTTTTAACATCGATGTGAAGAATTTTGGGGTCTGGTGACAAACCGAAGGCTGCCACTTTGACCCTCCTCTCTCCTAACAATGGGTTCACCAAGGTAGAAACACCCAGGGTGGGGATTTCCAGTTTCGCTCTTGCTGACATAAATCAAGTGCAGGTTTCTCAAGCTGTGAAGCGTGTTAAGTTCATAGAGTTTTAACAAAGGGCTACCAAACCACAGAACCACCCCCCTCCATGAATCACACTTCTTTCAGATGTCCTTTTAATTATATTAAATGAAAGTTTGGGGCACTTTGATGCTGATGGGCAAACATCTCCATCTCTTGAGAAAGCTGCTAAAAGTACTCCCCGTAGCTATAGTTAATGTACAGCATTGTATGCACACTGCTGGCCAATTTATTCCAGCCAGTTTAACAGCGATACCTTGCCTGACAGGCCCTGCAGAATAGCATCAGGAGTTGAGCAATGCGCAAATCATTAGAGGACTCTGAAAGTTGTTTGACACGCACTGCAGAGCTCTTTGTCATCCAGCCAATTAAGTGACCAAACAAGGAACTCGAAAATCCTCATTAATTTGCCCCTTTCTATATAAATGGAGGTTAGAGTCTTTCTTGTCATAGGCACAACAAGAACACAAATAAACGCAGCATAATTCAATTTACGCTCCCTCTCAGAGCTGCAACTTTCTTCCGTTTAGTCTTCACAGAAGTTGGGACCAGCCATGCAAGCCAGAAAGAAGTGGGACAAACAGAATTAATCCACTTTAAATAATACTGGCGAAGTCCCAGGCGCACCTTTTATCTGCTGAGAGCTACTAGGTTAGTGAAGAAAAAAAAGTCTCTTCTACTTAGCTCTGAACTTAATGCCTTGAATCCTCTGAGGAAAGCTTTGCAATTTTTTGCTTAGTACAGCAATTCAAACAGCCCACGGTACAAGTGTGAAGCATTCAGAAAACTTCCAGGAGAACCAGAAGGACAACCCGGACTGCAACCACCTGCCCCCGTCTGCGACCTGGAACCTGCACTGGCTCATCGGTGGCTCCGATGACACCCGCACCTAAAAGCTCTTGTAGTCAAACCCAGAATGACAAAAAGAGAGCAAGCTGATTTACAGGGCAGCCCAGAAGAT
Source organism: Arenaria interpres (assembly GCA_013399435.1). Lineage (NCBI taxonomy): Eukaryota > Metazoa > Chordata > Aves > Charadriiformes > Scolopacidae > Arenaria > Arenaria interpres. Next base: position 127,376 of record VXAK01016967.1, on the reverse strand, counting down.
GGCAGGAACCAGAGCAGCAAACACCACGTGAAAGCACTGCAAAAGCAACACTTTGCTGCCTCCTTCCACCTTTCCCACAAAGCTGCCGCTCAGGCTAACGACTGGATTCACTGGCCTCCAGCTTTGAAGCCACTGAGAGTGGATTAAAAAAATATATAAAAAAACCCCAAAACAAACCAAAAAAAAACAGGATCCTGTGAAGTTTTTGTCTTCTGAGATCTGCATCCCAAATGTAGCACGCATACAGCACAAAAATGGGCAGAAGCCACTGGCTGGCACCGCAGGGAAATCCATTGGCCTCATGATGCCCCAGAGAGAGCTCTAGCCCACGAATCCGAGGGAAGCAAAGAGGTGAGCTCAGATTTTGCCATCAGACACCTGTATGTGATAAAAACTCTACATGCCCAGAAGTGGTATGAACCTCTATTGAAGCTTCTGTTTCCAGCAACTAAATCTTACAGCAAACTTCTCTAATTTTTTTGCCCATGTTTAAGTTTTCCATGTTGATATGGAAATATCTTAGTGCAATATCTGAGAACTGACGCCTTTTTTTTTTCAATTTATTACCCCACCTCTGTTCCCAGAGGCCAGGAGAATTGTACCCATGGCATTTTAAGTTGGGGATCTGGTGCACTTGCTGAAGTGCATGGAAGAAATCCGTGACACCAAACCCAGTTTCATAGCCTGGGTTAACATAGACAAATGTTTTGTGTTGTCTACAACTGCGGTGCTTCAGTTTAAGGAGAAACACATTTGGAAAATGAACAAATATCAATTCTGAAAAAAAACTACAGAAAATTCATACCAGCTTACGTCACACACCAGTCACCAAACAAAGCTATGCTAATCAAATGCGTCACCCATTGTGACTCATTCTTCCACACGACGACTTTTCCATCCCTTTCCCAAAAATAGAAGGCAAGAACAGTGCGCTGCAGAAAGGTGGGCAGGAAAGATGTAGATCTCTGCTCTCCAGAAAGCCACGCATCAGGTCCAAGATCTCCTTAGCTAATGGAGCACCTTTCTGAGGCCACAGACTCCATCCATCTTGGGTATTTACCTTCATCAGCTCAGCCTAAATTGACTCATTATCACGGATTACAGCCCATGTGGCAGTTCCTTAAATATCACCGTGATTGAAAAATCTCCCAGCAATTGTCCAGTCATTATATTAACATGTATTTATCATGCCACCTCTTGGGTTGGTTCTTGTTGGATTTTTGAGACAAAAAAGATCATTTACCACACTTGGCAGCTAAAGGAGCAGCATTTGTAACCTCTATCTCCAGTAAATAAAATCCCTGAGCTTTTAACTCAAATACTGTGACACTGCACAAATTAAATCAATATTTCTTTTAATTATAAAGTTACCTAGCAAGATGAGATGATAATCTGATGATAAGCACAGTCTCATATTTTAGTAACTTGCAAAATTTCCAGATCTGTATTACATATTTATTTATATTCATTTATTTTGGATTCAAGAGGAATTTACACTTCAGTTGCTATAGGGGCTGTCATGACTACTTAATTTTGTCAGCCCAAAGAAAACAGTAAGACTGCTTCTAGCAATTATTATCTTCTCAAGTCATGCTCTTCCTCCCCAAAATCCACCTCTTCTCAATTGCACTTTTGATATATACAATTGCTGGACATTTCTTACACAAACTTTGTACCGTACTTTCCCTGTCTGGGGCGTACAGGACTGAAGGCACACTGCCAGCCCCATGAGCCACATTCAGCCATGGATGCTCTTCACAATAGTGGCATCAGCACAAGGAGATCATGTCAGCAAGGTTGCAAACTCTATTTCTCTGCCATCAGTGGCATATTTCCCAGTGACTTCACAAAGTCCAGGATTTCACCATTTAACGTTTGGTGAAAAATTTCTGCTAAATTGCCTTAGCCAGCCCAGACATTTCACTGCCTGGTAAAGGGTAAGTGGCCTGTAACAGGAATATTTGCAGTCACATTTAATTGCTATTGCAAACTCTTCCTCACAAGATTTTTTGATGACTTTAGCAACCCGATTTTCCAAATGGAAACCTGCCGTATGAAAATATGTCCAGATACATTACTTCACCTCCATATAATACAAAGCAGAGCTGGAAAGGTTCAATCAGGTCATCTAATTCATTCTTCAAGCCCTCCATTATAGGACTGTCCTCTTCAATATATTTACCAGCTTTGTCCATATTTATACTAAACAGCTCAGGCAATGGCCTTTCATCACTTTTCTGTTTACTAAAGAGGTAGACGCATGATTAATGTTTAAACACAAAAGTAGCCTTTCTAAGTGAAAGGAAAGAAGTCCTTGAAATTAAGGGTAAGCTGAAGTTTGTGCAGAATATTCAGGCTTTATTCTATCAATGCCAAGATTTCTGTAGATCATATTAAACTTACTATTCACTACCTTTGAAAGAAGACAAAAAGAGCAGGAGCACGCACCTGCTCTGTGGAGTGGTACCCAAGGTCCCCAAGAGGATTATGTAGTCTGTGGTCAAACCAGTCTCACCACATTTCCAGTGGTACCAGTAGACAAGACATCTAGCTTGGGAGTAGGCATTACAATGTAAACTTTCCTAAATTCCTTCACATGCTAGTTACTTTCTCTAGGATCTTAAGAGAATTCACACCAGACAAGGGATGTGTAACTCCGTAACTCATCTTTATCCATTAATGCATATGGAAGGGAGAAGGTGACTTCTTCTCATTACCTTATCCAAAGGGAGGACAGACAGTCTACCAGCACAGAGGGGCACTGTTATATTTTTAATGTCCTAGAAAAATAAACCACCTAATCCCACACACTAAAAGACACACATGCTCACAAACTAAAGTCAATACCAAGTGTAGGGAAGATGAATTTCACAGGAAAATTCAGGTATAGACAGGCCCCTCCAGAAACACGGGGTTCATTTTTACACCTCCGCATGTTATACATCCACATATAAATAATGACCAACCACCCATAAGTACAACATCAATGTTCATAAGCACAGGACAGAACTTCGAAGGTAAAACGTTCACGTTTCTTAAAGAAGCATTAATTCACCCACAGTATACAAACAAGTTTATATAAAAGTCACTGGAGCAAATCCTATAAGGCAAGGTGACAGGATAAATAACATAACCCAAGGCCTCACTGCCGAAAAGCCTGCAAGCAGGCCTTTCCAAAATGCTGGGGCTTGACTTTGTTCACGTAAAACACAACGTAAGCCTGCAGAAGTCGGGACAGAGCTGTGTGAACTTTATGGGACACGATGTTCCTAATCTTATATTTAGTTTGCAGCACTCTCCTCCTCCCTACATTCCTCTGCGAGGACACTCTGAATTTCATTACCATCTTACCTCCTCCCTCATGCCGAGTGTTGCCATTTCAAACTGTTTCTAAATTTGCAAGTGTAATAGGGGAAGAAAGAAAACTAAGGAAATGCAGGTGGCAATTACATGAGTGACATGTCATCAGCAAAACCCAGCTGGTCTGGGGACGCCTCCATGAGCAGGAGTTTTGCATTTTTTACTTATCCCACTTATTCTGATGGCCGGAGGAGTCTGGTCAGATTTCTCCGTGGATTTTTCCCACTTTCTGGTTCAGAGGTTTTGCCCCAAATTCTTGTCAAGTCTCAGACCAACGGGGCAGGTGGGGGGGAGGTGAAGAATGAAATTATTATCCTGTAACCTTAACCTTAGTACTTGCTGCCACAAATATAGTAATCATCAGATTATTCACAGAGACAAGACCCACTTCACAATCATTCAGTCAAACAACTGGACACGTGTATTAAAAACACAAGAAATACCTGGACATAGGCCCTGCAAGAGCGCTCCCTTTTCTGAAGCTGAGTCCATAAAGACAGCAGATTAAAGACGGAATAGAAAAAACAAGTTAGTGACAGAACAAAGGAAAAAAATTGAAGAAAATGCCTATGAAAAAAACCTCATTTCTCTCTTATATAGCTCCTGAAAACCAATCAAACCAAAGGAAGCATGCGAGTTAGGCAGCAGTGGAAGGCTGGAAGGACTGGCTCCAAAAATATGGGTTAGTCCTTTTTCAGTGAAGTAAAGCACAGACTGGCAACTTTGCAAGAGCAGCTGTTAGATGGTAGGAGACACTGAAGTCAAGTAGAGATGGTCAAGAGATGATGTTTTCCTTACAGCTTGGAGATCACACATGATATTTCCATGTCAAACAAGGCTGGAAAAGGATGGGGCTGATGGTTATTTATGTAGGAGGAGCATGGGCTCTGCAGCCAGATGGTGCTGATGGCACTGTGAGGTATAACCAAGCTTTGGATGAGCAGAACCAATTCCAGGGGGCAAGATATATGCAGGACTGCCTCCTGATCCTTGGTGGACCTGTACAGAACCATCCTGATACACCTGCTCAGGTCTCTGGCCCAAGCCAAAACCTAGAGCGCTCCAGCTTCACTGCTGTGAGTTTGCTTTAAGGCAGCTCAGCCCAGTGTGATCACACATTGCACTGAAGGAGGGAGCGTTGCCCAGGGCTTCTGAGGGCACTGAAGGGCACTGAAGAGGACGTAACAATGAAATGGGAATCCGTTGTAATATTCCCAGTCGAGGCCATTTCCTCCCCTTTGGATTAAACTGCTTCTCCAATAGTGCATTTTCCAGTCCCCTCATACCAAGTTGTGCTTTCCTTTGTAATTCCTGAGCCTATATATATTCATATATATATATATATTTTTTTTTTTTTTTCAGCTTTATATGCTGAATAGCTTTTCCAAAAATAATCTCATCTATTCCGTGGAATCCACCTTTAGGACTGTACTTTGCTATGTGCTTGCATGCCTCCCGCCTCCTTTAGTGACACTTCAGTGTGTCCCCAAAATTCAAACAGGCACTTATTTACCTCCCTGGGACTCAAGTTACGCCAGGGGAGGTTCAGGCTGGATATCAGGAAGAATTTTTTCACCAAAAGGGTGATCAGACATTGGATTGGGCTGCCCAGGGAGGGGGTTGAGGCACCATCCCTGGAGGGGTTCAGAAGACGGGTTGATGTGGTGCTGGGAGAGATGGTTTAGCGATGGTGTTGCTTTTTGTTTGTTGTGTGGGTGTTGACGGTTGGACAAGATGATCTTTAAGGTCCCCTCCAATCTAGAAGATTCTGTGATTCTGTGACTCTGTAGGCAGTCTGCAGCAGCGAGCTAGAACCGGTGAGCTCTGCACCGGTACCACTAAATCTCACCAACCCGGGCTGCTCCGAGCTGCTGGCTCGCCTGCGTTTCTTCCTGCTGATGTGCCTGGGTTGGAAATCGCACATCAAGAGAGACTGGGGGGAACTCGGGCTCTCAACTCAGAGCAGTGCAATCCCATTAGCACAGCTCAGAGCCAAATTTTTCCCCCCAGAGTTTTTGAGGCTCTGAAATAAACAAAATACACCCAGGTATCATGCAATGCCTAATTTCCATTTCTAATTCATCAATTTGTAACAGTAGAAATCTTCCTCTGGGTAAACTTGGCCAGTACGAAGACTTTACAGAAACAAATGGAGATCAAAGGAAGCCTTGCTGAAAATTACAGAGCTATCCACTCGGGGGTCTTACCAGTCTGCAATAGAACAATTATTACCTTAATTAAGCCTGATCCAGTGGAAAGCATAAAGCTTTTAGTGACAGGAAAGTGGCTTCTGAAAGATGATGGCTGTTAAAAATTCTGATTATGCCGGTTTATTTCAATCCGTTGTACACCAGCTTGTAAAAAACTCAGTACAAAAACGGCACAGGTAATTACTTGCAGATCCCCTTAAAGTTTCCTTTAGTGATTAAAAAGAATATTTAATGGCTAGTGCTTACTTTATTTCTTCTTTCTGACTAAACAGCACTGAAAAAAACCTCCTTGCAAATGACTTTTTTTCCCTTTTTTTTTTTTTTTCTGAAATACTCTTGATCAGCGAAGGGGAAAATGGAGCAGTAACCGCTGCCTTTTGTTTGCCCAATACTACTTCCAAAGTTGAATTCATGCATTCTCAAATGAACACGGAGCAGTTGCTCTTCTAAAGAATTAAGTGGGGAATGAGAGCAAGTAAATTACCAAGCCTGTCATCTGGATCACTGACTTGCATCGCTGTTTTGCAGGACTCCACGCGGTCCAGAATTTTAATGCGGAGTGCAATTGATTTGTATGAGCTGCTTGTGCAAAGCTGATAACGGGGTTGGGGGGAGAGCCGGGGGGGAAACCTGCAAAGGGGACCCCCAGGAGTGACAGCCCAGCCGAGGAGCTCTGCCTTCCCCACTCTTCCCCTCCCCGTGGGAACTCGGACCTGCCTGGCATGGACCCTGCGACACAGCCCCGTTTCACGCCATCAAAACACGTATCGGAAGGTGGGATATAAAAAGATGAAAAATATGTGCTTGCAAAGCTGAAGTGATAAAATGTTGGGTGTGGCTTGGCCATATTCAAAAGAGCAAGCAGACTGCAACCATGAAACCCATTAGTATGTGACATTAATTGCTGGTTTTACCTGATATTGTCAGACATCACCATCATTTCAAACAAAGGACCATGGTATGATTATAACAAATAATGTTATGCTGATGTAACAGTTAATACAATTATTACCTACATTGTTATGATATAGCTGGAAGCAACACTAATTAAAAGCATCAAGATAACCTAATTCACAGCACATGCAAAGGACATGAGATGCAGGACCTCAATTCCCATGGGGCTGTAATATTAAACAATCCAGAAGCTCTTTGTATTTATAACAGCGTAAGTCTACAATCATCATAACTTACAAGAAAAAAGACAATTTGCTTCTACGAAAAGTATTTCTCTTCAGAAATCATGCAAGAAATTTCAGGCTTAGCTCTGATCATTTACTCCCTGTATAACCTTGGGACCAATTTCTATTCTCACTTAGATGGATGCCAGGGCTGTCAGAGCCAGCTATGCAGCTGAGAATGAAATTCTGTGTCTTATTTTAACGAGGTGGCCAATATGACCATGTGCTCGTAGCCACAGGGTTCAGCTGTGTTTTGTTCTGATGACCAGGCCCACAGAATTAACCATCTGAATCCTAGGTAAATCCTATCCTATGTGTTTACACGAGACCGAGTGATGAAGAGGGCCTTGGACCAAGAAAACCCTCAACTTAAAATTTATTCTTACAGACTTCACAGCCCGTATTTCCTCCCACAACTGGCAACTTCTAGCAGCTTTAGTACGCAGCAATTCCACTTAATTCTGGAAGTGACAAAAGGACTAATAATTCTTCTCAAACGGGGGGCACAGAAACCACACCATCACCATGCAGTAAGGTGCTTCTGGTTGAAGTCATGGATCATCACTAAAAAGGGCCTCTAATACTAAACCATCCTGAAGACCTTAAATGTAAATATGATGGTAGCTTCTGTGTCTTTGGTAAATGTATCTCCGGTGTAAATAAATGTTTCTGTCTGCTTTTATTTGGTTATACTAATGCATAAAAGTGTTCATTTGACCTTCACATCAGCATCTTGTAATGTTAAAAGATGAAAAAACTCAAAAATCTAGACTCTCTCTGTCTCTTGGGCCTTTAAATATTCAGATTTTCTGGATCATATTACACGGCATTTCACAGACAGATTCAGCACTGGAAATGCTGGGCAAAATTCTGGTCTCATTCACGGTGGCACACGTCCAAATTAATTGCCGTGGCATCACTGGAGTTATCCTCACACTGAGCTATGAGAACTGAAACCACAACGAAGTACCTGGAGTTCATATGTCTACACATCTAAGGGTATACATTTCCCAGCACCAATAGTACACTTGGCATTTACAACTGTTTTCATTTCTCAGCAGAATAAAATACACTGTAAACGAAAAACTGCCAGGTACTCCTGTCTACGATGAAAGAATCACTACCCTAAAGTGGCAGTCGTTCAGAAACACATTTATAATAGCTCCCCAGAGAGAGCCAAACCCTTCTTCAGCCTCCTCTCCCTTCCCCAGACCCTTTGTTTTTACCTTATTTAAGCTGCGTGCAGCGCTGTCCTTCCCACCCGGAGTCAGGTTCCGGAGCTGCACGTCAAGCAGGTTCACCAGCTGGACCATGGCGGACACGGAGTACGTGATGTCACCCGCGTACAAGTGGTTTTTTGTGTGCTCCGCAAGCTCCCGGGCAATGTTGGCAGCCATTTCCCCCGACTTCATCTGCAATTGAGAGAGCAGAGGAAAAGGCTCTTACTATGATATGATGTTACTCCAGCCCCTTCCAGCCCTTTAGTGTTCAGTAAGTCATCTGCCTGAAAGAAGAAGAAGAGAGAAGAGGAGGAGAAGACAAGAGAGAAAGAGAAGAAGTTCCCAAGAAGGAAACTACAGACAAGGGTCTTCACGTACAGTGTTTGAGTATGGTTTTAAGGCAAGTGGGTTTTCCAGCTACAGTCACCGTGTGGGCTTCAACACAACAATTTCTGACCTTCTCACAGGGCACAGCAGGAACTGAGGGGCAGCTGCTTCTTTGCGCGGCAGCAGATGTAACCAAAGACCATAGAATCATAGAATCTATGATCTAGATGATCTAGTCCAACCACCAACCTAACTCTGATTAAACAAAAGAAAAAAACACCAAAAAAACCATACAAAAGAACCCCCCACATCACTAAACCATGTCCCCCAGCACCATGTCAACCCATCCTTTGAACACCTCCAGGGATGGTGCCTCAACCCCTTCCCTGGGCAGCCCATTCCAAGGCTTCATAAATCTTTCAGTGTAATAATTTCTCCTGATGTCCAATCTGAACCTCCCCTGGCACAACTTGAGGTCTTTCCTCTTGTCCCGTCGCCTGTTCTTGGGAGAAGAGACCGACCCCCCCTGGCTACACCCTCCTTTCAGGGAGTTGGAGAGAGCGAGAAGGTCTCCCCTCAGCCGCCTTTTCTCCAGGCTGAACACCCCCAGCTCCCTCAGCCTCTCCTCATAAGGCTTACTCTCCAGATGGCATTGCTTTCCATGGGCTTCAGTCAGCTTGTCCCATTGCCTTATCTATGCCACTTGGGAAAAAACAAACCACGTAGATAGTCTCTCCTGTCAAAAAAGAGCAGGGTCTGATGCCAGAAGATTCTTTGATAGCAAAGAGATGATTTTTGTTACAAGTCCTGCACAAAAAAGTTCCTTGTAAAAGGAACAAAAATAGATGACATAACTCAGATGAGTAAGAGAAAAAAGTTCACAATTACTGTCATGTGGATTTAATAATCAGGCGCTAATTTACCACTTAGCATTTGCACATAGGAGATGTGCTCCTTGCCACACTAGCTGCTACTACATCTGTAGTAGCAGCTAGTTTACTCTCTGTAATGAGAGTAAACCTGAGAGTAAATTACAGAGTTTACCCCTGTAATGAGGCTGGTGATTCTCAGCACATAAAAGCATAATAACTCAGGAGCAAAAGCTTAAGGTTTGAAGCAGAGGCCTGCTGGAAGGGGAAACCAAGTAGGCTGTTTGGCTGTATCTTCTATTAAAAGACTTTTATTGTCTAGTTAAGTCATAAAAGTCACGAATCACCTGCAGTGAAATTCACTGTGTAATTATTTGGGAGACTCTCTTTCCCCCTGGGGCTTTTCCTCCTTTCTTGCTCTGTTTTGCTTTCCCTGCCTGGTGCCCTTTTCCTCTTCTCTGCCATGGAGATTGGGGGAGAGGGCAGCTGGTCCCATCTCCTTTTTACGAGCAACCCACTACAAAAATGCTATTGCAGGTTGCTGGTCTTTTTTTCGTTATATACCACTCTGTGATATGGAATGTGGATCTATGGGGAATATGCCAGGGATAAGGAGAGATTACACAGGATGACATTTAAATGAAGGTCCCACTTCTCTGATGGGCACCATGACCAACTCTGCTGAGTTCTTCATATGAAATTTCCAATTGTCTTATCTTCCAACAGTTGGAAATCATGATATTTCTATTGTTCCCTCAATTTCTGGTGCTTATTATAAAAGCGAGATTCTAGGGAAAGATTCCAGGCTGAGCTTCTACCTCTCTGTAAATCAATTAGCTGAGTTATAAATTAATAACTTCCATCAGTTTGACAGCAACAGCCCATCTGATTTAATGAAATCTAACTGAAGATGTTCATATGCTCAACTTCAGAGAATTAAAGCATATGATGATATAGATAAGATAAATAAAGGAGATAATACGTTGTTCTTCCCATTAGAGCAATGATAACGTATATTCAAAACCTGAATTATTTCTTCTTTGTTACACACAAGGCGAATGCCATAGAAACCAGATCCTATTCTTAGAGCCGCCCGCTCTCCTGAGCAGCTGAAGAAATCCACACATCAGCACAGAGGCTGAATTTTGACCTCTTTTGTTGGCATCCAGAACTTTAAAGAATGACTGCATCAAATCCCTTTACATAAAGAAATCAATTTCAACATTTTCCTGCCATTCACTGCTGGAGCTTAGCATGTATCATGACACACAGTGTTTCTGTAAGCCTTGCAGAAAACCTGTACGAATGCAAAATTTTTTTAGGGATACGTTAGAAAAAACAACTTGCTACCCAATATTTGAAGCCTACATTTTCTCTTGGACCTATCCAAACTGGCCTACTCAGAGCAAACTGCTCGGCTGCTACAAAGGCAAACCCAAGAGTCCTCTTTTCCTGCAATAAGCCTCTTGCTATATCTGACCGCAGGCTGCAGTTCTTCCTACCTGTCTGCAAAAGCGGTGCAGGGTGGTCGCTAACAAATCTGTTTCCTTTTATCTTGGGCTATCCTAAAAGCTGCAAATCAAAGGAATTCTAGTGTGACCAAATTAACACCCCAAAAGAGGCAGCAACGGAAGAAATGCCTAAGAAAAGGCACATTAAAGCTCAAATTATGTGAGCTTCCCGGACGTGGAAGTATTTACCCAAACTCATTTCACACAGCCAGGTTGCCTGAAGAAGCTGTGCCATGTCCTTGGGACAACGGCCCTTGGGACACGGAGCTTTCTACTCTGCTACAAAAAAAGGCTTCCTCTCTTTGAGAGGCTTGAAGCTGAGCGTGGCAGCGTCTCTCACCCCAGGAAGCACACACAACCCAAAGCCGTGGGGAAGAAAAGGCATTTTCAGGCAAGTCACACACTGCGCCAAGGACGGTACTGATGAAAGCTAGAGGTAAAACAAACAGGCTGAGATGGAAGGTATGACCTCATGATCAGGATGATACAGCGCATCCAAAGCTGACCTTTTTGCTTCCTTTTACTGCTTGACTCTAGAAATAACCCAGGTAGCAGTGCATAATTCAATCGCCCTGGCAAGTTTATTCTCCGGCTCCGTTACAAGGGCACGGTAGGCACCAACAATAAAGTTAAAGTAAATGTCAGGAGGCCAATGAATTGCTGAAGCGGACATTTGTTCTGATCTTCCATCAAGCACAATAACTCTAATGGAAGCTAATAGAGGGTTGTAAAACCTAATACCATGATGCAAGCAGGCAAACACCCAATGTGCAGTCTGAGCACAGCAGGAGAAAGAAAAGAAGCACGTAATAGTCCTTACTTCACCACAGGGACATGAAAACAAGCATAGCATTCCCATACCATCTTCTCTGGCTTGGCTGAAATCCCTCCAGGGGACCTACCACCCTTCTTCCTGAGCAGCTTGGATCCAGCAGGTGACAGAAGAGGGGATTTTGCAGAGACAAAGCATATTAGGAATGAAGATACACTGAGCAGGTATGAACCAAGGCTGCCAAAGAAATGTTTCTACCCATTTGGTGAGCTGTGATGCAGCTGTGGACGCTGTGGGACGGGTGGCCAAGGAAGACCCAAGGTCATGCTGGAAAGCTGAGCTGCAGGGTACAACCACTCTCTCCTTGTCCTCACGGCATGGCTGGCTTACCACTTCACAGAACGACATGGGGTTGGAAGGGACCTCTGGAGATCATCTAGTCCAACCCCCTGACAAAGCAGGTCCACCCAGAGCAGGCAGCACAGGAACGTGGCCAGGCGGGTTTGGAATGTCTCCAGAGAAGGAGACTCCACCACCTCCCTGGGCAGCCTCTTCCAGGGCTCTGCCACCCTCAAAGTCAAGAAGTTCCTCCTCATGATTAGGTGGACCTTCTTACGNAGCCCTCTGCTGCACCCTCTCCAGCAGTTCCCTGTCCTTCTCTCCAGTAGGTCACTATGGGCAAGGAAGCATTACTACAAGACACTTAGAATGGACATGCTGTTTCCCAGCTCCTTACCTGTTAAACAGTGCACTCAGGGTTGATGTTACTGCCAGAACTGCCCTTGACTTTGAGGAGTCAGCTTCTGGATCAGCACTGTAAGGTCACATACCCATCTCACCAGCTTAAGCTCATGTGCATTTCTCTCTCTCCAGGGAAGCAGACAGCCCCTAGCAGCACAGATGCTGGGACAGCAGCGAGAATAGGAGCTGGCTTGGCTTAGAGGAGGAAGGCTGCTTCTTCAGCTTTAGAGAGGTGCTGGAGAAAAACCACCCTCAAAGTCAAGAAAAGTGTCCTGCCCACGTCAGGGATGTGAGAGACCAGTGCCCGATCTATAGATAAATCAGTCTAAGTGCAGTGATGATTTCCAAGCGTCTTTCTTGGGCAGGGAAATCAAGTGGCTATCGGTTATTTCATGAGTAATTTAAAACTGTGTTTGCTGTATGGATCCTACTGAATGCAAACACCAACACAAGCCCCTAGGCAAGCCTGGCCCTCAAAAGTCACTCCTGGAAAGTCTTGAGGTTTTGTAGCAGCTCTCCATAGAGGTTGGGCCACATATCCCAAGATCCCAGTGGATTTCCTCCCACTCAGACATCAAAAGTTTAGATCCAGAGTCATTTAGCAGATCCCCCTAAGTCCTTCTGGTGGAAGGTTCCCAAAGCCAAACATTAACTAAATTCCTCCAGAAAAATAATCACAATATAAAAAAAAAATAAAAATAATCGAGTCCCAATTGTGACCTGCTGGGCATTTCTGAAAACCTGGCTCTTCAATTTCAGCCTGCTTTGAAAGCGCGCAACAAATTACACGGGGCTCATTTGTTATGCAAATGATAGCTGGGGTTTCAAATAAAATAGGTCTAACCTTGATGGAGATTTCACCAGTGCACACTATTATTTCCCTCTGCTAATGGCTAACGGACTCGCCATCTTCACCCAGCAGCAAGAGGTCTCCCAGCTGCCTGGCTGAATTATGGCCAGTGTAAGTAATATTAACCCCTCCAGGATAAGCACATGGGTCATAAAACAAGAGCTGCACAGCTGCTAATGCCAGCAAAGGCAGTCTTTATTAATCAGCTAGCTGAGCATATGGCAGGAGAGCTGCCCACCCTCCCACATGGGACAAAAGGACCACGGGCTTTGTAATGGCTGTGCCATGTCACAGCAGCCCCACCTGAATTGATGTCTCCCCTCGTTTTTGGGGAGGAACAGGTACAAACACAGATGAAGTGAACTAGGGATGATCAGGGGCTGTGCTGCTCACGATTCACAGGTTGTTGAGCCTCATTTAAGAAAGGGGACAGGGAGGAGAAAGCCAAAGAGTCTTGTCTGTAGGCTCACCCCATCCCGTTCACCGGCAAGCACTGGGTCTCCAGGAGTGCAGGGCTGCTACCGCGCCGGAGCACAGCCAGCCCACAACGCTGGGACTTGCTCGCTCTGGCCAAAGGAGAGAATAACTCCCCACAAATTGCTATAACAAGGACTCAGCCCACAGACTCTGTGGCGTAAACACACATCTGGTCTCCGTTTGTAATGAAGTCAGCTGAAAGCACCACTGGGCATTAATAACAGAAACGTTCGACATATTGCTACCAAATAAGCTCTGCTTGTCTTGAACTTCTACTGTCACGTTAATGCACTTTTAACACTGATAAATGATGAAGTGCTACAAAACATTCGTCAAGGGACTTCAGAGTCAAAAGACACGCATTGCTGTGGCATTGTTTTCTATTCCAACGGTTCTTTTACAATTTGGGCAGAAGTTTAAAACAAAAAGTCAGAAGCGCAATGCAAATATTTCATATTGAGCCTCCTTTCTTTGGTAAAGATTTCTCAACTACACGGTTTATCCTGTGCTTGCGTGGCGTGAGAAGATCCTTGGGGACGCACAAAAGGGAAAGTTTCCTTTTGCAGTAAGTCAGTATTTTCAATATGTCCATCCTCCCTCTTCCTCCTTTTCTTGCCATGAACAAGAACTGTAATTCACCCTCGTTTAATTCCACTCTCCAGACCCTCTCCTTGGCCTTCCCCTCACCCTCTTTGCCCTAATTTCCATCAGATTTTTACAGTCTTACTTTCTCCTTGCAATTCCTGGCTATTATGCACGGCTTATGCTTTATGTATGACCGTTGGTCACTTTGGGTTCCCTGTTGTGAAAACAGCCAGGGAGCTCAGGAAGATCAGTGTGTAGACTTGGTGTGGTCAACACGTGGGACAGGCTTTACCTTCTGAGTGATGTGGTTGATCCAGGGAGAAGAGCAGTTGCTGAGATCAGGTCCTTGGGGCTCCCAGATCCCATCTGGTGCAAGACATCGGAAAGTCGCAACACCTGAAAGAGGAAAGATGCTGGATTCAGTGTTATTGTTTGCATTTTGCTCCCGGGACACAGTTTTCATTTCACAATGATGGACACCTCATGCAAAGCCTGGGAGCTTATTAGCGCTCAGGACTTTGATGGGACACTCCTGAGTCATCTCAGTCTCCTAGTCTTAGTCTTTCATCTTAGTGCTTTGGGGCCTTAAGACAAAAGACCCATGAGGAAGTGCAGGGATATTATCTCCATTTGGCCAGATGGAGACTACGGACTGAGGGCTTTGCTTTAGCAGGAAGGCTGCCAGGGATTAAGAAATGGAAAGTGGATCTCAAACCCCAAGCCAGCACCTCGAGTACTCTGCCCCACCAGTGGCGCCCCGGGATCAGACCCTGCGCCTCAACTTCCTTGCTGCTTTACAAAGATTTTACTGCTCAGAAGCATCATTAAACCATTGGGGTGGAAAACACAAAAGTTTAAACGCTACAAATGCCAAGATGTAAAGCTGGGCTTTACTGTTCACCCCCAACCACCCAAAGGGACTTTAGAGAAGACTTTTGTTTGGCAAGGGCCACCCAGATCCCTCCTGGAAAAGACAGTAAAGCGCCTCAGGCCCTTCCAGACAAAGAGAAATGCATCCGAAATGGTGCAGTTAAAGATCTTTAAAAAAGCAAGAAAGCTGGTACACTAGATTAAAGACATCCCATAAAGTGCTCTGCCCTGCAGAGTTGAACTTTTCAGCAGAGGAGTGAATTACAGGCTAGGTCTGGTGGTAGCGCTGATTAAAACCAGTGAGAGTTTGCTCATGCCTTCAAAGGGAGTTGGAAGAGGCCCACTGCTAATATACCACAGCTTTTAACAAGTGACATGAATCACTGAAATTAGAGATGGGAAAGGCTTATTGCCATCCCCTATCAACAAGTTGTTTTTTTCTTTTTTTCCTTAGCTATTTTCATCCAGTCTTTAGCTCTTGTGCTTCGAAAAGGCCTCCCTGAAACCAGCCTTCATTTTCCTTTTTTATCTTTTCTTTCCTTTTTCACAGCTTCACTTCAGTCTATCCTTTCCCCTCTCTCTGAGCACCACGTGATACTTTTTGCATTAATTTTACCAAGTGGGGCCGTGAAAGACAGCAAAAACCTTCTTCACCTCTTCTCACCACTGACATCTTTTCATGTCCCTCATATTTAACAAATATTTTATGTGTCTGAGCTCACCAAACTCAAGAGGGAGTCGGTATTCATATACACAGGTGTGAATGGCTCTCCAGGGCAGTGGAGCAGAGAATTAACAGTCTCCTCTGCAAGCCAGATCCCTCCAGCCCTTACTTCAGGAAATTTCCTCCACCTTCTGATTTCTTCTCGACAACCGGGTTCTTGGGGCTGGGCACCAAGACTAGCTTGAAAAATAAATACTTTGGGAAAACTGCATTTGTTAAAATACAGCAAACTGAACCATATGCCAAAACTCATTCTTCACTCGACTGTGTTTTAATTAGGACAGAAAATTTCCAAAAGCAACCTTTTGGAAGAAAATAACTGGGGGGAAGAGTGGAAGAAAAGGAGCAAAATCCAATAAACAATAAAACATTTTGAAGGATTTGGCTTTGTTTCCCCCCCTGCTTTCCCTTCTGATCACACTGGATGCTGGCTGCAATTTGAGAAATCGCTCATGCTGGTTCAGGAGTTTGATCTGGGAATACCTGTGGCCCGAAACGCTGGCCACGGGCTTTGAAATGCAAAGAGTGTAGCACAGAGCTTCAAAATGCAAGTTTTGTTTATTTCCTCCTGCCTCCCCCTCAACAAAGCAAAGCATCAGCCATCAACACACCCGTGCTGATGGCAAAAGCAGAGGCTCTTACAGCACATCAAGCTGAAGTCCACAAGGTTGTTAGCTTGTCTCTTCTTCGGACAGAGCTTGGGATGCCAAAGGTCGTGCACAATGTTCTCACAATATTGAGGCTTCAACCCAAGCCACCTGCTTGCCATAACTCACCAAGGCAATATAGACAGAACCACAGAATCACATGGGGTTGGAAGGGACCTCTGGAGACCATCTAGTCCAACCCCCTGCCAAAGCAGGGCCACCCAGAGCAGGTTGCACAGGAATGTGTCCAGGCGGGTTTGAATGTCTCCGGAGAAG
>VXAK01016967.1:79565-107116 GCA_013399435.1 Arenaria interpres | reverse complement strand
TTGAGGGTGGCAGAGCCCTGGAAGAGGCTGCCCAGGGAGGTGGTGGAGTCTCCTTCTCTGGAGACATTCCAAACCCACCTGGACACATTCCTGTGCAACCTGCTCTGGGTAAACCTGCTTTGGCAGGGGGTTGGACTGGATGATCTCCAGAGGTCCCTTCCAACCCCATGTCATTCTGTGATTCTGTGATTCTTTTAGCCTTAAAAATTTGTTGTATTTTCTTTCATAAACTCCTTGGCAATAGTGTCAAATCCTCTTTGGGGGCTTGTTCTTCCAACTTTTTTCTTGTTTAACTGGGCTTTATTGATTGTTCTTCCAACTTTTTTCTTGTTTAACTGGGCTTTATTGCTTCTTTTCAAAATAAACACCTCCACCATTTACATAGGACAAATTACAAGAAGACCTAAAAGAGCTGCCTCGCAATGGCCTAGGAGAGTGAGATGGATGGGATTCCACTGAACTCAGTTCAAAGGTCTGATTTTTCCATGAGTCAATTTGGTAACGGGCTTCACCCAACATGATCACCACGCTGACACTACCCCATTTCACCCACTCCGGGCAGTACCACTTGCCGATTTTGCTCACCCAACTGTGTGCTTTAAAACAAAGTTAATTGGTAAGAAGGGAAAGAACAAGAGATCAGGGTCATTTACATATAAATGATTCTCAAATCCAAGCAAAGCCACGAAGAGACTGCAACCTGTGCAAAATTACCTAAATCCTACAGCACGGAACAGAGATTAAGCCTCCAGATTGGCTCAGACTGCCAATAAACTGTGAATTTTTAACTCAGGGAAAAGCAGCATTGCTTTACCAGAAGGATTCTTCAGTTAATACTTCATAATACCATCTTTGCTTACAGACAAGCAGAAACCATTAAAAATCATCAACTCTATTACAGCTAGAAATGTATGATCTTGAGTATTTTACTTTTCCTAGTCGTTTTTACCACGTGTTGCCATATCAAGAGTTTAAAGCCAGCTTTTTGGGTAAGACTCAGTTTTTACTCCTGGGCTTCAAATCCAAGACTTCCATCCCACAAAGCACAGTGCCGGGACAGGTATTTTCACAGGGCTCCCAATAAAGCAAACTGTGGCTGTGGAAACACCTCTCCCCCAGAAAACTTCACTTTTTTCTTCCCGGCTTTACCTAGAGAGCTGGCAGAAGACTGAGTTTTGCCATTGTTCAGAATAGAGCCGCAACTATACAAAAAAATCCCAAAACACTTCCAGTGTCCACAGGGGAGTAATTGCAACTCCCAGAGGAGCCTCTCCACTCCGGGCACATTGACTAGCAAGAAAAAGAAATTGTTAGGGTTTTTTCCGTCTTTCTTATATTTCCCAACTTCTACAGATCGCTCGGGCCTCTGGAGGAGGGATTTTGCTTGACTGAAGGAAAATCATAGGAAGGACCTGCTCATGGGGAAAGATCTTAAATAAATAAGGGTCTGTCTTCTTCCCGCCCCACCTTTTCCTTCTTTTCCCCTCTCCTGGCCTAACAGGACACCTGCACCACTAGCCCAAGATCAGGGCTTTGTACCTGCCACACATGTCATCTTACCGTCTGCTCTGCTCACCTCCTCCTGGTGCTCCCAGACACAAACGACTGCTTTTCCAGATGACTCTGCCTAGCGTTTTCCTGTCACAGAAGCCTCTTTGATTCCAAGGCAGGCTATTTGCCATCACTACCAGGCTACCTTGTCTCTTTTTTTTTTGTTCTTCTGGCACCGAAGTATCCAGCCTATGACCTGGTGTACTCAATAACTGAAAATACTTTCAGAAGGATGTCATGTCCCATGAATGAAGATAACTGGGTGCCCCTCGAGCAGAAATTGCAGACAAGATTTCCCGGGTGAGGTTTGCTGGCTTTTGCTAGGTTACAGATGACAGAAGACATCCATCAAGCTCCCTCTCCGGGGGTTGCAATCCAAAGGTTTAGCCTGACGGCTATGGGCTACGAGCCAGCCTTCCCTCCTGCAATTGGAAGGAGAGGCCGCGCTCCGAGTTGCGTGTGCAAGGCCCAAGCAAACCACAATGACTTCACTCTCCGTTGAGTTTTGCATTCCCAAGCCTGACGCTGAAGCAGATGTACCAGCAGCCAAGAGCCCCCACCCTGCTCCCTCCACGGCAACTGGTGCAACACTCAAGCGAGGTACAACTCATCCAAGGGGTTCAACGTCTTTGAGAGGGTCCAGCAACCCAAGTGCCCTCTTGAGCATGCCTGGGGTCCGTTCACAATTATTTACGCACGTCGCTGCCGCGTTAAGACAAATGGAGCATAGCTGGTTTCTGCAAGGCTGCAAGAAACACAAAACCTGAAGGTCCCTCCCCCTCTCCCTCCCTCTCTGCTAGTTTTGCCATTTTCATATTTGGTAACCACATTCTGTGCTTACAGCAACCCCTTTTATCATTTCTTCTTCTACCGAAAGGTGGTGCGGGTTGTATTTACATAGCAAATGAGAAGGTTTAGGCACATCCTTAAAGAAGCAGCACAAAAACCCCCAAACCTAATGCAGTTGGATGATTATTTCACAGCTGTTTTTCTCTTCCCTGTAACATAAACGCATCTCATGGGAATTAGTTTTCCTCAGGCATTTTCAAAAGCATTTCAGGACGTTTGTTCTGAAATGCTTTCAAAAAGAATTATTATTTGAAAATAAATATATTACCATTTTCTTTTGCCTTTTTTTTTTTGTTGTTTGGCTTTTCACCAAATTCCCTGTAAGGTGACAGAAAAGGATGACTGAAGTCAAGGAGCACCTCGGCTGAGCCTTGCACACCCAGTACCATCTCTGAGAGCTCCATAAGCAGGTATCCATCAACCCAGTCGTTAACGCTACGCTTGATTGCAATGTTATGATGAGCCCACACTGCAAAAGGTATCACCCTGCAAAACCGTCTCGTGTTGGATGTCTGCAGGAAGACCAAAAGCCACATGCCGGTGAGGCCCAGGAGCTGGAGAATCACCAAGGTGAGACTAGCCCCTAAATTATGTTCAGCTCCTTCCATGTGTTTGAGAGAAACTATGATTTATTTTTACTGCAGGTGGAGGCCAAGCAGGCCTCACATTAAACACCTGAACAGCTTTCCCCTGTGCTCACGGATGCCGTTACTTGGGGAAGCTGAGCCAGAATGGTGTGTGAACATAAAAGTTCACACACTGCTTTCAGAGGGGTTGCGATGGTGTTTTTTGTTGTTGGAGCTTTATGGAGTGAGACTGACAAAAGGCTTGCAAAAACCATCAGTGGGAAGCGAATGTTAAATATGCGATGGCCCCACAGTGTCCAACACAACCCGTTGTCCTCAACAACAGAACTGCATGTAGTCCTGCACCCCGAAAAAGTCATATGAAGTATGATACACAGGTGCATAGTTCTTCTTCCTCCATCTTACCTAACATCTGAAATAATAGCAGAGGAGGAGGACGCTGCATCTGAGAGAAGAAAGGTCCATTCCCTTGTGGACTACTGCCAAATGGAAAAACCCTTTCTGAATGTATTTTTTTTCTACTTCTTCCAGTTGGGGATCAGTTTTCATGCCCGAGGCTACTCTGCCCACATGCACCTATTCTGCTGGGCCTGGGCAGATGCTGCAGTGGATACGGGCCAGACGTTGAGTGCCCTGTAGCAGGGAGACACCTAGAGCTGTGGTCCCAGACAAGGTGCAAACTCATCTGTTTCAAAGCACTTCAAGCGGGAATCACTTAACACGCTGGGTTTTTTCCTCTGAATCTCCATGTGAGCATTTAACATTAAACAACAAAGAATGAGAACTGAAGTGAGCAAAAATCACAGCAACAGGCTCAAGTCCAATCAGTCTGCCCCAGCTCTTCCCTGCTCACTGCACCACAACTCTCAGCAAAACAATTAACACATTCGAAGCAGTCACCACATGCAACCAATTCCCAACGTGCAAAAAATACGTCTACCCAAGCCCTTTTGAATCAAAACTTAACATTTCTGACAATTATCAACTAGTCATTA
Organism: Arenaria interpres; assembly: GCA_013399435.1. NCBI lineage: Eukaryota > Metazoa > Chordata > Aves > Charadriiformes > Scolopacidae > Arenaria > Arenaria interpres. The sequence continues at coordinate 103,134 of VXAK01016967.1, read as the reverse complement.
CATACGCCGCATTGCTACAGAAAGGTCATTTTGTCAAAAACATTCTAGCTATTATTGCAAACTTCCAGGATTTGCCCCCCCCCAAAAAAAGGAACACAAAGAGCAGTCTGGCTGATTTTTGGTGAAATACCAAATTTTATGCTTTTGTGGGACTTTTTTTTGTGTGTGTGTGTGAGTGCTTAATCCTTTTTCTGGCTCCCAAAAGGCCTTTGTGTCAGAATCCTAATTGAGTTGCATATGAATATTTTCTTCTTTTCCTCTCTGACCAATTCTTCTCCAAGAAATTAATGGGTCTGACTTAAAATACGTAACTTCAGAGACATGAGACAATGTTTTAACAGGGTTACAGCACATTGGCATATCTAGCCATATCTTTCCTCTATACGAGGAAAGTAAATGATACAACACATGAGCATCAGCTGTTGCCTTCACCATGGTCCTCTCCTATCAGGAGACAGCTCCTAAAGTCTTAGCTTTGTTTTCCTACCCCGGATCTCTGCCAAAGCCACCTTCGTGAACCTCTTGTACCCTTCAGCACCCATCCAAAGAGGGCACTGATGCCATATTGCTCTTTCCAGACTTTGCAACCGATTCGGAACGTTCAGGCAGAAATTTAACTGGACCAGCCTGTGAAAGACACAAAAACTGAGCATTTTTTTCAACATCATGCTGTAATGCTTTCAGAAATGCAGACAAACTATGCCCATATGAGGCTTGGTAAACAGGAAAAAATTACAGAAGAGTTGATCTAATAGACATAGATCAGGATTAATTATAAATAGACTAATCTAATAGCTTTGAGAGTTCAGTTCAAGAGCTATTTTTAGTATTTTGGGGCAATCTAGCTTCAGATCACTCTAGTTCTCAAAAATACTGTCAGATGTGGTTGCAGTTATTTTGAATTTCTGGATTTGAATGTAAAAAATCTGACTACTATTCTTTTTCAGTCCACATGCTATTTCACACGAGGCGGGGTGGGGTGGGGTGGAACATACAATCTCTTTTTAAGGGCACACCAGCTGCATATTATTACTGAATGTATGGAGTGAACTCCTAACCTCTTAAACAATCTCTGTCCCCTGGCGTGATTCACATCCATCAGAGCCAGTGGTGCAGATCTTATGCACTGTCTTCCAACCCAAATCCTTCATACTCTATTAAAGAGAAGCCCGGTAGGAATTCCCCAGTATCCCATTGTTAGAGAAATCACTTTTGATTTCAATAACAGGTGCTGTCAGTTTTTCATTCAGACCACGTTAAAGTGCAAACACGTGAGCACTACGCTTACAGCTTCAAGAGATTTACTGGAGACTGAGATGGCTGGGTTTGTACTTTTTTTTTTCAACCTTTTAATTAAAACCTGTATGTTTTACCCATGCAAGCTGAAACACACCTTTTAGTTTCTATGCAGAACAAGCACATGCCTAGCTTCTAAGAGGGAAAAACAATTTTTCAGGGAAGTTCGGCAACAAACGTTGCTTCATCTAACAATTTTCCTGCCTTTTGCCTGCACTTCTGCATCTTTAATGGAACAACTTGCATGCGCTCTGCAGAAGCAGCGGGAGACGGAGCCAGTCCTTCTCTAGCAGTTCTCCACCCGTGCACTTGGGATGAATGGAAGCAAGAGCAGGAGCCATAAAATGGCTATTCACGCCCTTGCATTTTCTGATTTATCCAATCAACACGATGAGTCCTTCTGGGAGCCAAAGACAGTCAGCTTATACCATTATCAGAAACATTTATTCAGTTGCAAGCTACAAACACAACTTTAATAAGAGAAAACTATCATCTTCAAATAGTCTCTGTTCATCTGTGTGTGTAATATCTCCAATCTAGACGTTAGTCAGCAAGATGGCCAATTGCATTCAGATAAATGCCTTGGACTCCTTTAAACATATCATAATCTGCCTGTGAAATGGCCGGATGGTTGCTTTCCAATTTGTGAAATGGTTCAAATGCTGTAAATAAAAAAGAAATTGGACAGCTTTCAAAAGGACAGATTAGACTTTTCAATCCTCAGTGATTCGGTGCTTCCAAGCTATACTCCTGTGATCCCCGTATTAATATTTAAAACCTGATTGTGTTATGCTGTTATCTTGAGGAAGAGGGCATAGTACAACCAAACCCGAGGAGACAGCACGCTGGAACTAGAGGAGATCATCTCCCTGGCCCTGCAGAACACATGTGCCAGAGGCGTGGGGGAGAGGTGGGTGGGAAGCTGCCTGGCCCTGCTTCTTCTTGGCTGGTTTGCCAGATTAAAATCACAAAGGCTGGTTTTTTGCAGGTTTTTGGGGGTTTTTTTTGCATCTCCCCTTACACTGCATATGCTATCCCTCCATCCCATCTGCTCTGATGCTCAGGATTTGAGGTCCCTCCTGGTTTTGGGTACCTTCGCTGGGCTTCCAGATCAGCCCCAATGCCCAACACACCTTGTGGGTGGGCTGCTCAGCTGAAATCAAAGAGAGGAAACGGAATAAGACCCAAAGTGTCACAGGTGGAGTTAGGGTGGCTTATATCCTTCTTCCTCTAACCCATGTAAGGACTAACTTCATTAGCATGCCGGTCATTCTGCATTCCCAGAGGTGAACTAGAGACCTGAAAGCCGAGCCTCCTGTCTGTACAGTAGGTGCTATAACCATACTCTCCTTTTACCATCCTCTAGAGCAACATGAATTATAAACTTGCCAGCAAAAGCTCATCTTTTGTCTTTCACCAAACCCGTCTATTTCCTGCTTTTACTACAGCCCACTGGTTATTCAAACCTGATTCAAAAAACCAAATCCTTCTCCAAAGCCGCCAAAGCGATTTCGCTCCACAGGGCACTTGCTCCACTTAGTTTCTGATGGCATTGGCGTCTACGTTATTTATTTATTCCATTTATTCTTCCTCCTATGAGAAAACCAGCCTGAATTATGGAGAGAGCTGACCATTGAAACCAGCAGAAACAGGGAAATGCTGAGAAAGGCTGTCTTTTCTCATCCTTCGAGCATGCTCTGGTGCACTTTGGATGTGCTGTCAAGACCCCTCCTGTAAGTCAGAGGGCAGGCAAAGCCTCGGCCTCTCAGCCACATCTCATTTTGGCACTCGGATTAGCTCAATCCTCTCCCCAAACTTGCCAGCAGTTCGCTTTCTGCCCCTGGAGTGACAGATGGGAGGGAGGGTGGGCTAACGGAAAAAAAAAAATAATAAAAAAAAAAATCACATAAGCCAATATAAGCAGCTGACAAAACTCCATTGTCAGAATATCAATATTCAGCTACTTTCAGAAAGAAAGCAGTTTCCCTGAAAAAGATAAAACACTGTTTAGCTTCCTTCCAAAAGTGTTTATTACTTATGTAGAAACATCAATATTTTGTAAAGCTCAGTTCTAATAGCTGTATTCATATTGGCTCAGGCATCTGCCTAAACAATGCTTAACTACAGGACTGGCATCTAAATTTGTTTTATAGATACCTGATGTTCTGTGGAGGGCTTTAACAATGAGAACATCACTAATATTATGAAAAACACATTTGCTTCAGAGAAGTGGATTTATAACAAATAAACAAACTGTGCAATACAGAGTTTATAGGCGAAACACTTTCAAGTATATCCCATTTTCATACTAGACTTCCATACTTAGGGACACAGGCAACTTGGTACACTATCAAGTCCATCCTGACGTCCTAACAAGCCTGGTGTGCAATCATCCCTCATCCATGTCCTGGAAGATACGTTTTTGTTGAGGCGGGACATTGAGGTGCTGGTGGAGATGCCGAATATGCACTCATGTGCCTCAGCATCTCAAGGATCTCCAGGCTGAAGGCTTCAGGGCTAGAGGCATTGCCGGGGCTAGTCATCTCAGCTGAAAAGTCACAGCAGAAGGCTGAGATATAGGAAGGAACAGCATCCAAAAATCAGAAAAGGAGGTTTAACCTAACTTGTTTGGCCCTGCACCATTAAGGGCTACCAGCTCTTGTGCAGTCTGCTTTGGCTGAGAAGTAGCTTCAAACTCTTACGCCAAGGCTGATGACAAGAAGACAATACATAAACCCAAGGTGGAAAAACCTTCAACACTGATTTCTACCTTTACATCTGTCAGCTTTCAGATTATTCTTGTTAATGGCTAGTTCAGACCAGCACATTGCAGTGTAAGCATGTTTTTTCTTGTGAAGTGGAGGAATATGCCCATTGACCTTGTAGGACTTTGAACTGGGTCAGCAGAAAAGAAAGACATAAAAAAAAAAAACCAACCTACAAGAAAGCGAGTAGTAGCGCTGAAAAGCAATATATTTTAAGTTGAAGCTGTATGCCTGCCTCCCTAGGTTTGGCACGTGGTTTTGCATACAGTCAGGCGCTAAAGTTTACGTGCTCAGGGGAAGCACTGGTCCAAACCAGAGGAACCAACCACACAGAGGAACATCCAGGTGCTGCTGTGCCAAACAGGGATTTTCCATAATGTATTCTTGACCTGGAAGCCTAAATCTACCTAATCAACTTGGGCTACCAACAAAGGCATCGTAGGTCCCCGTGGGCATCAGCAGAAACTAAGCAAGTTGGAAAACGGTAAAGAAAAGCAAATAGGAGGACAGAGAAATGAAAAAAGTAAATTGTATCCTTTAGAGATTTTTAAGATGTGTAATAGCCTTGCCTTTGTATAATGTACAGATCCATAATATTAAGCATCTGATGTCACTGCAAAGCATAAATGTGATACAAAAGAATCATGTCTCTCATAAGGGAAAAAAAGATACATATATGCAATATGAAAAAAGTGGAGAGAGAGGAGACAGGAGAGATGAGAGAAAGTCTGACCTGGGCAAGTACACGTATCTTAAAAAATATACTTGCTGTCTAGCTACATGCGAGTGTGTCTTCATATGACTTCAAGATTCAAAAGCATAAAAGAACAGCAGGAGAAAAAAAACAAAAAGTAGTAAAGCAATTTCTATCCAATTCTGAAATACAGCAGAGACCCTTATATACTTACATATATTACTTTAAGTATAGGATAAAGCTGCTGCTACAATACAGGGCTAAAGAGCTCCTGTACGCTTCTGCTACGCAGCCTAAGCCTCATTTTACAGCTCTCACACTAGTCCACAGCACTAATCTACAGTGATTATTAATGTTCTCCCTTTCCAGTGTCAAATATGTTGAAATATTTTTTTTGTAAATATTTTACAGAAGACCATTTAGTACATGTGTTGAGACCTGTAATGTTATTAGCCTTAAGCCTTTCACATTCCACGCATACATCAAGAAGTTTCATCAATGTGCAGGGAAGAAGCATATTAATTTTTCTACTCATTGCAGTGCTGTACGGGTACTGAAAACCTCAAAATCCCATATATTTTACATTTTCCGTCCAGAATTCTCATTTTATAATAATGCTAACCCACAATCTAGCTCACTTATGTCATCAAAAGCAACTCTTCTCCCATTATCTTAAATGTAAATGAGAAAAACCATGCAACTGAAGCAGACAGAATAATTTATAATGAGAGGAAATCTGTCAGGCCAGGAATACTAGAAAAAACAGAGCATAACACTGAACTCATTTGGAACTGAAGGAAATAACAGGTTTCTAGTATGGTAGTCAGGCTCAAGATGGGAAGGGAGGAAGAAGGTCACCTGTGACAGGCCCTAGTGGTCAGTACTAAACAAGCCAAGTAATGTTTAAACCTTCACATAAATATTAGACAATTTTATTTATTTTTTTTTACGAGGCTATGGCTTTAATGGCTAGAATCACTGATCAGAGACACCGGGTTCTTCGGCATCCCAGCTTGGAGCCCCTTAGCGAAATAGAAATTCCAAGCGTAAGCACTACGATGGCAGGCGGCTCACAGGCTCTGCTCAGCTGTCACCGAGATTGTCCTAAGGCAGAAGAAAACGTGACTTTGCCTGAAGAGAGAGGAAAAGAGTGAGATTTGATTTAGAGATCTGAGTCAGGCAGTCTATGGACAGGAAAAGGCAGCATCGAAAGCTGTTCAATTTGCCCAAGACCCAATGTGCTCTTTGGAGGTGCTTCCCAACATTCCCAACAGCAGGAGCCTGCAGGTTCCTGCAACACCATCTCATTCGCTGTATCAGTATTTCCATGCCTGAGCCTCAGCTGGAAATCATGCCACGGAACAGCGAGGAACTTCTGACTTTGTCTCCTGAAAAACGACGTGTCTTTTACAGCAAATCTCTGGGGCACAAAAGAAACTGCAAGCTTCTAAACTATTTGCTTACCTTGCCTTGAGGTATTTAGTTGGTGCTGGGAAAGGCTTAGCCTTTCCATGGATAACCAGAAAATCCAGAACTCCAGTACTGCTAAGGACAGACTGGCAGGGAGAGGCAGGGGAAAACTCCACCCCAACCAGACAACCCAGGGTCCTTATTTCCTTTTCCTCCTGCGGAGGACATCATTCATCACAGTCCACAACACACTCCTGGGAGGTGCCAAGACATGCCAAGGGTGCAGTAAAACAAGATGAGGATGGGGAAGGCTTTGATCATCCTGGGTTACTATTGCATGAGGAAATTAGTGGCTAACCCAAAAGAATGAGCCCTTCTCTCAATCCACGTTATTCCCTGAGGAATCTCTTTCTGCAAAGTCTGAAGCTCAGACAAGGTATCGGACTGGAAGGACCACTCTTCCCATCTTCTGCACCAAGCTTGGCATGCTCACAGTACATTTCTGAATACAGCACACAACTCCCTAATCCTCTTGGCAGCAGTCACTCGTACAAGGTCCGTCCCCCTGGCCTACAAGATGTTTTTCCAAATTAAGCTGTTATTTTCCCTTATGAAACTTCATATTTGAGGTAAAACAGTGACACTGATTCAGTTAAACCATTGCTGTCTGCAGCTCTTTTTTCGGAGCAGAGTGCACGGAAATCTCATAGAGACGGAGATGCCTGGCCACACAGACTCCAACGGGGCAACGGGTTCTAACTAAGGGAGATGCAACTTTATTTCGGCAACATGCATCACTTCCAGCCCCAGGGGCAGCAGCCCAAATTATGCTCCCCAGCTGAGGTTTTGTCCTCAGTAATAGTGAAGTGCATCCTGTACTGAAGAGACTCAAGAGCATCTGTAAGAGCAGCCTACGAGACCCTGGTACCTATCACGGCACGCTGCCCTGACACTTATTTGCCACACACAGCCCACCAGAAGCTGCTGTTTTGGGTAGGTATGGGGATGTTTGCCCCCCAGAGAAGCTACCGTTCTCTGCCATTCACCTCCACTGAGGGAAAGAGGTAGAGATAAAGAGAAAAATCAGTCTCGAGCCAGACAACTTTCAAACATGAGCAAGCACTCACCAGATAACAAATTACAGAATCACATGGGGCTGGAAGGGACCTCTGGAGATCATCTAGTCCAACCCCCCTGCCAAAACAGGTCCACCCAGAGCAGGTTGCACAGGAACGTGTCCAGGCGGGTTTGGAATGTCTCCAGAGAAGGAGACTCCACCACCTCCCTGGGCAGCCTCTTCCAGGGCTCGGCCACCCTCACAGGAAAGAAGTTCCTCCTCATGTCTACGCAGAACTGCTTATATTCAAGTTTGTGCCCATTTCCTCTTGTCCTGTTCCTGGACACCACTGAAAAAAGTCAGGCCCCCGTCTTCTTAACACCCTCCCTTTAAGTATTTATAGGNCTCTTCCTGATGCCCCCCAGGATGCCATTGGCCTTCTTGGCCACAAGGGCCCATTGCTGGCTCATGGTCATCCAATTGTCCAGCAGGACTCCCAGGTCTTTCTCCTCAGAGCTGCTCTCCAGCAGGTCAGCCACAACCTGTACTGGTGCAGGGGGTTATTTCTTACTAAATCTTACTAAGCAACTTAGGCTGAATATTGCCTAATGGAAAAGAAATTTTAAGTGTGTGCAAAGAAATCCAAATAAAATACATAAGGAAGGAACTGAATCTAAAAGCAGATATTAGATTTCTTTTCCCTCTTGCACTCCGAGCAGATATTGTTCAGGGATGTTTGCCAATCCAGCTGAAGCATGCAGGACTCTGATAACAATGTAAGAGAAAATTACGTGTGCCTTTCTTCCAAGCCGAGGCAAGTCCACATTGTGGTGTTTGCCTAATTGAAAAACAAAACCATGGCAGAACTGACCCCGGCCAGCCTGAGAGCACGCTGAATGGGATGGGACAGAGCTGGGGAACGAAGGAAAGAGGATGCGGAGGGTGTAAAATGAGAATGAAGCTAAGTCAAGGATCAACCTGGCTTAACAATTCCTTTCTCCTACAATCAAAATTAAGTTTGGCCTTTCTAGGTTGCCTTTTCCTTTTTTGATAGTATCTTAAAGCCTGACCCAGCTGGATGAAAGCAGTACAAACTAAGCCAGTGTCACCGAACGTTCTTCCTTCAGAGACAACTTCTCTGCAGGGATCCTCCAAGTGGTGTTTGATTGCCTTCATCAGCCAACAGAAACACCGTGCTGGTGAGGCTGAGCTCTTCCAGGTGACAGGATCCCTGCTGAAATCTCAGCCCAACATTCAGAAATCCGCCAGTCTCCCTCTTACCCAGATTTCCCTGCGCGTTGAATAAAATCTCATTCATGTGGAACCTGCATTATAGCTCTCTGGGCACGCTGCTGGCTCATCTCCAATAAAGGGGATCTTAAATCACTATTTTTAGCTCTTTTTCTCCTCTTGGGTCAGTTCCAAAACTTACTCCTGCCTGCCTCACGTGTCATTTCCTAAAAACCACTTCTACGTCTGCCCCTCGAGTAGCGAGCTGCTCCTTCCAGTTTTATTTCTCCACTGTTTTCCATTTGCTTTCCTTTCCTAGAAGAGCCTCTTCTGGCAAACACATCCCAGCCTGGAGCTTTCCTCAGCCTCATACCCGCCTCTCAGCATTCTGTTCCCTTAACTCCAAAACAAAAGATACTCCCAATGCCAACAATTTAGGATACCTCCTTGACTTCATATCTGACTTTCCCCTGCTGCAAAAAGTCCAGTGGCCAAAATTTACAGTGTGGGGTCATGCCTTCAGCTCTCACTTATAATTTATTTTGATTAGCTTGGAATGAAGGGTACCTTGGAGATGCAGGATGTTACCCCTTAGGGTTATTCTATTGGAGAGAGGAAAAATTAGACCTGAGAGGAGTGGGAGATTGCTCTCTGCTAACCCTGCAGTGACCATTCCCAAAGGACGTGACAGCGATGGAGCAGACCTGCAGCAGCTCCATGACTTCACCAGGAGCTCACTGCCACCACTGCTTGCCCACCGACTAATCCTGTAGTGCTGCCATGGCTGTGGAAACTGGGGCAGCCCAACAAAGCCCAGGATTAGCCTCAGTGCTATCTTCTATTTGAGCCAGGTCTTGCCTCTTGCAGACCCTTTGGGAACACTGAGGGTCAGCTGCTCTGTTAGAGCCACAGGATTTTATAAATCGCTTTTCTTAAGTGCATCTGTGCCGGAGGGCTACTTATAGGGCCCTTCTGCCCAGGGCTGCGGATCCACAGCACACGTCTCAAATTCGCCTGACAACCCTTTTTATATTCCAGGTAGGGGTCTAATGGACCAAGGAAGCCCACCTGAGCACCGAGCGCAAATTAAGCTCATAACATCCCAGGCATCAACATCCTTCCTTCTGCAGAACCCAACGCAGCAGAATATGGTGGGGGAAAAAAAAAAAAAAAAAGCCTTCTTTCTGGCTGATGTGCTACATCCCAGTGGTAATATTTGCTGAATTACCACTTTCTCACCTTTGGAGAGCCATAACCAGCGGGGTAGTGCTATAGGCTGATTGCAGGGTGGAAACAACATTAATTTCCCTACCCCCAGAAGCACTAGAAGAACTAGCTGTGGTTTTGTGTATATATTTGTATATACTCTTCTTCTGCCACAAAACAAATTACAATTAGAGTTAACTGCATCTGATCAAACAGCACGTGAAAAAGGACAGGATAGAAGATTCACACTCAAAACACCCGTCTCATTATAATTGGTATTTTTTAAAAGAGATTTTTTGAAAAAAACAAGTGAAACCAAAATTGATACCCATAAAAATGTTTGTGATTTGAGTTTCTTTCAGTTACGTGTGCTCTATCAGGCGAAGACCAGGTTTTGCCAATGGTAACCAAGCATACTAGAAAAAAAAAGGAAATTATGAGACACTCAATCCCCTAATAACTCAAGTTGAAGTCAAGGGCATCCTTCACGGGCCAGAATACATTTAATCAAACAAAACTTTCCAATTGATTGTTGACAATACAACAGCTGTGTCAGCAAAATTTCCCGTGCCTCTGGTCTCCCTCTACCACCCACGCAGCAAGATGGGAGCACAACAAAGACCTGTTTAAACCTTCCTTGTTGCAGGGCACCCTCAGTTTTCTCTGTGAAATATGTCTTCAGTCCACACCACCCTTGGTGGCCAAGGTTAGGTGAACCGTGGCAGATGTGTAGTCAGCGCGTGGCAATGGCATGAATGATGATAGGTAATGATTTTGTGAGCATGGCTCATCATTTGGGCAGTCAGTGGGAGACACGGATAAAGATTTGTCTTAACCGCATTCATGCAGAGAAGCTTTAGGTTGCAGGAAGAGCAGCTGGATATTTATTCTAAGCCTATGATGCTGGAGGCAGCACAAAGTGTTGGGGAAATGATGCCATCGCACACCCGACATATCACAGCATCCTCCAGGAGCTCGTAGGTAAAGAAAGACCCATTTCACACCCAGGCTGGTAGGCCAAGGGTGGAAAAGAGCTATGGAGAGCTAGAAAAATATCTTAGCCCTTGAAAAGTGGGGCAGTTACCCAAATGTTATCCTAAGAATGACAACAAGTTGTGACAAAGATGTGCCAAGAGAGAAAGGGTAAAGTGCATGCTCTTCATGGAGCTCCTGCTCCATGGGTCAGTGAAGGAGCTCGTGAAGCAAGCTTAGGATCTTTTTCTGTTTGAAATTATTCCCTTTGAAATGTTATAGTCCTAGTCCAATCAGGACAATTCTTTGGGCTCTGAATATTTAGAAAAGCATTGTCCCACTGAGAGCAAAATGGCAGGGGGGTGCAAGAGGAATGGGCTGTGCCTGGCGGTAGGGACTGAGTCCTGTGCAGCCTGTGCCCTTATGAGTGGGTCAAGCAGGACTTTGCAGGCCTCCCTTTCATTAACTTTTGCACTTCATTATTTTTTCCCATAGGAAAGAAAATGTAAACACAACGAATAAGATATTTAGGTCAAGACTTTCATAAACAGGACCCCCATGTTAGTCTCTGAACAAGTGGCCTGATTTTTAAAAGCATGAAGAAAGCAGTATCTCCCACTGCCTTACAAAAGCACTGGCCTTTTGAGTTTCAGGTTATTTAGGGGTCTCACTCTTACTTCCCCTCTGAGTTTCACCTTCCATAGCACAGGCTCAGTAGTGTCTTGAAATTCCAATCTTATGAAGTTGGACCTGTGAGGCCAGATCACAGAAAACCCTAAAAGAATAAGTCTCCATTTCACTCAAGCTAATTGGGAAATCCTGAGTGCACCTTGCCGAGCACTGACTGCTACATTTATAACACACCTCAAATGCCTATAATTTCCAGTAAATCTTCTTCACGCATCTCCAGCTCTTCAAGGAGTTGGGCAATAGGACACCCTGGAAAACATTCCTCAGGGACAAGGGGGCAGAAGAGAGCTGGCAGATCTTTAAGGACGCTTTCCATAGAGCACAAGAGCTCTTGATCCCCAAGTGTAAGAAATCAAGCAAGAAAGGGAAGAGACCAGTGTGGCTGAGTCAGGACCTGCTGGTCAAACTAAAAGGCAAGGAGGAACTGCACAGGCCGTTCAAGCAGGATCAGGTATAGGGGCAAGAGTATAGAGACACTGCCCAGTTATGTAGGGATGGGGTCAGGAAGGCCAAGGTGTAGCTGGAGCTCAACTTGGCAAGGGATGCTAAGAATAACAAGGGCTTCTACAGGCATGTCAACCAGAAAAGGAAAGTTAAAGAAAGCGTACCACCCCCCAGCCCCCGATGAGCAAGACTGGAAAACTGGTAACAACCGACAAGAAGGCAGCTGAGGTTCTCAACGAGTTTTTTGCCTCAGTCTTCCCTGGCAACCTCTCTCCTCACACCTCCCTAGTTGAAGGATCACAAGGCAGGGATTTGGAGGACAAATCTCTCCCACTGTAAATGAAGACAAGCTTCGTGACCACCTGAAAAACCTGAACATAGACAAGTCCGTGGTACCTGATGAGATGCATCCCAGAGTCCAGAGGGAACTGGCTGATGTAGTTGCCAGGCCACTGACCATGATATTTGAAAAGTCATGGCAGTCAGGTGAAGTCCCTGGTGACTGGAAGAAGGGAAACACTACACCCATTTTTTAAAAGGGCAGAAAGGAGGATCCTGGGAACTACCGACCTAGAAGCTATGCTAAGGCACATGGAGGACAGGAAGGTGAATTGAGACAGCCAGCATGGCTTTATTATAGACAAGTCCTGCCTGACCAACCTAGTGGCTTTCTACAATGGAGTGACTACATCAGTAGGGAACAGGGGACAAGGGAAGAGCAACGGATATCATCTATCTCCTGCAAGGCCTTAGACATGATCCCCCACAACACCCTTTTCTCTAAGTTGGAAAGATACAGATTTGATGGGTGGTCTGATCTGTAGAAAAGGAACTGGCTGGTTCATCGTACCCAGAGGGTAGTTGCCAGTGGCTTGGTGTCCAGATGGAGACAGGTGACAAGTGGTGTCCCTCAGGGATTCATACTGGGATCGATGCTGTTTAATATCTTCATCAATGATATAGACAGTGGGATCAAGTGCACCCTCAGCAAGTTTGCAGATGACACCAAGCTGAGTGGTGCAGTCGACATGCCAGAGGGACAGAATGTAATCCAGAGGGACCTGGACAAGCTAGAGAGGTGGCCTGTGCAAACCTCATGAAGGTCAACCAGGCCAAGTGCAAGATCCTGCACTTGGGTCAGGACAATCCTCACTATCAGTACAGGCTGGGGGACGATGTGATAGAGAGCAGCCCTGCGGAAAAGGACTTGGGGGTACCCGTGGATGAAAAGCTGGACATGAACTGGCAATGCGCACTCGCAAGTCAGAAGGCCAATTGCATCCTGGGCTGCATCAAAAGAAGCATGGCAAGCAGATCGAGGGGGGTGATTCTGCCCCTCTACTCTGGTGAGACCCCACCTGGACCACTGTGTCCAGCTCTGGGGCCCTCAGCACAAGAAGGACATGGACCTGTTGGAGCGGGTCCAGAGGAGGGCCAGGAGGATGATCAGAGGGCTTGAGCACCTCTGCTGTGAGGACAGGCTGAGAGAGTTGCGGTTGTTCAGTCTGGAGAAGAGAAGGTTCCAGGGAGACCTTAGAGCAGCCCTCCAGTACCTGAAGGGGGCCTACAGGAAAGCTGGGGAGGGACTGTTTTCAAGGGCATGTAGCGATAGGGCGAGGAGCAATGGTTTTAAGCTTCAGCAGGATGGGTTTAGATTAGACATTAGGAAGAAGTTCTTTACAATGAGGGCAGTGAGACACTGGAACAGGTTGCCCAGAGAGGTGGTGGAGGCCCCATCCCTTGAAGTGTTCAGGTGAGGCTTGATGAGCCTCTGACCAATCTGATCTAGTTAAAGATGTCCCTGCTTACTGCAGGGAGTTTGGACTAGATGACCTTTAAAGGTCCCTTCCAACCCAACACATTCTATGATTCTGTGGTCTACATGATGCTCATTTTTGGCACACGCTCTTCTGAATCTCAGCCTGGAGATGCCCCTCTCCCTCAACAGCACAGGTTTAGCCCGTCACACTTTAAATATCTCAAGATGGCTGAAATCCCTCCCATGGTTTGCTACCTCTGTACACATCTCCTTGCCTTTGCTGGACAGAGATCGAAGCAGGGCCAGCCTTTATTATGGTCAGTTTAGACTAGTGCTTTTGGCTAGAGTAGTGTCTAAGGAACATCTGCTTCAGATTTGCTCTGAAAAATCCCAAGAGAGCCAGTGCTGCCCCATTTCTCCCCTCTCACTGGCAAAGAGCCCCACACCAGCCTACATGTACCTTCCGCCTCCTATGTCACTGTTCGAGTTCCAAATCGATTGCCTTTAGGGCTCAAAAAGAAATATCTCCTTTCTTATCAGCTTCTGAACAAGTTTCAGTGCTGAAAATAGAATTTCTACCCATGTATTTCTGAATTGCTTTGCAAAATAGACTCTATAAATCTTCAGAAAATACTGTGTGAAATGAAGCACTGATAGATTTTGCATGTGGAACTGAAAGGGATTGATGCTTTCTGAAGTATTTTGATTTGCTTTTTTGTTTTTCTATAAAGACTGTATTAATTATTAGTAATAATACAAGACATAACTTAAGGAAACAGAATACCACAGACTAACCTTGTTAATGTGATAGTGCAGAGCATGGCAGCATACAGTCCCTATATAGTCCCCGGTTCAGTACAGCTTTCAAGCTTAGGCTTAAGGTTATTTAAGGCAATGATTAAGAGCTGAGCGCGGGCTGAACTCATTTCCCAGCCACAGACCGAAATCTTTAAACGCTCATTCACTCACATCATCCCCAGGAGATGGAAAAAAGCCAGCTCAGCACCAAAAGGAATGACACAAAAGCAGGAATGACACAGGGATTCAGCCTCTCTCCCAAGCAGTGCCTACCTAGGAACAGAGATCTGCCGACTCCAGGTTGCGTTACAGAGGACAAGAGCATAGGAAATGCATTTTGCTACATACTAGAGAACAAATAAAATCATATATAAGGGATCAAATGCTGCAATAGCACAAGGCAGGTCCTGCTCTGTCTCTGTGCCCATCAGCTCAATCCCAACAAGGGCTGAATCAGACTTAATCTTTCGCACAAACTCCACCAAACACTGTTTCAATTGAAAAAGGCTTAAGGTGAGATTTACTTTTTTTCCGTACAAGCTCCTGCCACAACCACTGTCAAGATACTTGCATGCATTAAAACATGACAGGTACTAAATCATGAAGTGTGTTAAATTTCTTTTTAGACACAACTAAGCATTTCTTTGAAAAGGACTTGTACCATCCTCAATTTTATTTCAGCTCCTGTCTGTCTAAAAGAGGCATCTTCTCCCTCTGTAGTCTCACTGTGCTACAGCTGTTGAGGTTACCACAATATTACACACTGATACACTGATAGAAAGCTAGTGCTTTTTAAATATACTTACAAAACCAAAAATGGATCAAGCTTTCTTGAAACTTGTTAGCTACTTGTGCTTGTCCTCTCCTTGCAGATCCTGGCACCAAAAAGCCAAGCAGCGCTGAAGGCTACAACGCCACAGAGAGCAATAGGAAGGAAACACGTTAACAGAGATAAATTAGTCTCTCGGTGAACACAGACCCTGTTTCTGAATAAATGTCCTCAAGAGGAAGTAAAATCTGCGATGGAAACCTAAGTTTTATAAAACATAGCTAATTTGCTAAATTGCCTCAGAGCAGGCTGATTTGGTTTCTGTTGTTGGTTTTTTTTCTGAAGATTTCCATGCAGACACCGATGTTCCTCACACAAAGCACTCTATAAACCAGCAATACAGTGTCTGTTGCTTTTACGCTTCACCGAGACACCTGACACACAGCACTTCTTGACCCATGCTGGTCTTCCAGGTGCTGGAGGTGACAATCCAACCTTTTGGCTGGCTGATGAGAAGAGATCCGTGTCCAGTCCTTGCTATTTCCAGGTTTGTGATTTTTCTTTCAGCTGCCAAAAAATTTTTCAAACATATGATATGCCACAGATCTTGTGGTTTGGATTTGCTCCAGCACTTCACTAGCATCTGCCAAATTCCCGTTAAATCCAACACTGGTTGATGAGCACTTTCTGATGGTGTGAAACTGAATGCAAGTAACTAGTGGAAGCTTGGGAGCAATTAAATTTTAATCAGAGATAAGTTTATTTTTCGGCATTGTGAGTTATCTCTAGTGTCTAAATAGCTAATATCTATAATATTCCTCTTCTCCTCTTGTAATCAGCAGCATCAAGCTGCAAAAAGGGAGAAAAGTAACAGCTTAAGAAGTCCTCTTTCCAAGAAAGCCACCCACCATATTAATAATCTATGGGGCCTTCCTCTCTGACATGCCATCTGTATCCCGAACTACTCCGTTGTGTTTTCCAGGTGGATCCAACCATCTGCCCCTCTTCTGGCTGCCTGTCTTCGGTCGCTGGTCTGATATGGCCTCTCATGCCTGGCTCTGCTGGCAGGGCTGCTCATCTCCTGAAGTCACCTACAGCTTCCTTCCACCCTCCTTCCAGCACACACCAGGTACTCGAGCGGGAGCTGGCTTTTGCCTGGCTTCTTGGCTTCTTCCACCAGCTGTGTGAGGGGCAGCAGGACACCCCCAACTCTCCTCCAAGTTCCTTCTCCCCATGGGCTATGAATTTAACGATCTTCTGCCAAAGGCTGCCTAATCCACAGCCATCCCCATCCTTGTAAACATGCAGGACAAGCATGATAAATCAAGCCTTTCCACCCCTCAGTAAATGACAGATGCAACTCATGGTCCTTTCACTATGCTGCCATGGTGGTCTCAAAGCTTTCCCATTGCTCCTCCAAGTTCAAAAATCCCCTGTTGTCAACCTAGAGATTGTTTTTGAATGCACTCTGGCAGGACCAACACGGCAAGCGGAGCTCCTCCCAGGCTGTTCTTAATGGAAAACGTACACCCCAACACAAGAGTTGGTGGCTGAGGTCTGGGAACCATTAGGAGAAGTGGAAGGAACCGTGCGAAAGCCGCTCTTTGACACAAAATCTTTGTTCAAAGGCAGCCATGCAATCAGAGCCGGGCTTCAGGGAAGCACAAAAGCAGCGGTGGGCTCCCTGGCCTCAGAAGGCTACACAGAAAGCGGAAGAGATAACAGAAGCTGGAGATTCTTTTTTTTTATTATTTATTTGCAAGTGAAAATATCCTAAACACCCTCAGCATGTGCAGCTTGGGGAAGTTAGATGAACAGCTGCCTGGAACTAATTCATCCATTTTGCTCTCTGTTAATGAATATAGACAATGGAAAATCAGTAGATGCAGAAAACCCACGATTTTTATGGATTTACAGAATGATTTTCTGTACCTCATCTATTCATTTTTATGCCTGTGCAAAGTGACGGCACAGTTGGTGTGAAGTACTACCAAATTACCATAGGGATATTTTTACTCTCCCATTTCCACTGGTGCAGCAAATGGCTACAGGTGTCAAAGGCAAAAGAAAACGTGTCTTTTAGCAGAGCAAAGCAAAACTAAAAATGAAACGAATTTGTTATCCCCACTGCTGTCTCCAGTGTTCAGATCACATGCAGTGATATCTACTACTTTGTCTCCAGTAAATCGTGTTTCCCTCTCCACCCCTGCCCCATTTTTTTCCCATTTACAGCCTTGTGTGACCACCAGAACCTCTTCAGAGAAAGGAAGGAGGAGCATCGGTATCAGTTGCAGTTCTGTGCTGGAACAGCCTCATTCTTTCACATTTCTCACCCGGTAGAACTTGTACCCCGCTATACTTTCTACCTCTCAGTAAATGACGGATTTCTCTTAGTACACTACAGCCTGCAGCTCAAATCCAGCTGGATTAGTGACCAACTGCGTGGGGCTCAAGGAGAGATTGAAGACAGAGCTAACAAAACCATGTTCTGGCTTGCACAGCCTCCTCCTTGCACGGGGTCCTCGGATCCTAGTTATATTTTTTTTCCCCCAAAAAACAGGGTAAGAGAAACATCTTCATAAAATGGGCGTGCAGCTATGAGACACTCTTCATAGTTAATGGCAAATTTTAGGGTCACGGTGATTATGATAAGACAGCTATTCCCATGTGCAAACGCCAAACCCCTTTGAGGTTGAATATATATTCACAGCTCAAAAATGCACCAAATCCCAAGTACTGCTAAGAGGAGGAAAGGGGAAATTTCATTTCCAGCCAAATCAGCAAGGGGAATACAACGCAGTGCAATGCCCTTACAGCACGCACACTCCAATACAACACCCCTCTTCGAGTATTTAAATGGAGTCCCCACTTCTCACACTGGTTCACAGACCTTTAAAGCAAGAAGGCATGGTGGCACAATCTGCTGTGGCCTCTGTAGGAACCAGTTCCAGGCCCTGTGCCAAAATCCCAGGCTCTGAGGTTTGTCCCGCTGTCAGATCGCTCTTGCTGAGAAAGCAGTGACTCTTAGCCAGAAATTGGCTTGCCACCCTTTATCTTTGATATGGGCATGCACTGCACCGAGATACTACAAAGATACTCCAGCGAAAGCCCAGCACCATTAAGCAGAGCCAACAGGCTCCCTGTTGATCTCACTCACTGTCATTTTTGCATTCATGCCTGCGCAAAAAGCCCACAAACAAATAAGCAGTCCCCCAGAAACTGTAGATCAAGAACAAACAGACAAAAATCTTCACTTTAAAAAGAGGAGAAAATCCGACCACTTTTCCAGGTGAAATTAGCTATACTATATTTGATATCTAGAGTGCAGTGAACACCACAGTCTCCAAAAACCATGGCAACCAGAAAGTGTGAGGAACACCATTTTTTGGTTTAAATAGTTCTTCACACATCCGAGCTTCCTGTTTTGGTTTTTAAGATAAAAGTGTGGTCGCTGGGAGGCTCCAACCTGGAGCGTGGCTGCTGGGAAGGCTGTGCATGATTTCAGGGCTCTGGGAGATTTTGCATCACATTTCTTTGGTTTGGTTTTTTTTTCACTCAACTGCATGCAATCAAAGACTTCAGATATCCCTCACTCACAGCCAGTATCTCCATCTGTGTGCATCCACCCTTGAAAGGAGTTTTTTCTCCCCGAGAAGTAACCACATCCAACAATACGAGGTGTTTGGACAGACCTTTTTTTTTTCCCCCCCCACAGTACTATGTAACTTTCTTTTCCCAGTATTTTTTTTTTGCCTTTTTCCACTTAAAGAAAAGGTGAAATACCATCAGACAAAAGCAGAGCAACAACCTGCATTAGGGCAAGAGCCAAGAGAGAGTAGTAATTTACAGCTCTCTCCCTGACCAGGGGTAGAGATTGCTGCCATTTAAACCCACTTGCACCTTGCAAATTCCATCGTCTCCTGCTGCTTCACAGCCCGATGGATTAAAAACCAAGACACTAGAGCCGAGGTCTGACTTGAAGAGAAGCCCATCTCCTTCTGCTTGGGAATTATATCATATTTCAAGGCAACGTACATCTTGCTGTGGACAAAATTAAGTCCAATAAAACCAATTTCCGCTCTGACATTATTCAAACGGGGCCACAATCAAATAGAGTAGAAAGCCAAATGAAAAACCCAAGTGCTAAAGAGATTTCGTAGACGAAGGCTGAAAAGCTGCACAGATTTGAACCCCTCCTTGCTAAAGACGGATGCCCTGCAGTATCTTACGGTCCGTGCACTGTAAAATTCTGCGACTGTTGGCTATATTCATCATTTTAAGTGGATCATGTACTACACTCCCTTCTGCAATATCTAAAATCCCACTACATGATTATCTTTTCCTGTAATACTGCACTTTTCAGAATAGCAGCACACCAGTGCTGGGAACAAGCCCTGACAAAAGAAATTTAAAGACAAAAGAAGCATTGAGGGATACAGCCTCAATCGCTACGCCGGGGGTGGTCATGGTTCACCCTTGCTTGGGGATGTTGCTGTAACTGTGTGAAGCCCCTTTGCCTTTCGAAAAGTGCTGTACAGAAAACTCTCAGCTCTCCAGTCAGTAATAATAGCTTCTTTAAAGATTTCTGGTAAATTGCACTGGTCTGTAAGTGGACACCGAGGAAAAAAATCTTAATAAATTAGACCTAGTAAAAGTTCCCTATATATTTTTTTCTTTATTCTTTTACCTTTGCAGCATTTAGCCAGCTGCCCACAGAAGTCCTGCCCTGTCTCCTGAGGCTGCAATGGAGTGGCAAAAGAGATTTTCGCTAAATCCTTACTGATCTGACAATGACTTGCAGTCCCCGGCTCCCGAACCTCTCATCTGGAATGGCATCACAAAAACGTCGCCTTTGCAACTCGCCCTGACACAGCTTCAGGAAACAAAGCACATGAGCAGATGCTTCTGTGTCATTTGAATACAGAGATGCAGGTTAAACCAAACCTCTGAGCAGTAAATTCAATGTCTAGCGTGCCTCCTCCTCCTCCCTGGCAGGGCACTGGGAGCAGTGGCTGCAGTACCACCCCGAGGACACAGAGAGCAGAGCCAAGGCTGCACCCCAGCCCTGCCTGCAAATCGCAGGGAGCGTTTCCAATCCTCTTCCTTTTTTGTTTTTCCCTCCTATTCCTCCCCCCTCCTTTTTTATTTTTTTTTTTCTTGGGTGCGTGAACAAATGATAACTCTGTCAAAACCAGAGAACAAAGCGAAGATCAAAGCGCGCAGGTAGCTAGATTATTAGGTGCCCCAGTTGAGGCAAGAGTTCGAGCCTCCAGAGCTTACTTGCCAAGTTATTTTAGAGTTATGCCAAGAGAGCTGTGCCCTCTCAAGCTTCCTGACACAGGAACTGCTGCCAAGCAAAACAGTGAAGTTTCGGGTGCCGCAGGAGGGATGTCAGGCTGCAGGAGCCACCAACTACACAGGCATCAACTTCACTTAAGTGTAATCGTGGTCAATTAAAGCTGCTCGTTGCTTACATCTCTGTTGTGTGGGAGTCCAAGAGATGCTGGTTTATACCCTGGGGCCCTCTGGGGGGTGAGGGTTTTTGGGGCAGAGAATGCTTTTGCTACACATCCAAATAATAACTGGAAGGCTGAGGTACTCGCAGACCCCACCAGGGGTGGTCAGCACCTCTGGGATGAGGCTCTACACGAACGCTATGTTGGGGACTGGGCTGGAAGTGTGGATCAGAAAAACATCCTAGAAACACCCCTACATGTCCAACAGGATTTGGCTAGAGAAAAAACCCAGGACTGTAACTCTGTCTTAGGCTCTTCACTAGGAGCACCTTCTGCTCTGTCTTTTCTAGCAAGCGTGGAGGCTTGGTCTTACCCCATCCTGCTGTCCTCAAAATAGGGAGGTCCCAGGTGGTGGACACACTTCAAACACCACCAGGGAGCTGGAAACTAAAGCTCTCTCCCTTCACAAGACTCAGTGGCCAAGCGCCCAGAGTTGAAACTCATGGATGCAAACCGTCCTCACCTTGCATCAACCTCTGGACCCTAGGGCAGTCAGGAGACAGGTATTTGACAAGTGTTTGTTACCTGGCATTACCTGATTGAATGAGAGCCCTTTCATGCCAGGTGCAAGTCTATTCAAAGTCCACTCAGAGTCACAAAGAGCAGTGCCTACAGAAACGCAGGAGCTTTACTATTTGGCCTGAACCCACTTGCATTCTCTGAGTGCGAGGTACCAGAGAGGGACACCACCATGCTGACCTGCCAAGGCAGGAGGGACAGGCACTACTATTTCTTAAAGCAGTCCAGCGCTGAGAAAGCATTTTGGACAAGAAAGTCACCTCAGAAAAGCAACCTTTATATTTGGAAATGCTCAAAGGCGCAATTTCAGTGGGTGGGAGAACCTACCTTGCTCAGCGTGCACCTCCATCCCTCCATCCTCGCTACTCATGTAACATGCTCCTCCTGCACAGCTGAATGCAATCTCTACTAATTAGCTGTTCACAGGCCTCTTTGTTTTCTCCTATGTTGCCTTTCCTCCCACATTTCTCTTCTTTTCCACTTCCACTGAAATTTTGACAGACTTGTAGCTTTGAGCCAGCTACAAATGGGGGTAAAACGCTTTGTAACACCACGTTTTCCCTCCTTCCCATGCCAGTGCTCTCTTAAAACCCAAACTCACGCCTCTGGGAGCATGTTTTCTGGATCTAATTTGAAATCATCTTTGCAAACAAAACAGAGGGAGTATGCTTATTTCACTAGATATTTTTTGAGCTGTTTGTGCCATTTCTTATCTTGCCAATTCTTCAGGAAAAAATATGTATGTCAGAAGGTGCGAAAAGTTTCACCCACATGTGCAGGTTATCAGCAATGGTTCCTAGAGAGCATGACAAATAAAAAGTATTTAAAAGTATAATCCCATTTCTTTTCTGTGTGGAAAGAATAGGACATACATTTCTGTCATTAGCTGCTGATTTCAGAAATATCTGCCCGTTAATTATGCTGTATCGGCAATAACTGACCAGCTCCACAACCACCTTTTCTCTTTTCGCACAAACCTAGAGCTTCTACAGAACCAAAAAGGCCATTTGCCATTTCTCAGAATAGTACGTGAAATAAATAGCCACAAGGTCAGAGAGTACCACCGTTAGAAAATCACTTTCTACAGGAACAAGATATATGTGTGAATGCATGAAATGACTAATCCTACCACCAGAATAAGGAAACATAACAATAAAATACGGTCCCTGGATGACAAGCAATGGCTCCTAGGTCATGCCCAACTTTTCCCATTGTTTGGAAGGATGGACCCTTTATTAATGCCGTGCTACAGGACGGTGAAGGACTGTGTAGGCAGAGCACTGCCTGCAGATGTGGCGGACCACATTGCTCCTGGAAGGACTATGCCGTGTGAGAGGGGTCCTGCTTTTAACTGTTGGGGCATTCTGTCATTCCTTTGGGTTTTCCACAGGCTTCATTCCTCCAAAAGCTGTTTAGCTCTTGCTCTTCTGTTTAGTTCCATTTGCCAGGGCGAGCACGACACGCACGAGAGACAGACTGACAACCCCGTGCCGAGCCGGCCTCTGCTCCACCGCTGCTGCCCGCTTCCCAGCACTGCAGTTCAGCAGCAGAATTTAGCGTTGCTACCCTAGTTTCTTGCAATACGGATACTTTTATATGATTAATGCCTGCTCTGCGTGTTCTACAAACACTACAGCAAAGCATCAGGGACTTCAGGTACTCCGAGCATCGCTACGGCAGCAAGCAGGAGAGCCTACCTCGAGCCATGGGTGCATACTGTGACCATGTGTGCAGCAGCTTGCTGCTCCACGGGGACTCGCAAAGATCAAGTCAGATGTCATCAAATAGTTAGGATCTTAATTTCTCAGTGATTTCAACGGGCAGGTCAGTGTCAAAAGAGAAACCGGTGGTCTCTGTGTATAGTCAGACGGGAGCTTAAGGGTCTGTGGAGTACAAAGGGCTCTAAGTATTTGAGCAGACAGGACAGCAAACTTCAGCTCCCTCCCAGGGGGTGCTTCACTGAAAGCAGAAAGCAGAAGAGAGTTGACACAGAAGCCCTGCATCGGAGAGTGGGGCCTTGAGATTTCGCTGTAAGCAAAAAATCCCTTCCCACTAAACAAGGCTCAGCACCTGCCGTTCTCCAGTCTCCAGCCTTTGTTCACTCCAGGAATGAACACCTTTGTAAAACGAGCTGTAGATTAGAAAAGGAATTAACCTCCCAACAAAGGAGAAGCTTAATTAAGCATTGCACTAAGAGAAAACAGAGGAGAAGTACAGGTTAAAAAAAAAAAAAAAAGAAAAAAGAAAAAAGACAAGACAGCTGCGCAGACTTAATTCCAATTTCCCCTCTTGCAGGTCATTTTACCCAATGTAATTTCCTTTCTGTATTTGGGCGAGTTTGTTACTGCCGCACTGCCCATTAACAGAAGGGTTTTTGTTGCCTTCCATTCCCTTGTACCTTTTTTAATGCTTCACATTACGAGCCCTCCATCCAAAAAATAAAC
>VXAK01016967.1:1479-79525 GCA_013399435.1 Arenaria interpres | reverse complement strand
AAAAAAAAAAAAAGCAAAACAGATTTAAATTAGACTTTGGGAGTATGCCATTTCATAAACTTCTCCCCAGAGAGCTTCAGCTAATTAAACAAATGATTGCAAAATACTCACAATGTCAACCCTGTCAGCTTATATGCGAAATACCTACACCAAGCTACGGTTATTTAACAAAAACACAATGTGAAAGAGCAATGGGCTCCAATGATAAGCACAAACCTTAGGCCGTAAGGGGACACACACTTTTTAAAGCCATGGGTGAATTACGGAGAGGCCAAGGACTTTGAACATCCCTTCCCATGGCCTTGGGTGTCAGCAGTCACTGATCTGAGCAGGACAGGAGCTGAAGATGTGGGTGGCCGAGCTGAGAAAGAGACTTCAACAGGTTCAAAAACTGAATGAGCACTTGGGCTGCTCTCAACATTTGGGCTGTGTTGAGCTCTGTTGCTGAGAAGAGGGCAGGTTGGGAGTCGTTAATGCTGCTCAAGGAAATCTCTGCATTTTTGCTGTTAAATTGCAGGAACTTGGTGCAAAAAGCTGCGAAGAAGCAAGCAGATAGGAACGGGTGCCTGGGGTAGGAAACCAGGAATATAAATGTTACATGATTAGTCTGTGCATAGTTGCTGGAGGCAATGAAAGTCTCAACTGTCCACAGCTAAAGGATTTTAAATCTCTCTATACTTTACATAAAAGTATTCTCTTAAAAAAATCCCCCATTTTTTCCTTCCCATTCTTTCCATCTCATCCTGCTTTCCTCCATTCCAAGCCAGGCAGCTAGCCCAACGAGCCCTCTGTGCCCATCCCCTCTGCCCAAACCAAGCAGCCTGTCTTTACTCTCCGGTACTTCTCTCCCATTCACCTGAGCCCCAGTCCACGTCCTGGTAGCTCATCACTCTTTATTCTTCCCGTTTTCTTCTTTGCAACACACACTGCCAGTATCAAGTACATGCTGCCTCCCAGGGATGACCACCCCTTTTCCTACCGCCCCCTGTCCCGCTCTCATCTCACACCATATTTGATTTGCCTGACCGAGTGACACTTCCTAGGCCAGCACCTTAGCCTCTTGATGGATCAGGTGCATGCGATGGGTATAGCGTGATGGGTATACCACATTGAGGGGCTGGAGCGGGTCCAGAGAAGGGCAACGGAGCTGGTGAGGGGTCTGGAGCACAAGTCTTGTGAGGAGAGGCTGAGGGAGCTGGGGGTGTTCAGCCTGGAGAAAAGGAGGCTGAGGGGAGACCTTCTCGCTCTCTCCAACTCCCTGACAGGAGGGTGTAGCCAGGGGGGGTCGGTCTCTTCTCCCAAGGAACAGGCAACAAGACAAGAGGAAATGGCCTCAAGGTGCGCCAGGGGAGGGTCAGATTGGATATTAGGAAAATTTTTACACTGGAAGGGTTATCAAGCCGTGGAATGGGCTGCCCAGGGAAGTGGTTGAGGCACCATCCCTGGAGGCGTTCAAAAGACGGGTTGACATGGTGCATGGGGGACATGGGGGACATCACCATTAGTGATGGTTTTTTTGTCAGAGTTGGGTTGATGGTTGGACTAGATGATCTGGAAGGTCCCTTCCAACCTAGATGATTCTATGATTCTAATTATTACACCCTTGACTAGGAAAATGTAATATTAACTTTCCTAAAGCCCTGTTAAGGTTCAAAGAACCCATTATACAAGGATTGAGCAAAAAGGACAGTGAGGAGGAGAGGGAGAGAAGAAGGGAGAAAAAGTGGCTCTGCTCATTGTGGCGCGGTTGGAGGGATGATGTTAAACAACCACCAACAGGGTGAGGATGCTGGCAAGCCCCCAACAGGTTTCCCAGCCCTGCTCAAGGGCCGCTGCTTGCCGGCGCTCTGGCCACCAGGAGTGACCTCAGGCGGGTGGGCTGCTTGCCCTGTGCCTCCTGATTTAGGAGCTGAGATTTAGAGGGGATAATCCTCACTCTACCCAAACCAGGGGCCAAGCCAGCTCCGGTGAACTGAGTGTTTGAAAATGGGAGAGGCAGCAGTAAGAGGCAAAAATTGTCTCTTCTCAGGTGCCACAGCCATAACCCTGGATACTGCCGAGGACACTGTTCTGGTCAAATCAGTTAGGGGCAATGCACGCCAGAATTGAGACAAGCCCCCACTTATCCAATCCTCCCTCTCTTTGGCTACTCCATGCCTTGGCAGCAGTATTAACGAGAAAACAGTTTTGAAAGGAGAAACTCGGTTTGGAACATTCCTTTGGGAGGAATGCCAAGATCCTTCCTTGTTTATTTTACTTGTTGTGTAAACATTTTTGTAATACTCATCAATACAGTCTATAGAGTCTACTTTTTAAAATAACTAGCGTGGACATCAGTATCTTGCTCGTGACTCTGGCTTTTTCTTTGACTCCACACACTGAAGCTAACGCATCACGTTGCCATTGTACTTTACATACTCTGCTGGCTACTACCTGATTGTAGATTTCTTAGTGAATCAGCCCAAATGAATCAGAAGGAACCGAAATCACATAATACATACCAGCACTGCAAATGGTCAGGAAATAGTAATTAAGGATGAATGCTGTGTTTACGTGATCAAAACACATTCAGGCACAAGAAGACTGAGAAATTCTTCACTGAATGTGTATGGTAAAAGCATTCAGTTTGCTCCTGCCAGACTCCCTCTTAGCAGTAGTTCCAGATCCCTACTGCTGAGCAATTTTAAAGTTCAGTGAACAAATTCTTTCAATTGCTTGGTTTTCTCCCATTTTCTGTGTGAATTCTTCTCAAATTCAAGCTTACTTTTCGCCTCTAAATGTGAGTGACAATTTGCGGAGGGTCTAATCAAAATGGTGGATTAACCTCTCTTTTTCCACCCCTTAACTTCTTCAGTGTACAGAACCCATCTTGCATAGTTATGATTACAAAATATTAACATAATGTACGTCTTCCTTAGCAACAGCTATAGCATCAGGGGAATGCAGCCCATAATAATGCAGCTTGATCTAGAAGCACAATAAAATATAAATAAGCTTGCTCCACTTCAGTGGCACACAGGATTCCAGCGTGAAGGCCCTTCATAAATTTAGAAACCTCATCTCCTTTTTAATCTCCAACACAGATTATTTATAAGATTTATGGGCACGTGTTCCCTTTTATTCCAGAAAATGAAACGTAATTGTTTATTCAGTATTATTTTGCTGCACGTCTACTACTAAATTTGTGGGCATAAAACAGACACGTACACACACACACGCAAAGCAGTGCTCATAATGAAATAAAGATGAAACCAGGACTTAGAGAAAATGTAAAGGGGAGACTGCCATAAGAATATCCATAATTGTGGTCATTTTTTTTAATGAAGAAAGCACAAGCAATTTTCTCCAAAAACCAGCTGCAATGAAACAAGGGATACACTCGCTAGAAATTACATGATTAATCTAGAGCCCTCTATAGCAGTCCCAGTGTACCGTATCTGCCAACAGAACAGCATCCTCAGCTGGGTAAGGGCAAAGTTTTCTCCTTGCCCTAAGTCCAGCTGCTTTTTTCCAGCCTTTAAAGCCCCTCAGCCAACAGTCCTATGGCTGTTGCACCCTCACGCACGCTGGCCCTCCAGCCCCTATAGTTACTTTTAACTAACTTTAATCTCTCTTCTTACAGGCAATCAAGATCTTTTAAATATTGCTTTTTGAGCATTTTCAAGGAGAATGAACTATATCGAGCCAATCTGAAGGCAATAACAAACCATTTGGAGCTAGAGGATAGCAGCACTTGACTTCTGAGCAAATATTGCAGTTATCATGCCAAATTCACTTGGCTGAAACACTTAAGTCATGAGGCCTTTCATGAGGGAGCCAAGTTACAAGCAACAGGGCTCCATAATGTTTATCTGTAAATCAGTATTTAGTATGCATTTATTAAGGCTAGGATTTCCAAAAGCACCTTTCAAGAGTCATGTACTCAGCTCACGAGCATAAATTTCTCTCTGAATGCACTGTATCAGATCACTGGGATTCCTCTATAACAAACAATACACAAAGGGAAAAAATCAAAATTCAACAATCTACTTTAAGGAAATTCAAGGGCCAACGCAGGCTCTAAACCCAAACACTTTAGAAACTATCAGACCACCGACTCTGGTGGAAATCTCTCATTTCCAACAATTTTTAGTTCAATCCAAGATGGTTCCAAGAGCCAAGTGCTGTAAAAAACCTGCTTACGCACAGACAATCCCACCGCACAGCTGAAGAGCCATCAAATGAACACAAAACTCTTCAACTCAGTGCTGTCAACACCAGTATGTCTGAGCCTAACATGATTTGTTTCTATGGGAAATCGGCTGCCTGCCTTTCTAGAGATGCATGGCTTGTGTCTGATGAACTCCAACGAGAGCACACGAAACTTGCTCATTGACTACCAAGATCCTTCTACATTTTATTGGAAGGCAGCCAGACTACACCACTGAATAGCCCAGGTCTTTAAGAGCTGCTTTTCCTAACTTGCCTTAAATCAGAACTTACATTTTTGACATTTCTTTTTTAAGGGTGATCTGCTTCCTTTAAAATACATCATACATGCAGTGAAAAGTAACAACCACAGAAAATTAAAAGAATGAGAAGAAAATAATAAAGAAAATATTTTCCTGAAGAAGGTGCTATAGATGTAACATGATATTCCACCACTGCAAACATTTTAACATACATGCCACTCAGAAATCCAAGTCACAAGTCTAGGAAACTTTAATATTTTGTTATGTAAACTTAATATTCATTATCTAGTCTTAAAACCATTTCCTACTTGCGATGGAAAACTCTATCAGACACTAAGAAATCATCTGCTATTATAAATGGTGTTAACTGGATCATTTTTCATCCAGATTTATACCTGAGGAAGAATAAAACAAATATTATCCCTGTAGCTGCAATAGAATAAAACATGTTTACTCATTAAGTAACAGTATACCAATAATATACCAACAGGGCTATATCAGAGGTGGCTTCCTAGCTGGCTGACTAACAAACCACCTTCCCAGATTTAGAGTACTGAGTTGCTCTCCACCAGGGAGACGCCAAAAACAAACGCCAAAACAAAGCCATACATTAAAAAACAATTAAATCATAAAAATGTATAAAACGCATTTCATACCGGGACCTACGCCAACCCGACCTATTCCATTTGGGAATACCCACAGACTCCGCACAGAACAACTGGGACCCTATGTCCTGTTCTAACACCCGTGTGTGCTTAAAAAAACCCCCATCCTTGTCCTACCCTCCGTCCTTCCAGGTGACGATGACACACTTCACCACCTATGTACAGGCCCCACGTGTTGTAACCCGCGGGAAGATGCACCACACAGCACGGGGTGCTGCAGGGGCAGATAGAGACTTCCCGGTGGCCAGGCTCTTCGGCTGTGGCAGAGGGCTCCCGTAGGAATTGTCACCTCACACTGTTTGCCTTTTTAAAGTCTCCAGATGGGTAAGATGAAGACCAGTTGTGCCTATCAAAGCACCGGAGACCAATCCTATTCTCTTTTAAACAGGCGTCTGTCTCGGGAAATCAGTGGACCTGAAATATGATCTCACGTATGATTTATTTGCCATTCTCTCCCATTACACAAATATAAATATAACAGGCATTTTTCTGCAGCCCTGAAATGATTCAGAATTAATACCAGATGACAAAATGGACCATGTACCAGGAGGGGAAAAGTTACAGTAAAACTGCATTCCCATTAATGGGGCCATTCATTCATACGGCCACTATTCCACAGGGGAGCTGGACATAAATTATGTATTTGACATCTAGTTATAGACGATTATATCTGACATAATGAAGTTATAATGGAAGGAGTTTGCACACTGTTTGGTTATTAAGTGCCCATTTCTTGTCCCTGTACCAGGTGCAATGGTGATAGGCTATACAAATCATCCAGAAGAAATGCCAAAATGGGCTCCCTTACTGATAAAGCACCACACATGTTTATTAATTTAACAGCTTGTCTTATGTCTCCCCCATCTGCTCATTTAAAACAGTTATTTGCCTTCTAAATATTTCAGAAAGAGAAGTGTAGCCAAAAATTAATCTGGCAGAAAAGAGATAAAAAAAAAAAAAAGTTTGAGAAGGGTCTCATCCCGTATGCAGCACTGTGCTCTTTTTTTCCACACTGAATCGGTTCAACAGCTTTTTTCCAACCTGGTAATAGGACGTTCACTTTAGATTAGTGATGCTTGAGGGTGCACTGCCATAGCTGACTCTGCTCTCCAGCTGTTGCCACTGGCAGGTGAGTGAAAACTTGCACTGCCGATGGCGAGTGGTGCGACTCAGCACAGCGGAAAACCAAACCCACCATCAAAAAAATATCCCGGGTAGACGTCAATGTCCATTTTGAGCTTATCAGGCCACGTGGTAGCTTCAAACAGCCTATAAAGAATAGCATTTCAAGGTATCTTTAAACCACAGTTCATGCTGATCTCCACAGCAAAACTCCTTTACAAGGCAGCAGCTAGCTGTTAAAAAAGAAAAACAACTTTAAAAGTGCTTCTTTTTTATTTATTTTTTTTTTAGTACGAGCAGGAATAATGCAAAAGGTGTTAAACGTCACTCAGACTGTTCTCCATACCCCACCCCCCCAAAAAATAATTCCTTAAGTATTTTAAAGTGTAAATACTTTGAAGACTTCCCACCAGCATCCAGGATTTAGCATTCCTCCTTGAGAGACTTTGTTAGCTCTGGCTTTCTGCTGGAGCGAATGCTGTTACCTTATAAATAAACAGCAATGCCCCGAGGTGCCCCTCTGCAAAGTAAACACACATTCCAAAGAAGTAAGAGCAACAATTCAATACCATAGGAAAAAAGGGAAAAATGGGGAATGGCATGCAATTCACTCTTTCTGACTACGGACAACTACAGGACATAAAGGGGGACCTTGCTGATGACAACAAGCAAACAGGAGGACTGCAGGCTGGCTGTAAGATTTCACAGAATCACAGGATGATATGGGGTTGGAAGGGACCTCTGGAGATCATCTACTCCAGCCCCCCTGCCAAAGCAGGTTGCACAGGAACTTCCAGAGAAGGAGACTCCACCACCTCCCTGGGCAGCCTCTTCCAGGGCTCTGCCACCCTCAAAGTCAAGAAGTTCCTTCTCATGTTTAGGTGGAACTTCTTATATTCAAGTTTGTGCCCATTTCCTCTTGTCCTGTCCCTGGGCATCACTGAAAAAAGACCGGCCCCATCCTCTTGACACCCTCCCTTTAAGTATTTAGAAGCATCGATCAGATCCCCCCTCAGCCTTCTCTTCTCCAGACTAAAAAGACCCAAGTCCCTCAGCCTCTCCTCATGAGGGAGATGCTCCAGGCCCCTCATCATCTTTGTAGCCCTCTGCTGTCCCCTCTCCAGCATTTCCCTGTCCTTCTGGAACTGGGGAGCCCAGAAGCTCCAGGAGCTGTAGCTACTCCAGTTATGATACTAGTTACCGCCACCCATGATACCCAATGAGGAATTAATAAATACAGAGCACGGCCCATGTTTAAAGCAGCTGCCTCTTCAAGGAAAATCAGTGTAGTCCAGGAAGGTGGACATTTTGGGATGGATCTGAGCCACAATGACAGATTTTTGGAGAGCTCTGGATAAGACCGAGAAAAGCACTGCATCCTTGCATCAGAGCTCAACCCTCCACTGTCTTCACAACCCAAATGAGCTCCATACCTGGCAATGCATTCCTGCTTCTGCATCTACCACACTACCCCAAACCCACTCCATTGCCACGCTGAGCTGTCTGAAGACTCATCTCCAGCCTTGAGGTTAAGGGCTTTAAACGAGTCTGCCCATCATGACAAAGAACACAAGAAATCCATACAGACCTCTTCAAAACAAGGCAGATGAACATTCACAGTACGTGTAAAGCTCCTAGTCATTGCAAGACCCTTCCATTTAGACTGGACATTAGGAAACAATTCTTCACAGAAGAATGGTCGGACACTGGAATAGTCTTCCCAAGGAGGTGGTTGGGTCACCAGCCCTGAATGTGTTTAAGAGTCGTTTAGATGTCATCAACTTTGTAGAGTAGGGTTGATGGTTGGACTCAATGATCCCAAGGGTCTTTTCCAACCCGAATGATTCTATGATTCTATGACTGACTGTGCAGGTAAGGTAAACAGTCATCTCCCAGCCAGTCAGTGCAACGCCAGGTACCTGCACGCCTGAAAAGTTACCTGAAAAGATGGGGACGAGAAGATGTTGCATGTGAGTCACTGGCTTGCTGCAATGAGCACTCACACCCTGTGTTGGAGGCAGTGAGATCCTCTGGTGGGCCCAGGGCGGTCGCAAAGGGAAAGCTCTGAGAGCAGTCATACTTGGAGAAAAGGCTGAGCAAAAGCAAAGAAGACTTCTTGCACTTCTGAGGAGAAGGATCTGGGGGTCCTGGTGGATAGTAAAGTATCCATGAGCCAGCAATGTGCCCTTGTGGCCAAGAGGCCAATGGGATCCTGGGCTGCGTAGGGAAGAGTGTGGCCAGGAGGTGGAGGGAGGTCATTCTCCCCCTCTGCTCTGCACTGGGGAGGCCACAACTGGAATCCTGCGTCCAGTTCTGGGCTCCCCAGTTCAAGAGAGACAGGGAACTGCTGGAGAGAGTCCAGCGTAGGGCAACAAAGGTGATTGAGGGATTGGAGCATCTCCCTTATGAGGAGAGGCTCAAAGACCTGGGACTCTTTAGCCTGGAGAAGAGAAGGCTGAAAGGAGACCTTATCTATGTTTACAAGTATCTAAAGGGTGGGTTGAGGGAGGATGGAGCCGGACTCTTTTCAGTGGTTCCCAGTGACAGGATGAGGGGCAACGGGCACAAGCTGGAACATGGGAAGTTCCGCTCAAGTATGAGGAAGAACTTCTTTGGGGTGAGGGTGGCAGAGCCCTGGGACAGGCTGCCCAGGGAGGGTGTGGAGTCCCCTTCTCTGGAGATCTTCAAGCCCCGCCTGGATGCTCCTGAGTGATGTGCTCTGGGCAACCCTGCTTTGGCAGGGGAGTGGAACTAGATGATCTCTAGAAGGTCCCTTCCAACTCCAACAATTCTGTGATTCCATGAAGATGACCCTGTATAAGATCAAAGAAGAGCAGGACACTACGTAGCACCCCAGCATTGCATAAGAAAAAAAGAGAATAAGGGTCCTGAGCACGAGGGACCTCAACCAGCATCCAGTGCCCAGTGCTCTCTTGGCTCAAAGGCACTGAATTTGCCTCCCCCCTGGATTCTCCCTCCTGAAGGAGGGCAGGAAAACAGCATTGCCTTCAGAAGCTGGAAGCATATAGCTGTAACTGACTCTAAAGGGAAGGAACAGGATGAGTAAAAGCAGGACTTTGGAGCGAAGCAGAGGGATACTGCAAGGGACTCTGGAGCTGAGGGAATGGCTCTCCGAGGGGGACTCCAGCAGAAAAGCCTGGAAAATTAAGATTAAAATACAAAAAAGCCTGGAAAGAGAAGGTGCCTGGCCGCCATCAGGTCAGAGCAGAGACTCCTGCAGAGCACCTCTCCCGTAGCACTGGGCCTGGGGAGGCAGGAGAGCTGGTGTCTCGGGGCCCGGCGAGCATGGAACGCCTGACTCCGTGTGTCAGCCTGAATAAAGGCAAGGAGCGCCCTTGGGCCGCGGTGCCCAGCGCTCCCCGTCCCCTGGGACTGGGAAGGGGGACTGGGGCTGTGCAATGAGCCCAGCTGTCACATCCTCCCGCATCATCTGCCAAGCCATCGACCCTCTCCGGGACCTTTGGGAGAAGGAAAAACCACAACACAAGACCCAGAATGTGTGTGCATCAAAAAAACCTGCTCCATTTTCCGTAATAAGATTTCACAGCGCTGCCGACATTCCGCAATGGCTTTCCCTCAGACACTGCAAATGCACAGGGGGAGGAAAATGGCAGAATGAAGCCAGCTTTTGAAGGAAGGGAGCACAAAGAGACACTCCACTGAGCTGGAGAAGAAAGGGGGAAAACCAATAAAAACCTCTGGCTGACTCCCTGACACGCTGCCCAAAGGATAGGGGGAGATTCTGTGTCTGCAGAAGTTGAACCTCACAACTGAGGCTTACAGGAGAATAAAAACCACCCACAGGGCTTTAACTGGGACCAGAACATCCTCGCTGGCTAGAGAAATCTGCACAGAAGGGTGAGAATCTTCCACTCCTCATTTATTTGCTATTTATTTCTAGAACCGGGGACCAATACACAGTTTTGCTTATCAATTAATGTTTTGGAAATGTTCTAACTTCAAGCTTATCAGTCTCCAAGACAACTACTCCCTGAGCTTCAACTTTGAAGGAAATCTTTGCGAAATGCTAGCTCAAGAGGGGAGAAGAGCTCCTCAGACTGCCTAGCATGTATTTCGTGCTTAATATGATTCCCCATATATGCTCAAATCTGCTTTTATAAAGCTTTATAAATAGTTTTAATGTGTGGACTCAGTGAGTTTAATTCACTTATTCGCTATGTTTTAGTACCTGGCAGAATTTAAGTCCAAATGCTAAATTTAATTTATTGCTATATATGATAATTCCATAAAATCCCTTTCTCAGAGAGAGTATCAGCATCACGCTCATCTGCTATTGCCGGTAACCAGCGATCCATTTTTAAACATGGGTTTAATCTTCAGCCTATGGGACCACAGCCCGAGGTCTCAGCTACCCCTGGAATTATTCTGCGTATGGATGGTGTAAACAGT
This sequence comes from Arenaria interpres, assembly GCA_013399435.1. Taxonomy (NCBI): domain Eukaryota; kingdom Metazoa; phylum Chordata; class Aves; order Charadriiformes; family Scolopacidae; genus Arenaria; species Arenaria interpres. The sequence goes on along the minus strand of VXAK01016967.1, from coordinate 68,856 downwards.
GGCATAAAAATCAGGTAATCACGTCTGGATCGTTAGGCTGAGAGAAGGTGTAAAAATCACGGCGAACAGTGCTGCATATATGGAACCAATTTTGAAACACCATCAAATTAAAAAAGGGGTAGGGATTATGAAGCACCGTGATACGAAATGCTGATTCAGGACCTCATTTCTATTAAGTGATTTACAGTGTCATTACCGCGGTGCTGTGCGGAGCGGTGGTGCAGAGTAATTACTCTGTAACGCACGGTGACATTAATGTACTAGTAAACTACTGGAGTTTATACTCTATTCACTACCAGCACCAGGACTCCGAGAGGCAGGTAAAAATGCCCTGCATGCATAAACAATGTGTGTAAATGTCACCAGTGATAAAATTTTTAAAAAGGAGAAGGAAGAGGCAGTTACAAATAAATCTGCCAGCTGAGAATTGCAACTGCACAGACCCACAGGAGCACTAAAGCTGTATCGTTTTTTAATAACAGGGGAAGGAAAGATGCTTTTATATCCCTACTCTGGCTTTATTTCCATTTTCTACTATGAAAATTGTACGGTGGCTTCTTCTTTTTGCCACTCTGAGCGCAACATTGAACTGCGCCAGGTGTTCAGCCCAGTGCAAGGGAAATGAAGAGCCCCAAAGTAACAGCATTAGTGGTTTATGATGCCTCTCACAGCGCGGTGCTTCCTTTAGAGCTCCAGCTATTGGAAATGCAGAGAACGAATGAGAGCTTCAGGACAGAGGTGATTTTGCCTCCTTTGTTTAAAACAGCTCTTGTAGTTACGGGATGAAGCTTAGAACATGACCTGAGCATGTCCTTAGGTGTCAGAAAATGCAGCCAAACAAAAAAAATTAATAAGCCTCATACAACTGAAAAAAAACAAAAACCAAGAAGATTATGACAACACTTGAATGGATTTTGGGATTTGGGGTGCTGTGGCTGGAAAAGAAGCAGCAGCTGCACAAGTAGAACTACACATCCCAGGGCTAGAGGAAAGCCTTGCTCTTCCCCCAGGAGACAATCACGATGTTTTTAACACCCCCCAGTCACCAGCTAATGGACTGATGCCTTCAGAGCTGGATGGCTCCCTGTCCTTCTCCCACTGAGTTACACAAGGGGATTCAAGTCCTTTTACCAGCACGTAGCAGCAGTAACATCAGTCCTTCCACACTGAGCAGCTCTTTCTTTAAGATCTCTCAACTGGGGGCGGGGGGAGGCCCTCCTACCTGGTGGCTTCCTGGTGGAAGCAGTTAAGGTAGCAGTTTATGTTGGAGAAACTCCATTTTACCTTCTCTGCAAGTGCTGCCACTGTTCTGCCTGACCCACTTTGCCCTGCTCCTGGCGGCAGTGCCATTCATCTTGCAGAGGCAGCTGTGCCCTGATGAATGGCACATCACTGAAGATTTTTGTTAGTCTTTAGTTCTTTTATCTCGGAGAAAGCAAGGCACAGCTTCTTTGGCTGCTGCTGTTCCAGCATCCTTGAGTCTTCCATAGGTTGCTCCAGACCCCACGGCAAGGATTTACATTGACCTATTCCAAGTAAGCTCTGAATCATCACAGCCAACATCAAAGACAGACTTGAGCAAGAAGGTCCTGGAAGTCACAACTGTGTCTGCCTTACTGGAGTGCTCTGCTAAAAAATCAAGGAAGTAAATTTTTTTGCAGAACTAGGGGTTTTCAAGGGACCTAGAAGAAGCCGACAATCTCAAATACATATGCCAAATCTCAGGGTGGTTCACTTAAAGCTGAATGGAGGTTGTGGACTGCCAGGAGACTGTATGCGACCAGCCTCATGACAAGACCAGATGTGGAGAGAGGACTGTGAATCCAACATCCTCACACCCAAGTTCCACCACCCAGCACGAGGTTCCCCCTTGCTAGAGATGCAAGAGGAACCACCAAGGAATGACAGTGCTGAGGCTGCTTCTGTGCAGCAGGAGTCAATTCCTGAGCTTTTGTTACTGCATCAGCCAAGAAAACACACCCTCACACTTACAAAGGGGAAAAAAAAACCAGCAAATGATCATGTCAAAGATCTACCCACATGGATGCTGGCAGAAAAGCTCACTCAAAATTAAGGGAGCCTTTTACAACAAGAACATTAACAGTATGCTTTCACAGAATCACAGAATCTTCATGGTTGGAAGGGGCCTTTGAGATCATCGAGTCCAACCATTAAAAAAACCAAGCCAAACCAAAAAAACCCCACACAACACCAAACAAAAAAACCAACACCCCATCACCACAACAATCACCACACCCAACAGTCTCGGGCACTAGAGCATGCCCTGAAGTGCCACCTCTACACGTTTCTTAAATCCCTCCAGGGATGGGGACTCTACCACCTCCCTGGGCAGGCCGTTCCAGGGCCTGACCACCCTCTCAGGAAAGTCATTCTTCCTCAGATCTAATCTAAACCTCCCCTGCCCCAACTTCAGACCATTTCCTCTGCTCCTGTCATCATTCCCTTGGGAGAAGAGGCCAACCCCCACCTCTCTACACCCTCCTCTCAGGGAGCTGTAGAGGGCAATGAGGTCTCCCCTCAGCCTCCTCTTCTCCAAACTAAACATGCCTAGTTCCCTCAGCCTCTCCTCGTATCACTTGTTCCCCAGACTCCTCACCAGCAAAGATTTTAGCCCACAAAGTCCTTGGGCCATCTGGAGGAGCAGGGTTTGCAGCAGCAGCAGAAATTCACCAACACAAAGGTCTTTTTTGTCTCCCAGAACATTAAAGATGGATAACCAAGTAAGATACAGAAGACAGCTTTCTTCATATTACATACTGACAGCGTGCCTATCCAGATCAATCTTGCATTAACACATCGCATTTTTCGATCCTGAGCACCAAGAGAAAAACGTGCGCCCACAAACTTACACTCGCAGCCTTACAGTGTCGGGGCAGAATGGTGACAACCATTACAGAGATCAATCCCCTACCCTTTCAGCCACTGTAGCACCCTTTGGAGAGTAGGAGGAAGAAAAAACCCCAAACTTAAGCTATAGTGCATCTCCCTGCTAACACACTTTGGCTCTCCTCTTCCTCCCCTTCTCTTCTTCTGCAATGTTCCCTGTGTTTGATGCTCATACATATTTCTGGAGCTGACCAAGGAATTCCTCCATATAGCTGTTCGATTTTAGCTTTGCTATTATCCATTCCGAGAAGGGCAAGGTGGTCATTTTGATATCCCACCTGAATATTGACAACCTAATTAAAAGGAGCAAAGGGAGGTGTAAGAAGTCTGCACCAAGCCCGTTTCCCGAGGCCACAGGGGCAAACACTAGGGGTTCATCACAACACAGTCAGGGGATGATCTTCCAAATGGGGCAGAGAAATCAAGGGCTCATGCTCATATGACTTTATTTGCACCATTCAAGAGAGGCACCTCTCTTAGGAGGGCTACTCCAGACTCACTCCATTCGTATCAGCTACTAGCATTGCTCCTGAGGGCAATCAGTCCACCTAAAATTGCAGTCTCCTGCAGGAGCCGACTCCTCTAGAGCGAATATGTCTCCTCACCAGCTCTAGAACAAACCTTGAGCAATGCCAACACGGATTGAATCCGGGCCTGAACCGCTGCATGACCACTTCTGGACCTCAATTGACCTGAGGGGCAGGTGAAATCAGGCTTTTTGCATCCTGCCACAAGCTCCCAACGCCTGCGCGCTGCCATTAGGAAGGAAAGGAGGAAGGGAGAGGGCAGGACACAAGGTATACCTGTCCCTACAGAAGTACACACTTCTAAAGAAGAGCAAAATAGCTTGTGAGCAAGGTGATATGTTCAAAGTTATATAATTGGGCACATGGGGCATGGTTATCTCTCATACAGCTCTCTCTCAGGAATTAATTTGCTCCCAAGAGTTTCCTTGGATGGAGGGTAGTGGCTGTACCCTGGAGGCTCTATGAACAAATGGATGACTTGCACCCACTGCCGGGGCCGGTTTGCAATGCACGGGCATGGAGACGGCGTCACTGACTCACCCTTGGACGGCGGTCTCTCCAGATCTGAATCGAGGTGGATCGGTGGGGCAATGTAGGAAACCTGCCCATGGTGAGCTTGCCCTGTGGAAAAATAAGTGTTTGAGTTCCACTGTTTCCTTCAGAGATCTATCAGGGCTATAATTAAACATACAGCATTCTTACGGCACTGGATTCCAAACGGTATTATGTACTGTTGTGCATTTTTCACAATGAGCTTTCATCACCTGATGAAAAGTTGAAAACACTCCCATTTCTTTTCCTTTTTCCCTGCAGACCTGGGCACTACGCTGAACTTTGGCTACACCTGCTTTACCACGACTACATACGTTTTGCACAATATTCTCTTAGAAGGCCATATGCCACAGAAGACAACGGATTTCACACAAGCCCGTTCACTCTGTTGATCTCAGCCTAAGAGGGAAGCAAGCCTTTCTGTGTCACTGCAGTTTTTGAAGGAAGAGTGGTATGAAGTACAACTGCTTCTGGTTTTCCCACCTGCAGAAGACGCAGAGAGTTTGCAGAGTTCGGCATCGCCTTCACCTGGGTGGAAGCTTTTTGGTTCCCAGCACCACTATGCAGTTTCCCAGTTGCTAAAGACTCAATTCTTCTCCGGTAATTTGGAGGTAACTATATCGAGAAACTTCTATTTATAACAAAAACATGTTGTTATAATTAATCTATTTACTGTAACAATTTACAGGGTTGTTAATCTCTTTTTCTAAACATGGAAAGTTAATGATACATAGATTACGATAACAGTTAGAGTAACCTTCCCGTTTCAAGTAATATTTGTGCCGCAATAAAAGCAGTTGATTCCTCTTATGAGACACATTCCAAATAATTAATACTGCTCCCTGTTGACACTTGCTGTTGTTGCTCCAAGCAATTTCCAAGCTAGTGGCACAGGCAGCAGAGCAGCAGCACAGTCTTCTGGATTCCTTGTAATGACATCTAGGAATACCACAAGCACAGTATGCTGGTGCACATAATATGTTGAAAACATCTTTTTATTGGGGATAAAATATTAATGGGGAAGGCGGGGGAGGGGGAAGAATTGTGTCTGAATGGGCAGGATATATTTACCACTTTACACTGAGGCTGACTCAGATAATTTGCATTATTAGCCATTACAACAACTGGGTGTTATTCAGGTTTAAAATCTACCGACGCATAATAAATTCTATATTTGCTTTAAGTGCTTTAACATGGGAAATCTGCTTCAGGCAAACCCATAGCTCTTAACAAGTTACCCCACTTTCCCCTTCTCGTTTACATGTTAAAAATCCATTTGGTGTCATTAGTGAGCATAAGCCACCATTTAATAGCTGCTCGGTTCTGCATCAGAAGCAGGCAGACAGTTTGCTCTCGCTCCAAGCTGCTCAATGTGCAGGACTGGTGCCCCTACAACCATTCAACAGGCTCCCCAGTCGCTCCATCAAAGACCCCACTGAAATGCAAAATACCTGAGGTTGGCAGGGAGCTCTGGAAACCGCCTACTCCAGCCCAAGGGCAACGAGCCCATGGCAAGTGTCCCCTGCACCTTGTATTTCAATTTGTGCCTCTTGTCCTGTCACTTTATGCCTCTAAGAAGGGCTCCGTCTTCTTTATTTCTGCCCATCAGGTACTTGGACACATCAGTAAGATCCCCTGGTCTAGGCTGGAAAGTCCCAGCTCTGCCAGCATCTACCCACACAGAGATGCTTCAGTCCCTTCATCATCATCGTGGCCCTTTGCTGGACCGGCTCCAGCAAGTTCCTGCTCTGTGGACCCAAGATCCAGAAACTCTTCACCACCGCCAGCAGAAGGGTAGGGTCACCTCCCTTGACCTGCTGGCTCTGCTCTGCCTCATGCAGCCCACGAGGCTGGGGGCCCACCTTGCCCTCTGTGCACATTGCTGGCACCTGGTTTCGGCCTTGACTTTTGGAGAAGTTTATCACCTGGTCTTCTTGGGACCAAGTGATGCCAAATACAAAAAAGAATGATTCTGCAGGCTTAAAGGTCTAGGCTGGAGTAAAGAAATACATGTACAGTACATAAAAGACTACAAAACATCTGCAAGTGTGTTTAGACATTCATTACCATTCCGTAATATCTATGGAAGTTTATGAATGTTTTATAAAAGCTTTTACCTAATATGGGGGAAGCAGTAGCACCAAATGATCTTTTGCGATAAATGAAACAAGTTGCCGAAAGCTTTTATCTACTTGCTACCGATGCAAAACACAGTACTTCCAAAAAAAAATCAAACTTGACTTCTGTTAGACTGTACGCTTCTCGCACTGCTAATAAATCAAATTTTGGGTTTTAATATTCTCTCTATAAAATAACAATGCAAACAAATGTTGTGCTTCTTTTTTTCTGGGCACGAATGCCAGCTTAGCTGCTCTTCAGACTCATCACAGTCTTCCTATACAAAGAAAAAATGGTCTCCACTGCTATCTGTGGCCCCAATCACAGAAGCAAAGAATTACAGGGGTTGGAAGGGACCTTTGGAGATCACCTAGTCCAGCCCCCTGCCAAAGCAGGGTCACCCAGAGCAGGCTGGACAGGAACACATGCAGGCAGGTTTTGAATGTCTGCAGGGAAGGAGACTCCACGAGCACTGATGAGATCCCCTCATCAGACCACAGACCCAGGTCTCTCAGCCTTTCCTCATGAGAGAGGTGCTCCATTCCTTTGAGCATCTTCGTAGCCCTCCACTGGACTCTCCCCAGTAGATCCCTGTCCTTCTTGAACTGGGGAGCAAGTGGCTGTGTTTGGAGGTGCTTACAGCACGGTGCATAGGAGAGGCAGTGCACAGGACTGCACAGACACTACCAAAAGAGGCCGGAAAATGGGTGGGAATACGAGCAAGAGATGCATTCACTGATTTTTTTCTGTAATTTTATATCACGGCATCCGTAGACGACTACATCACTTAGGGGCAGATTTTTAAGATGTGTGGATGTTTATTTTCTGTCTGTGAGCATCCATATCCCTTAAAAAAAAAAAAAGTCCCTTAGGCCAAGCTATTACGTTTTCTTCAGTCTTCACAAAACATTATTTTTGTTCTTCTAAGTTATTGGTTTTTCAAAATGTGTTGCATCTCTCATGTCTCAGGCCTGATAATAATGGCCAGCCAGGCACTTTTTCTAATCCACAAACATCTCCCTGGTTTCCTCTACCCGAGGAAGGCTGTGTCACGAGGCAGACTTTCAAGGTCATATCTACATTTTTCTCCCAGAATTGCTGCTACCAAACATGCTTCTCTTCCCATTGCCACAGCACACGCATATGGCCTGCCTACTGCGGATGCCATACGTCTGTCCTCATTGAGAGGGGCAGCGTGAGCAGAAGACAGGGAGTTTGTGGCTACCCATGTCACATTTGCTGCTTGGCCTATCTCACCTGAGATGGTTTTGACACTTACGCAGTGTTGGCCAGACCTGAACAAAATACAGCAGACGTGGACTGACCCACAGCTGTCTTCTGTCTTGCCCGTTGCTCCCCCTGCCCTGCTACTGCCACTCACAGGGAGCCACAGCCATCAACCATGTTGGTGGCAGGACCTCGCCAGCACGAAGAATAAGGGAAACAGAGCCCAGCCTTAGAGATTAGATATGAAACTTCATCCCACCTTACTTTGATGATTACATCTCATTGCTGTTTACTTTTTTACCTGGGAGACAGCTGCAGAAACACCAGATGGTTATAGTCAGGGTTGGATTTGGAGAAGGCTGTGCAAGCTGTTATGATATGAGGCATGTCCAACTTTCCATCACCAGCAGAGACATCTTGACCTTTGGTATTTTGTCAGAAGAAATTTTTACTTTTTTTAACAACTAAAACCTGAACGACTTTAATTTAAAGAGATGCAGGTATTTTGGAGTATGCTGCAAAATTTGGAAAGGACCTGACACCAGCTGGTTCCTCTCCTACAGGCACAGGTACCAGGCCAATATCGGTTAGCATGTGGGCAGCTCTTCAGGTTGAAGAGCAGTCAATCAAATAGGCTTGTGGGTTAATAGATGTCTGGGTAGAAATGAAAGCTTGGCAGCTGGAGAGATGGTCAAGGGAGGCCATGTCCCACCTCCTGGTGCTGCACCATTGTCAGCTCAGACCCAACACACAGAAAAAACAGTTGAAGGACCAGGCAATTTGGAGAAGGAGGTCTTGAGTGATTCTGCCATCCCTTTTTTTCATTAAGGCTTTCACATTCCCCTTTTCAAGTGTTTTTCTGCAGTAGCTGGAACTAGAGAGGGGGAGATTGGAATCATTCATTCCTAGAACTGGTGCTTGAACTAAACCTCTGAAACTGCAGAATTCATGCATCACTTGGTAAAACCTGTACTGTCAGCCTTTGCGACTGACTTGAGCTGCACCAGAGATACCAGCCTCAAAATCTCATATAGATCCATTGGGTAAAATTGTGTTTTTTAATGGAGTCAGTCACAAAACTTGTATTACCATTAGAGCCAGAAGGACCATTGCTCTGATCCTCGAGTTTGGACTCCTGTCTCCAAGATTCACTTGTGTGCTTGTGTACCAGTGCCACTGCCAGGGCTTGCTTTAGGCACCCCCTCTTGCCTCCCTTCCTTCAACCCTCTCAGATGTCACTGTTGCCAATAATAGTAAAATCAAAGAAAAAAATGTGATTCTGTTGATTAACAAAAAGGTTCATGAGGTATCTTGATCCTGACTATATAACTGAGGGAGTGGGCAGCATGGATTCACCAAATCATGCCTGACCGATATGATAGCCTTCTATGATGGCATGACTGGCTGGGTGGATGAGGGGAGAGCAATGAACATTGTCTGCCTCAACTTCAGCAAGGCTTTTGACACTGTCTCCCATAACATCCTCATAGGTAAGGTTAGGAAGTGTGGGTTAGATGAGTGGACAGTGAGGTGGATGGAGAACTCGCTGAGTGGCAGAGCTCAGAGGGTTGTCATCAGCGATGCAGAGTCCAGTTACAGGATGCCTGTAACTAGTGGTGTTCCCCAGGGGTCAGTGCTGGGTGCAGTCTTGTTCAATATAGTCATCAACGACCTGGACGAGGGGACAGAGTGTACCCTCTACAAGTTTGCTGGGAGGGGTGGCTGACAGACCAGAAGGCCGTGCTGCTGTTCAGAGAGACCTAGACAGGCTGGAGAGTTGGGCAGAGAGGAACCTAATTAAATTCAACGAGGGCAAGTGGAGGGTCCTGCACCTGGGGAGGAGTAACACCATACACCGGCACAGGTTAGGGGCAGATCTGCTGGAGAGCTGCTCTGTAGAGAGAGACCTGGGAGCCCTGGAGGACAAGTTGACCATGAGTCAGCAATGTGCCCTTGTACCCAAGAGGACCAATGGCATCCTGGAGTGCATTAAAAAGAGCACGGCCAGCAGGTGGAGGGAGGTCATCCTCCCCCTCTACTCTGCCCTGGTGAGGCCACATCTGGAGTACTGTGTCCAGTTCTGGGCTCCTCAGTTCAAGAAGGACAGGGAACTACCAGAGAGAGTCCAGCGTAGGGCAACAAAGATGCTCAAGGGAATGGAGCACCTCTCTTATGAGGAAGGCTGAGAGACCTGGGTCTGTTCAGCCTGCAGAAGACTGAGAGGGGATCTCATCAATGCTTATAAATGTCGAAAGCGCAGGTGTCAAAAGGGTGGGATCAGGTTCTTCTTAGTGGTGCCCGGTGACGGGACAAGGGACAAAAGACACAAGGTGGAACACAGGAAGTTCCATCTGAACATGTGGAAAAATTTCTTTCCTGTGAGGGTGGCAGAGCCCTGGAAGAGGCTGCCCAGGGAGGTGGTGGAGTCTCCTTCTCTGGAGACATTCCAAACCCACCTGGACACGTTCCTCTGCAACCTGCTCTGGGTGGACCTGCTTTGGCAGGGGGGATGGACTAAATGATCTCTGAAGGTCTCTTCCAACCCCTACAATTCTGGGATTCTGTGACTTAGTCCCTCATTCCTCTTACTCACTCACTTGCATCACTAATGAGTTAATAACCACGAAACCACACATCGATTCCTGAGACCTTGATTTCAGTTCTTCACATCATTTTTTTAATAACAATGGGATGGGCACACCCTAGGTACGCTGAATATATATTCTAACTGACAATTTTACAATATCTTTACAGATAAAGTATATTTTGCATGCTGTGGCCTTTTTTCTCATGTCACTGAAAAATTCCATTTTTAAAAGTGGTCCAGTTCGTCTGTGATGTTCTGATCTGTAAAAAACAACATTACTTTTTGGCCATATTTCTTTAATCCTCTAACTGTTAACAGAATTTTTTTTAAAAAAAACTAATTTAATATCTAACTGAAGAAAGCATTCCACTTTGTTGGATTGCAGTTTCCAGGATCATCACTCTCATGCTCTTTAATGTCCAAAATTAGTACATTTTTTTCCTTGTCCTTTTTTCTCCATTCATGAGTCTTTTTGAACTCCGTAATATGTAGGCAAATATAAAAACATATGGAAAGGGAAATTAAAAAGCTGCTAGGTTTGCTAGCAAACTCTTCTGACATGCCATTAAATACATTTCATTCAGACCTATTACTCGGCATATATTCAGACTTCTCCTGGCAGCCTTTTTTTTTTCTGCCTTTCATCAATGACTATCTTTACAAAACATTATTTCCTCACTGCCCACCCTTTTCCATTTTGCATTAAAAGCTTTCTTTTTAAATAAAGCTTTTATAAAGCCATTCTCTACCTCCAACATGTCAGAGTTAGCACTGATTCTGTCCACCGTTTAATTTATTCATGGACTTTTATGGAGTATCTCTCTTTCATCTGTACATCTCTCTTTCATCTTTCATTGCCCTTTTAACTCCTTAGGGTAGCCGTAACTCATCCGCTCTCTCTTCTTCTCTCCCTCCCAGGATTATTTCCTTGTCCTTCCCTCGGAGCCGTGCATGCCTCTGAATACAAGAAAACCCTCTTTTCCAAAGGGCTCTCTCTGACTACGTTATCTCTGCTCTCCTGCCATTTTGCCTCTTGTATTTCATACCAGGAACCACCGCAAGCTTAAACGGCAGCAGAAAAAGCAGGGTACCTGCCAGCGTGGCTGCGTGGGGAGCAACCACCGGCTCCTCGGCTCGGCTGCCTTTGGAGAACGGAGGTTATTGGATCTGGCAGCCTCCCCGGGCATTGACAGAGCCCACGGCCCACGCCGAGAAGAGGGCTCCTGTGCGCAGCCAGCGCAACACGCAAACCTTCCTTCCTCCATACTGTTCTCGACAGTTATAACATCGCAACTATTTTAGCTACACATTGCTTTCGAAGCTGTCATAAAATGTATAAAATGGCAGCTCTTTCAAATGCCAGTAATGTCTGCTCGTGCACCTTATCTTACAGGTAATTTCATATCTCAGAGCAGGAGGTGCAGGACTGCAGGGCTGCACTTTTTTTTTTTTAAACTAAAAACCTGCTTTGGCACGTGCGTTTCGCTTCTCTGCCTCCCAAAGAGAGGCGCCAACAGGAAAACTCACCAATTTGCAGATGAGAAGGAAGAGGTGGGTTCTCAACGTCTTGTCCTAAGCTGCAGCTGAGTCCCCAGCACCGACCAGAGCAACCCACAGGCTCAGCCACTGGGGCTGCCAAGCGGGAAGAAAACCTTGGAGTTGAGGAAGAAAGCTCGATAAAGGCTGCAGGGAGAGGACTGAGCTGGGGAGACGTTTGGCTAAGTCCTTGTCACACGTGCATCTTGTGTTTTAGAGCAAATGCACATCCAAAAGCAGTGCCTGCTTGAGCAGAAAGCATGGTAAAATGGACTAGTCTTTTCTGGGGATATATGATTCCTGCTTTGATTCTGTCACAACAAACAACAGCTTTAACCATGCGAGGAAGGAAATCAAAATGGCCTTTTCTGATGACAAAACTGTCCCTCGTGTGACAGCCATTACCCGGAATGGCCTAGGATAGGTGTGAACTGCAGGCAAAAATAAGGAGAAAAATAACGCCAATGGAATGGGTTAAAAACTGCCTGAGTATTCCAGCAGCTGAAGCAATTGGAGGCTTTTCACTAGGAGCAGCTGCATCTTTTCAAAGCGTCATTTAGGACTCAGAAACTCACGCCTCAGCTAAGTCAGAGGTGAAGATGCTTCTTCAAGTCACACTGAGATTCCTTGCCCTGCTATGCAAACATTCTAATTTCTGTTTTGTGTTCAGATGAACCCCATCCCTCTATCAAGGACCTAAAACATTTGATTTAGCACCACATTTGCTCCAGCGATGCTCTGCATCCTCCAGCACACGTCTCAGAATTTATCCTGTAATATGAGAGCCTGGTATAGGGGCCAGCAAGGAAGAAGCAGAAGAAGAGGAAGAAGAGGAAGAAGAGGAAGAAGAAGAAGAAAAAGAGGAAGAAGAAGAGGAAGAAGCAGAAGAAGAAGAAATTCAGGTCTGGCTTTCCCAAGGCAGGGCTGCACATTTTTTTGTGCTTTACTCCCCGAAAGTTTGCCTGGCAGGACAAAGAAACATGGCACATGGTATTATTATTTTTCCTCTTCCAGCTGTACTTGCTGTGCTCCAAAATACAATTTACCAGTCACCTACACTGGAAAACAGAGGGGAGGAAGGGAGGGATTTTGGTGAAGAGGAGACTGAGGGATTTGGAGCAATGCAGTCCTCAGAGCCCTGGGGCAGATAGCGAATACTGGTAACCACAAACTACTGAGAGTTGCTTTAGCAACTGTGAACACAGCAAACCCCAGGGAGGTTTTCCTGATCGACTCCCAAAGATTTAATCTGATATGAAGAGCGCTGTGCCAGCTCCTCCCATCCTTACTCTGCTCTTGTCCCAAAAGTCAAGCAGGACGCTCCCAACTCCTTCAGTGGGTCAAGCCCAGCCTGTTCTGCATCAGATGAGGCTGAAAAGACTTGGGATGGAGAAGTTAGGAATACTTTTTTGGAGGGAAACGTAGCAAAAGCCATCCAGTCCATCTCCTGCAGAGGCAAAATTGCTCCTTATGTTGTTTTGAAAGGTACCTTTTTGGGGCTGCCCACCACTCCCTCCCAGATGCTGAGCAGCAAATCTTGCTGTCAAGAGATTTCAGCTTTGTTTCCCCTTTCTTGGTGTGGGGAGGAATCATGCTGCCTCCCTGCCTGAGATGTTTCTGCCTTATTTTTTCCCCATTGCCTGCTCTTTTTTCCCCCGGTCTGTGCTCCTTTTGGACCTGCCCTTTGCTGCTGTGCTCTCACTGTAGCCCACGTTCCTTTCCTCCCCCACCTCTCTTAGCTGGGCACTCTTAACCAGTTCGTGTTATAGCTAACCCATTTCACAGCGGTTTTCCCTCCCCTGGGACACGGCCAGGCACTTCCACCCCCTCCCTTGCAGCAGATCTGGCAATTAATGGAAGCACAGAGCGAGCAAGAGCTGATCTGATGGAAAACGACCCACTGAAAACAGTAATTACTAGTTTTCCACCAGCTCAATGAGCAGAGCCAATTGAGGCCGCCGTGGCGGTGGTACCAGATCTGATGCAAAGGCAAGGGCAAGAATAAAAGGGCAGGGGAGGAATAGGGACAGCCATCAGTTTAACCGTAACTAAAAACCGCACCTGGGAACAGCAGTGGCATTGTCTCTGGACGTCCCCTTCCTCCCAGCACCAGACTCCCCCCTGGCCCCAGGGAGACCCCCACCAGTTACATCCTTTCTTCACCACCTCTCAGACAGCTTTTAATCCACCTGCCAGCATAATTGAGAGAGCTACGTCTCCCAACTCCAGGTCAAGGGTTTTAATGAAAGCCGAATGCCTTACAGCACGCCCACGTCTCGCCAGCAGAGCTTGGGACACAGCCCTGTGTTTCTATTACTCGTGCTGTCCTTGTTCGTGCAGAAAGGGAAGCAGTCGGGGAAAAGATGAAATCAGGCAGTAGCTCTTGCCATGTTGAGCTTAAATTTCAGTGGCAAAGCATCCAGTGGGGTTGTCAGGGAAATCAGCTGAGATGCTGGATTACATGGTAGGAGACACGTCCGAAGTAGACAGGTAGATCTGTGAGTTACCAGCCTGGAGATGGTAATTGAAGTGTCTTGTGGTTTCAAGTGTTGTGAGATGTGGTCCAAGAATTTGTCACTCTTGCTTTGTTCCATTTGTGACAGGCCATAGAAGATGTCCCCTCCAATTCTGCCTTTATTTGCCAGCCTATATGTCTTTCCATGCGTAGCACGGTCTCTATCTCCACATCGTACCTCCCTGGTACCGCCTATACCTCTGCTCTGTTCCTCACTCTTTCTCCTCTGTCACCTCCCAAGCAGGCGAGACCTTCTACACCAGACAAGTTTCTCTCCACGAACTCATCACTGCAATCTCCAAGAAACAATCTCAGTGCATGGGCCTGCTTCTCTGGCTCCCGATGTCCAGCTTAATGAACATCATCTTCCACAGCCACAAGACCACATACCACACAAATGTTAACTCCTATCTTCCATGGGTTTCTGTGACTATTCCTCAATGTGACCGCAGCCCAGAAAGGACCGACAGGCAATAAAGGATTAAAGCAGTCTTTGTTACAGGTATTTTTATCAACTCCTTTCATTAAGGAAGTGCAAAGAGATGAATAATTTGTTTTCTGAGCGGGTCATGCACCCTAACTTCATTAATCACTTCTTTTGGTCTGCAACGGGAGCCTTGAGACAGGCAGTACAGCCTGCCTGCTGGCAAGCTCCAGCTGCGGTGCAGAGTCCCTGCACCAGGGGATGGACTCCATCCCAAAGCCAGGGATCGAGCAGCAAACGAGATTAACACTATGTTATTTGATGAAGAAATGAAACAAGGGTGAGAATTTTCTCCGAGACCTAAAAGACCAGTAATCTAAGTCGCCTCACCTTCTTTCTTATTTTTCTTTACTTCTTTCTTTCTTTTTGAGATAATATAAAGTGTGTCTCAGCGTGAAGGACATGGTTGCCTGTAGAGAGATTTTGACAACTCCCCTCTGAGTGCTAAAATGCTGTCAGCCGAAAAAACAGAGCTGTTTGGGCAAATTGATCCAATGACAGACGTCCTCTCTGTTGTCATGTTTTCTCTCTCAATCAAAAGCCTCCTAAAGAATCCACGTTTTCAGCTCAGTCCCAGGGAAGGGAGAGAAAAGGAGAGAGAGCACCTACTTCTCTTGCACTATTCCTCGTTAACCTAGGCTGGGTGGAGAAGCCTGTGAGAGGAAAAAGAAGGTCTCAAGGGTCTCTCACACACCCTCATTGCGCGCAGATAGAGGATCCGAACACAGCAGTTTCCCTAACTCACATATAGCAGCTGCATATGGACTTTCTGACTGCCAGCGAGGGCAGAGCCAATACATTTTGGGTACAGACAGTAACAGCACAGGAAGGAGAGCTTTTAGGCCTGAGTTTACCTCCAACGCCAATAACAGGCAAGCTGCTGGATCCACCATGCAGAGAAAGCCTTACTAGGATTTATTTTCAATAATCATTAGGAATCATCTCCCCTTTCCTCGGCCCAAAGAAAACGAAATCTAATCATTTTTAAACCTCATCCCTAGCTGTGAATATATCTGTAACCTTTCCACATCAGCGACGATTTTGACTACGATTTTTGATGGTCAAATCCTGGGAGCACTCTTACCGCTTTATAGCAGAGATTAAGTGTGCCCCTGGCACAGTCAGTAAAACCGCCTCTCTTTCTGTCGCCGTGCCCGGGAGCTCCTGAAACCCCCCATCCCATCCGGTGGAGCAATGCCAAGCAGCCCAAAAGTGCCTTGCAAAGACAATTTGGGGCTGCGCTGGTTTTGCATGCTTTTCACCTTTGCACGTCACATAGTTGTACGACACAACAACTGCTGTCTTGCTTGGTGGGTCTTTCTCCACAATTTTGCTAGCTAATCCTCAAAACACGGTGAAGTTTGCTTATTTTTCCTCGTTACCTCCCTGCTGTAAACTCAGCTGGAGGAATGCATGCTCGATGTGACCAATTTAAATTTTTTTTTTTTTTTCTTTTTAAAGACCCGTGCAGAATTGCTGATTTATAGATTCAAAGAGATCTGAAGTCTGTAGCTCGCCAATATTAGTTTTGGTGAAGTCAATTATGGACTTTATAAACTGCATTGTGTCCCTTTTCATTGCTTCAGGAAGCCAGGAGCAACATAGGAGGTTTTACTGTCTGTTCCCTTCCTGCTGCCGTCCTACAGTTATTTCTTTCTACACGCTCAGGGACTGAGAAGTTTGCGGTGGGTCAGAAACTGCACAGCCCCACTGACTCCAAAATAACTGTGTGCAAAACACAGGGCCATAGATTCAAAGCCATTCTACAGACTAGACGTTTCATACGAGGTCAAATATAATTTTTTAGTGTCAGATATTCTGTTTTTGGAACCTAAATTTTTACGATCCTTCAAGCACATCTCTGGATTATTCCTATCTTAGTTCCTACAATGTTACCGTAGGCCTTTGGACGACAGCTTTGATTATAAGTCTGAACACGGCCCAGAACAATAAGATCCTGATTAGCACTTCTTGAATAATACATATTAATTCTTGCCCAAGCCTCCTTGGCACTGTGTGAGTCATGCTGGATGTCTGTCCTCTGCAAGGGCAACAGAAAGGTCTCTGCCTGCCAGCGAGGGTCCCGAGGCACCGCCAAATTTCCTGATCCCATTGATCCGGCCGCATACATGCAGGGAGAAGAGGCACGTTACACTACATCATTTCTGATGTGTCTGTCTGGCCCCAAAAAGAATTACGGGAGACACACAGTGTGACTGAAAATGAGACCATGGGGTCTGAAGAGCACACCCAAAAGGTGGCGTGTTTCAGTCCACTTGAAAACTCCTTCAGCTCCTTCTGCCGCAAGCTCCTGCTCTTTGCAGTGAAATATGCCACTCTAAAATTAATAGACAGCTTTAGTTATGAATATTTTCCTTTGTAATAGACAATATTCAAACTGTCCGTAGTCATACATTCCATCCTCTCCAAAACACAATCGACCAACTCCACAAGGCAAGAGATTTTTTTTCCCTTTAGGGCTGCAACCCCCCAGTTACTTTAATGAAGGTAAAGATTTACATATTCACATACAGCAGCCCTGACCACCACCTCGAGTTAAACTTCCTCTAACAGGCTGATGCCTAACCTTGCATTTGGGTTTCTTAAATGATCTTTTGATTGAAGAACTGACAAACTCAAGATTCAATTCTCTGGCCAACCTGACCTCTGCCAGTGACACGAAGCTCTTCCCTCACCCCCTTGCCACTTGAGCGAGGAAGAAGAAACGCCATTACTTCTGACCACACACCCGAACAATGCGGGATTCACAACTTTTAAAGGATTAGCTTCACACTGAACAATGGTAATGACTGTCTCATTACTGAGGAGCCCAGAATATATACATGCTTCTCTTTCTTGCACCAGGGAAAGGATAGAGTAATTCAGTTTAATCCTTCTTGTTTAGGGTTATATCTAATAGCATTTAGTGGCTTTGGTGCCAGTGAAAGGGAGGGCTGGGTTGGCTCCTTGGGATTTAATACACAGTCTCAATAATATCAGCCATTCCAGTTCCGATTGACATGATAGCTTCAATTGAAGCAACATTTGGGTAGTGGCTCGGTGACCACTACAGCCAGGATTGAGTGTACACAAGAATCGGATAGAAGATAGTGCTTCGCGAGAAGAGAAGAGAAGAGAAGAGAAGAGAAAAGAGAGGATTTTTTTAAAAAATAGCATTCTGCTGTGGAAGTAGCTGTGACCCCACCGTGGCAGTGGCACCTTCAGAGCATCCTAAACTCACCTTTCTAAAACCACCCATCAGTCCTTAAGCAAACCAGCTGAATCCTGCACAAGGCTCAGCCAAAAGTCCACCTCCTTTCTACAGCCCCTGCCGATGGAGGGGAACACCACCAGGGAAGGTGGCTGTGCTGCCCTTAGTTCCAGCCCACGCTTTCACAGTGAGTTTAAGCTCCTTTGCACAGGCAACTTCTTTGTGTTGGAGTTCAAACTTTCACTGTCCTTCCCTCCAGGGATGACTTAATTAGAGATGGGGTTTCCCTCTCAAGTTACTGCATTTGCCGAATCACGCTGTTGTTATTTCCAGGTAAATTAAAGAGAACCAGAGGGACAGTAAATAGGGGGGTAGGGGGTAGGGGAGAAGCTGTGAAAAAAAGGAGCTGAACCCTGACGCATCCATGAAAAGGGCAGGACTTGCTCACCTTCACAGAAAGCTGGAGAGCCTGGTGTGGGATCCTGTATCACTGTGTTCAGGGAGCAAGTCCTCTGAAAGCTTTTCCTTTGCAAGAAGTCAGCCGAAACTCTCCAATTAGATTCATAAAGATGACAGGCCAGATTGCAAACGGCCTGTTCCTTGATACAAAAGCAGCTTTCTGCTCAGGATAAGAAGAGGTTTAAAAACCACTAGAAGATTTTTTTAAGGGGTGAGGCCAAAAGAAGGGAGCAATGGCAAGAAAAAGTGGAGGGCAACAAAACACCCGTGCTGTGGAGTGAGGGCTGGTACCCACACTTTCTGCTTTACAAACCGGGTGAGCGGGGAAGCAGGTTTTACCCAGCGACCTCAGCCAAGCTGATTAAAAAGGTTACAAATGACTAGAACAAGCTTAGAGCTCCGGGACAACCAGAAAAAAACCCCAACCCGTGAAAAAAAACTCAGTCTGGCACGTGCTTGAAATGACATTGCTCAAACTGTGGTGCTGTGAAGACATTTCACTGTTAATCCCAATCATGTACAAACCAGGAGAGACACCCCCAAATTCTGATATTACACCCTAGCCCTTTTAAGTCAAAAGCAAATAAAGCCCACAAGAAATAATAAATATTATGGATTTAGGCTTTTCCTTGCTGTGCCTCAAAGTCTACAGGAACTGTGTTTTAAAGTTTCTCTTTCCACTTAAAAATGCAAGAAGACTTTTGTGCTTTTAAACAGAACTGAAAATCCTGTAATCATAGTGGCTGGGGCTCCGGAAAAAATATCACTGAGCTCAAAAACACAGTCACTAGAGTTGAGAGCCTTGACTTTCAATGTCAGAGAGCAAAATGTAGAGCCCATCTTTGTAAAAATTTGTATTTTTAGAGGGATGTTTAGGAAATGAAGAAAGCAGAATATAGCCCCGGGTGCCTAATCCCCCTGGGATGCGGTGACAAAGTCAGGCTGCTGGACTTTGCAGTGGAGCAGATGAGTGCTCATGTGCTCTGTGCTGCCAGCTCCGCTGGGGATAATCTCCTGCAAGGAGGTTAGCGGTAAGCTGGGAAGGGGAATATCGTTAAACAACCACAGCACCTGGGCGGCTCAAGTCTGCTTGGATTCATGGCACCAGGAAACAGAGCCATCCATTTTAGCTATTCGCGGCGTACAGCAGACACACGCACAGGAACGCTGCGACAGCTTGAGCGGTTCAGTGGGAGAAATCATATTTGAAACAGCACGTCAGGTTTTGATTAAACTGGCAATTAAGCAAGCAAGGAGCAACATGCCCTGGGGTTGCAGAGATGATAAGCCAGTTTCAAGACAAATGGCCAAATCTTTAGGTGGTGCAAATGACTGCAACTTCACTGCCTTCAGCAGGGCTGCATCTCTCCCATGTGGGCTGTAGATCTGGCCCTCTCAGCCTGGGAGAGGACCAGCAATACAAATGGGAATGAATTGCATCCAGCTGGGAAGAAGCCACTGTGCAGGGAGGCAAAAATTGACACTTTTACAGTGATTTCTAATACAATGCAGGGATTTGCAACACAGTGACAAGCCACCAGCAGCAATCCTCATCCATGTCAGCTTCCTCTCTCAGTTGATGGTAGGCTTCTTTTACTAGGGGCAGCTGGGCAAAAAGAGAGAGATGGGAAGAGGAGCAGATACCTCACGTTACTCTCTGACCACCAGAAGCTGGTGAAGGTCTTCAACCCTGTTTATAAACTTTGTCCCTTCCAGATGTTTTTCTGAACTAGAATAATATGATTCAGTGAACTGATGCATCTTCTATTTTCAATGGGTGCAGGACAAAGGAGAACTTAGCAATTCTATCATAATCTCCCCAAGTTGATGATCACCTACCAAAATGTCATCGATCTTATGTATAACAACCTCCTGTTGAGTAGGAGGCCTCCAAGATGAAGAAATTAGGGTCGTTTGAGGTCAGAGGTCCTACTGCTCAAACTTTAGCTAAGAAAATTGTCATGGACAAATTAATGCACTGGAAACATCAGAACTAATCAATATGTATAACCAAAGGACAGACTGCTGACAGATAGTGATTGTGTAGACACACTTTGATGTCAGCAAACCCTTTTTGATCTGGTCCACATCTCCCAGTTGCAGACCAAAGGTCCAGAATTCAATTTAAAATACTATCAATACAGCACCAACATGGACAGAAAAGAGGAGGTGATAAGCTTACTGTGGGGTGTAATGAAATGAGAAAATATCATGACCGTCAGAGGACGCAAACTACGACTTAGCCAGAAAACAGTGAGCATTCAAGCATTCAGGAGAGACTGCAGTTGGAGAAGGAGGGCCCCATGACATCAAGTGGAAGAGCAAGCCTGTGATCCTAGGAAAGCAGGGAAGTCAGAAAGAAATTCGGCCCAGCTCAGGAAAATGCAGGGTCTGGATCCATCCCTGCCTCTCATTCAGAGACATACCCTGGAAAGGCACCAAGGCTAATTTTTTACCAGTGTCATCTGTGCTTAGCTCTGCAACAAATGATGGACTCATAAAAAAGGCCATATTCACAGTCAGCTCTGCTGGCCACCTCTCTGTCATGCCTCTACTCCTGGCATTTGACATTTTCAACCACATCATGCATGTCTCCGCTCCCCTCGCTGTTTTGTTGTTAGTGTGATCCACCCGACCATCACAAAATCTGGCACACGATGCGCCCCCTGCTAAATGCCAATCCCTTCATGCAAGCCTGAGGCTGACTCTCAGCCCTCGCATCTAGCAATACAGATGAAATATGCAGTTTCATCTTAGTATGTAATTAAACACTGGACAATCCTAGTCAACTTTGGATATCAAATGCAGCTAGGGTGAAACATGAAGGTTTGCTCCCTATGCAGTTAAGGCGTTGATTTCTATATAGACAAATATATCACCGCTGGGCACGGTTACAACACCTATCCTAACACGAGATTTATGAAGATAAAAGATTCCATCCCAGAATTGCAAATAAATAAATCACCCAGTAATTCGCTTGGCGTGCTTGGTCCTTCTCCCCCAAAGCAAAATGCAGGATGTGTGATTGATCTTCCTACCCAGTGATCAGCAAATTTAAGACTCTCTGTGGTCGGTTCAGCAAGGACTGCCAAGATTTTCCAACATTTGCAACCTGCAGAGGAAAGTTGTGAACTAGAGAAAAGGTCAGAGTATTAAACAGCCACAAAATAGCTATAGGGCCAGCTAAAAAGTACAGAGAATATTCCTTGTTAGACCCCCTCTAGGCAGCTAAACCACAGTTTCTCTGCCTGGTCTAAAAGTCCAGGGTACAGGGCTCAAATCAGTAACGAGCTTTCAGTAACGAGCTTTACATTGCTCTGGCAGGGCTGAGAGGCCATAACGTGAGTCCAGACCAGTGCTGGCCAGAAAAACCTGCCCTCCGAAGGAAACCGTGATGTGCAAGGATCTATTTTTATTACGACCTGGAACAGAAAGCTGAAATTTCTGAAGGATTGTGACTTTCAAACAATATTGTCTCAAGGGTCACCAAATCTTTCATTTCCATAGAAGTAATTCTTTTTTTCTTGAGTAATACTAAAAAGTTCCATGTTAAACATAACAATAAACCAGTAACAACAATTTAACACTACTGGTGACAATAGCAGCATCCAAAAGGCTTATTTTCATACTTTCCTGCCAAAAAAAAGGACAAGTTCCCACACAAAATATTTTGATCTTGCATCAATGGGACATTCTCCAGCCAAAAAAACATAAAAATAATCATTCTATTGGCAGTTGTTTTGTGTGCTGTAGTGTAAATGTACAGTTTTCTACACGTAACCCCCACGGTGATAAAAAACCCTTCAACTTTAATAGAGGAGGAGGCTCAAAGCACCAGTGTTCCAACTGTCCCCATTTGCCACCTGGATGACTCCTCTCCCGCCTGCGAAAATCTGCCTCTGAATTTCCATCAGACTGATGTTCTCTCCTCTTCAAAGCCATGACTGTTCTTGGGAGCATCAGAGGTTAGAACCCACTGAGCAACAAATCAAGACGGTCTAACGGTGTCAGAGTGAGGATCAAGTCTTTGCTTCACTGCAAGCCATAGGGAAATTGGCCCATTCCCTCACGGTCTCGCTGCCCCACTTTGGTTTGGGTTAGGCCTTCTTACTTTCTCATTAAGCTTAGTATTGGCCATCTGATGTTGTCCAACCAAGCCAAGGACCTTCACTACTCTGCCAAAGCCCAACTAGTCTTGCCTAGAGGATCCTATAGGAGGGAAAGTAGGTGAAAGGATTGAAGTGTATCCATTCCCTATATTGTATTTGGAATGGAATAAAATTAATCAAATTCATTCGGTCCGCTGGATCTGCATATCATCTTGCTGTCTCAGTAGAGTCAGGGAAACCTACCAAATGCTCGTATCTATCAGAATAGGTACATTGCTTGGGACAGCTTCATCCAAGGAGAAAAAAACCCTCCTCTGTCTGTAAAGAGCACATCCCTGTCTTCTATGTGAATAAATGTCTATTTAGTTAAATCACCTTGGCAACTGAGCCAGCTTGCAAATCCTACTTTTTCAAATATATCTAATCAACGTGCAAATATTTATCTATATATACACACATGCACGCATATATATTTATATCTGAAATGTGCATGACTACTGTCGATAGTGCTTCATCCAGCAGGAGCTTCAGATGACTCTATGCTCAGTCTTTGATTTCAGCTGCTAAAAAATGAAGCCTGAATACCAAACACATCTAAATAAACATTTCACAGATGCAGGTATGGCTTTTACCAAGCCAGCAGTCATCTCACAGGCCCTCCAAAGGCCTGCGCATGAGAACCTCCCTAGAGAAATGAGAAGAAGTCTTTCTGGGGAAGAGTCGCTTCCCTGGGACGTGGACGTTGACTTCAAGTCGGGTTTTCAATCTGCTGAAATTCAGAAGCAGGGCCGCTTTGGCATTGCCTGAAATATCTTCTTTTCTAATAACTGGATTCAGTTTCCAGACATTCAGTACAACAATTTTTATGTTGTTAATAAACACATTTGTCTAATGAATATCTCTTGGTAATCTTGCCTGTAATTCAGGAAACTCAAGCGCAGCCGAGATAAAAATATGCACATACTAAAAGCTCAAATTGAAGAAAAAAAAAAAATCAATTCCAAGTTAAATTACCCATCTTAAATTTCAGTATAAAGGCTACTAGAAATACTGAGTTCTTGAACTTCAATTAATCTTCAGCTATTAAGCCAGAAGGGAAAAAGATTCTTCAGAGTATCACATGGGAAGCTGCAAAGAGCTCAGCTCAGCCTGCGGACGGACGTCACTATCACTTAAACTCCCATTCCCAGCTCTGCTGGGCTGGTTAACTCATGCTTGTCTTATACTCCTTTGGGTTTCTTTTTTGCAGGCATCTGTGTGTGACTGCCTACATGTGTGTGGCATAAATTTTCCAGCTTCACTTCTCAGGGATTAATTGGCAGAAGTGCTTGTCATGGTTAAATAATTTTATTTAATTTGCACCGTGCGAAGATATTTGGGCAAAAGGGAAAAATAATTAAAATTTAATTACTTTTTTTTTCCCCTTTAAAATGAGAAACAGTTGCATCCCTTTGAGACCCAGCTGGGAATTGAGTATCACTCAGTTTTGTTGTTAAATATGCAATAATAAAAAAAAAATTAAAAACCAATGATCAATGTCTTGTAGTAGAAGAGTGAAAAGCCCAGGATAGGTAAAACAGATCTCTAGAATCAATGACAACTGAAGTTTATAAAGATACTGAGGGGAAAAGACAATACTAACATCTTGTACGGAATCATCCAAAGGACTTTCTTGCAGGTTTCTAAACAAACAAATAAATAAATATTTTTACTAAAAGGCTTGAAGATGTCTCTTCAGGGAGTCACACCAGCTATAGGAAGTGTCACCTTTAGTGACAGGCCAGCATCTCTGCCACACATGTTAAGGGCTTTCATAAAACTTGACAACCTCTCTTTTTTTCTCATTTTAGGTAAAAATATTGGTTTGTTTGCTGTGGTTTCCAAGTGAAAGAAAGGCTGCCAAATCCCTTCTCTCCCCTTGAAGTCATTAAAAAAGGGTTTGGCTGATAAAATCGCCAAATGAAAAACTGGAAAGGGGCAGACGAGACGAATCGGGGATCTACTGGAAATATGATATTATTATTGGCTGCTGCGTGGTACACGGAGCCTCTTCTCCTGGAGTCCTCGGCCCTTGGCTAGGTCCATCTTCATACTACTGTTTAAAGCCCTCACCCATAGCCAGCCACAAGCCTCATGTTTTTCCCGTCTCCCTGCTGGGTATCAACAGCCTCAGACGTTCTGTGGCACGACCCACAATGGCTAACAGGCAAACTCTGGGGCAAGATGCACCCACAGAGGTTTGGGGGTATTCCTGGGCTATTTGGTAGTCCACATCCTCCCAAAACACCAGCGCCTCTGCGCCCTGGAAAGATCCTCATCTCCGTGGCAAAGACGGCGCAACAGGTTCCTCTAAGCTTCTCCAGCCAGGAAAGAGGTCACCTCGCAGAGAGACTTTGGAGGAACCAGGTTAGCACCGTGATGCTAAACAGGTCTCTGCAGGTCCACACAGAAACAAGAATCATGTTTGAACCTGATGTCAGCAAGTTCTGGATAAACCACAGATACACAGAAGCCCATGTCTGCTGCTTCCATGTCCCCAAGGTGTCCAGGGAAGATGAATTAAAGAAATGCACCAATGCAAGCTGTATTTTTAATAATTATCCCTTTTGCAGATTAAAAGCTGCTTTCAAACCCGAGTAGAAAGAGGACAATAAGATCACTGTAACAGATCCTTTACCTGGAGAGGACCACCTTTTGCAGCTCTGGGTCTGTTCACTAAAGCAAAGATATTCATCACGGATAAATGTAAACTAACTGCAGAAAGAAACTTTTCACATCGTTTCCCCCTGGGTTTGGAAGTTATCATAGGGGGGAAATTTAGTGAAACGCTGAAGGCCATGATTCAGCAAGGAAATGCTTACCACTGCCCTGCACCAGCTAGCCCCGAAGACACTTTGGAGCTATTTTGGTTAATTTGAATCTTTTTTCATCAGTTACAGGTTATGCATACACCGTCAACCATGTTAGGACGATGAGTTCCAAATGTGTACGAGATCGTGTGGCTACAAATTACACTGTGAAAGGAAGAGAGGGTTTCCCTGGCCTTCCTTGATACACACTCATTTTAAGGTTTCTTCTTTCCAATTAAAAAGTGAGAAAGAGCAGGTAACACGTCCACTCTTACACTGCTTAACCTAATGAAGCCATAGCCTTGATAAAGCCTCTCTCAGGTGCTTCATCACCATAATGAAATGCCTGAAGGTGAGGTTTATCCAAAATATCACCGAACCTGGTGTTAGAAGGAAAAAATACGTTCTGACAGCACAGTATTTCAATTTGAATTAAGACATTTTTAATGTAGCCCATTTATATTTGCATATTAAGAAAATGACAAGCTCGTTCCACCAGAATTTGGCAGTATGGTTTGACATGAAAAACCCGGTGTAACAACACTCTTAATACAATTAATGGCTATTTAGCAAGGTGTTTCTTGTATCCTCTGCAGTTCAATTCAAGGCATCATCACCTTTTTTTTTACTCAGTGTAAATACAGGCTCCTTTAAGAAGGTGGTGCGAAACAAAAGGCAAAAAAACCCAAACCAACAATCAGAAAACCCATTTGGAATTAAATCTTCCAATACCTTATGGAAAAACTGCTGGAATGAGTTTTTGCCCTTTCCAACAGACAGATGTTCTCATCAACAAGAAAATTAGAACTTGATGACAATCTCCAAGGTTTAAATGTCACTCCCTACCACTCTGGTTCACATAAAGATGGAAGCGGCATTAAGAGAGCAGTATGCAAGCTCTGCAGACTGCTAATTTCTTCTAATTAAAAAGCAGAGTTTACAGACACATTTAGTGACACTCATCATAAAGTACACATCCGAAAGGAGAAGGCTTTTGTGTTTTTAGTGCCCAGAATGCTATTTTCTCATTACTAGTGAATTATTTGCTTTCTTGGTCAATTCAGGAATTTCCCACTCCATGTAACAGATTTCTAACAACATAAAAATAAAACAATAAAACAATAAAATCTCAGACCTCGCAGTAATTCCCACAGAAGGCAACCTCCCGAACACTGTCTGAGCAAGGTGCAAAGAGTGCAAAACAAGAAGCACATTTTTGACTTTTTATGTATGATGCAAAAAGGCACAAAAAGGACTCGCTGGCCAGGCAGTACAAACAAAACATTCATAACATGAATACCATTTTGCCTCTTTAACACTGGGAGAGAATATCCACCCAAGAAAAGCACTCCGTGAAGCGACGCACTGATTGTCTGAGTGCCTTTCTGGATGGCACACTTTAGTTAAAGTCAAGTCATTAGGCTCTGTACAAGAGGAAGTGGATGAAATCCAACCAAATGCATTACAGAGGTCAGACTGAATGAGATAATGGTCCCTTCTGGTCTTAAAAAATCTATTAATCTAATTTAATTCTCTGTTCTACTCTTCATACCAGAGTCATTTAAACTCATTTATATGAAAAGAACACATTACAGCAGCCTTACACAACACACCATGTTCTGACTTCGCAGTTTTAGGCTACTCAAAAGTTTCGGTTACTTCCCACTGAGCTGAGGATGAGGCTTTATTTATCATTAAAGAGAGCTTATATTTACAAGCAAGACATCAGGCAGAGGCACCTCTCCCAACACAATGTTGGATGCATCTGCACCTTACGCATTGCCCAGAAACATTCCAGAGCACCTTCCACCCTGGCTTGGTTTTTGGGTGCTGCCATTCCCCATTCATCCCGACACTTGCCATGGTGAAGAGCCCAATTCTTTTATCAATAAAATCTGTTCCAGTCACTCCAAGCTTATCTCTTGTGAATAACTCGTAACACACCCAATATTGCACCAAGAAAATACTTGGCAGTCACTGTCCAGTGCAAAAAGAAAGCACCTATGTGGAGAAGGCCAAAAATACTCATTGCTGTTACTCTCTCCGGTGTATACATACGGTCACGTCAAGGAAATATATTTTATTACTCTTCCCTCAAAAAAAAAAAAAAAAAATCCCCTTGTTCTCTTTCTCATGCTGAGCTTTCCCTCAGTATCTCCCTCCTCCTGGAGCTTCACTGTTCACATTAACATTATCAGTCATTTTCTTAATTCAGCAGCCCAAGAGGGGAAAACATCACATGAATTTAGGCTGATTGACCTTAGCGACTTCATGCATGCTGGAAGGACAGAGGGAATTATTTAACCCAGTCAGAGGGGCAGCTGAACTTGAGGCCAATACACGAGGGCTCACAAAAGGTGGTCTTCACATGGTACATTGGAAAGACCCTACAAATGGGCTAAGGACGACTTCTCTGCTTGTATATCTATACTTGATGCCGTCTTTACCTTCTCTCTCTGCCTGCAGCACGCAGCCAGCCCTTTCCCCGTGTCTGTCCTCAACACTGACAGATGAAAAAGACTTGCAGAGCTGCCTGATGCCTCATCTCTCCAGTGGTTCTGTTAATTTATTCCAGCTACTTGAGGGAAGCACGAATGGCAGCCCAGTGAGCCAGCTCAGACCGGTATAAAGGCAGCTGATTTTCCCACCTTCTGTCATGGTCAGCGTGTAACTTCTTTAGTTTTCAGCTCTGAGGTTTCTTTTCTCCCCACCTCCCCCACCTCCCCGCTTCCCTTTTGAGTCTCAAGCAGCTGGTACTTTGTGAGAACACAGAACCAAGAAGATGTGCAACACGAAACACCTAGTTCATTTATTCAGTGCCAGTCTTTTTGAACCGAATTCCACATTTCAGTGAAATTCGCCTTAAGTCTTGTTTCGTCTCAGCACATTTTAATCAAGCAAAAATCCTATCTACAGTCAAGAAATCCCATTACAGCAAACTATCACTACATTGTTTTAATGGACACGTGTCTTTCACTTAAGACTTCATAATCTGCTTTGTCCTCCAATCATGAGCATACTCTTAAAAAAGAGCCTTTTCAACACAAAAATGCAGGGCAGATATTGCGACTCAAATTCTTATGGATATTTACTATTCATTCCAACATACAAGTCATTATTCTTTCTGGATGCTTTAGACACAAATCAGGAGGCCAAAAAGCCTCTCGCTAGCAAACTACAATCCCTTCCAGGGCAAACAGAAATCCACTGTGGACTCGCTCCTGAAGCCCCGAGTCCGAACTCCCACCAACTTCAGAGAATTTTTCTGAATACCGGCTAAGTTGAAACTCTCCAGGAACTTGGGGATTTTTTTCCCAGACAATTTTTCATTAGAGCAACCTT
Organism: Arenaria interpres; assembly: GCA_013399435.1. Lineage (NCBI taxonomy): Eukaryota > Metazoa > Chordata > Aves > Charadriiformes > Scolopacidae > Arenaria > Arenaria interpres. The sequence continues at coordinate 40,433 of VXAK01016967.1, read as the reverse complement.
CACTCATGCACACCTCGCAGGCTCACCCAGAAGAAACAGACGCTGTTTTATTCTGTATTTCACAACCCAACTTTCTTGATTGAGCATAGTTACTAACGCCAAAATGCACTTTGAGAAGATGTGCTTCGAAGCACCTATTATTTCTTTTTTTTTCCGGGATCTACCTACCTTCCCCTGTCAGGTTGCTGACAGCATCGCCTACTAGCCTTTCACAACCCTTCAGGGCTGGTCCCATTTCTCCCAGAATGCGGAGGTCTTCAAACCAGCTATCATCAAGATTCTTTTTGCGCCTTCAACCTAAATTCCTTTCCTATAAGCAACCCATCAAATCCAACCATACCAATGAAAGTTCAGCTGGATTTCCAAGGTTAAGTTTGACCTTCCCATTCCTCACATATACCTTGGGTACTTTTTAACAGCACAGGTATACCTTAGGTGTCCAGAAAGCTGACTTGCTGTCACATCTGAAAAATGGGGAAATGCTGAGGATATCACCACATTTCCCTGAATCACGGGAAGGCTCTGTAAAGCCTCCCTGTAAAGGTTCAGTAAGTTTGTATCTTACTCCTCCAGAGCTTTTTACTCCTCTTTAACCTGAGTGTCAAGGCCAGGGGTATGAAGAGCCTCCAATGCATCCTCTGCTTGCTTAGACCCTAAAGCAGAATATAGCAGGGTGTTCACATCTCCTTTCTTGGCTTTATGCATTAAAAAATAGAAAGAAAATGTGGCAGGGCAGAACTGCACAGTGCTGGCGGCATCGAAGTAGTTAATCAGCAACATTGAACTAGACTTCAGGAGATAAGTCTTAATAAGTGCTGCTAAAAATATTACAGCAGTCATTTCCAGAACAAACACAATCAGTGGCAGACGAGCAAGGAGAGTGATACAGACCCATGAGGTGCCACGGTGGAGGTATTTTCAGCGGAGAGCAGTTATAAAGGCTGCTCATTTTAAAAACACACTAGCACAAAACCAAGCCGGCATTGGAAAGCATATGGGTTCACAGAATCACAGAATGATATGGGATTGGAAGAGACCTCTGGAGATCATCCAGTCCAACCCCCTGCCAGAGCAGGTCCACCCAGAGCAGGTGGCACAGGAACGTGTCCAGGCAGGTTTGGAATGTCTCCAGAGAAGGAGACTCCACCACCTCCCTGGGCAGCCTCTTCCAGGGCTCTGCCACCCTCAAAGTGAAGAAGTTCCTCCTCATGTTTACGTGGAACTTCCTATATTCAAGTTTGTGCCCATTTCCTCTTGTCCTGGCCCTGGGCACCACTGAAAAAAGACCGGCCCCATCCTCTTGACACCCTTCCTTTAAGTATTTAGAAGCATGGATCAGATCCCCCCTCGGTCTTCTCCAGACTTAAAAAGCCTGGAAAAGTCCCTCAGCCTCTCCTCACAAGAGAGATGATCCAGGCCCCTCATCATCTCTGTAGCCCTCTGCTGTCCCCTCTCCAGCAGTTCCCTGTCCTTCTGGAACTGGGGAGCCCAGAACTGGTCCCAGTGCTCCAGATGGGGCCTCCCCAGGGCAGAGCAGAGGGGCAGGATGACCTCCCTCAACGTGCTGGCCTCACTCTTCCTGATGCCCCCCAGGATGCCATTGGCCTTCTTGGCCACCAGGACTCCCAGGTCTTCCTCCTCAGAGCTGCTCTCCAGCAGGTCAGCTCCAAACAAGCCCCTGGTGCAGGGGGTTATTCCTCCCCAGGTGCAGCACCCTACACTTGCCTTTGTTGAAGTTCATCAGGTTCCTCTCTGCCCAACTCTCCCGCCTGTCCAGGTCTCACTGGATGGGGACACAGCCTTCTGGTGTGTCAGCCACCCCTCCCAGTTTTGTATTGTCAGCAAACTTGCTGAGGGTACATTCCATCCCTTCATCCAGGTCATTGATGAATATATTGAAGAGGACTGAAGAGGGATCCAATCTCAAGCTGGGCTGGTGTTGGGAGCAGAAGGTGTTTGCACAACGTACAGTCAGCCTTGAGGAATCAGGTGCACAAATACAATCTAACCTGAGAGGCTAACTCTTTGAGAAGAAGCCTGGCAGGTTATAATCCTGTTTTGGGGTGGGAAGGGAGGAGCTGGCAGAGGCAAGAGCTCAGAAACGGAACATCCTGGTGACTCCTGCTGTGCTAAACCCCCAGCCCCGTGCAGACTGCAATCACTGCACACAAGGCAGCAAAATCTGCTGGCCAAGGGATAAACAATGCGTTCATCACTAAAAACCACCTGTAAAAATCCAACGGTCAAAAGCTACGTCTAGGCCCTTCCTCTTGCAAAAGGTGGCACTGGACATTTGCTCCATGTCACCTCTTGCTCCCTGCCTCTGGCAAACGGCTCGGAGCTGAAGCGCTGGCGCGCTCACAGCTGGGGTTGGTGCAAAGCACGTGCGTCAGGCCGACGGGCTGCGGTGCCTGTCAGCGTGACAGCCCTTGGTGGTCTTGAACTTAATGAAACGACAATTGATCACAACTCCAGGCCGATTCCCAAAGTCAAAGAGCCTACTGCAGAAGAAACAAGCCGCTGTCTTTCCCACGTATTTAATCATTTTTTTTTCCCTCTGCAGTCACCCTGCTATCTTCAGCAGTGCATCCCATGCTCGCTGCCACCTAAGCTTTTCAGACATCTTCTTGGCAAGGCGTTTGCCCCCCTCCTGGCGTTTGACAGGATTATGAAGTGCCGAAATCTCTTGGCCTCCTTTTGTTTTGAAGCCTGAAAGAGAAGTTTGGCTTAATCTTTTTCATAGATTCATAGATTCATAGATTGGTCCAGGCCGGAAGGGACCTCCAAAGGTCATCTAGTCCGACCTCCCCGCAGTCAGCAGGGACACCCCCAACTAGACCAGGTTGCCCAGGGCTTCGTCGAGCTTCACCTTGAATATCTCAAGGGAAGGGGCCTCAACCACCTCCCTGGGCAACCTGTTCCAGTGTTCCACCACCCTCATGGTAAAGAATTTTTTCCTAATATCCAATCTATTGTCTCTTGCTGCCCCTTCCCCTGCTTCACCCATCCTGGCTGCCCACCGGCCCAGTTCCCGAGCGCTCCCACCTGCCAACCCACAGGAGCAGGACCCCACGGATGCCGGCTGTGGCGTCCACAGGCTTGCAGCAGGTTCCTGTTTGCTTTGCAATGGCAACAACTGGTCTCCGAAGAGGATACAGCAGTATCCCAGTTTATCGCCCAGATGGGTTTGGTCTGCTGGATCATTCTCTCAGGCTGGCTCAAACAGGGGACTTGTAGCAGGAGCAGTGTCTTAAGGAAAAATAGGGCTCCTCCCCTACCTTTGGTTGGGCTGTCTGCTGTTCCGTGGTCTCACCGAGAGAAGTGCATTTTTATTTAGGAGAAGGGAGCAATCATGTATTTATTTGTGCTGGAGAAGGCGCTGAAGATACTCCTGCTGTGCTAACCAAACAATATTAATATTTATGAAACATTCCACAAAGGAAGCACTTTGAAGCTGAGGAACCTTGCACTTTTTAAGGATTTTTTTTTTTTGTGAGAAGGTAGAGGGAAGAGCCCAAACTCCAGCTTTCCTGACAAAAGGGAGAAATCCCCAAGTTCAGAAAAGTGTCCAATGTGATGACACTTTAAAATCACTTTTTTAATCAAACACTGCTTTACAAAGAGGGAAGATTTAAAAGAGGGTAAAAATGAAGAGACAGATCAGTCCTCCAAATGGGGACCAAATGTAATTCTGGATCCTAGCATAGCCCAGGCAGGGGAAATGTCCTCCTATCCTTCTGAGCTTAAGATACCAGCTGGCCAGCAAATATAAGTTGAGATGCCAGCTTTGCTATAAAAGATGAAGAGTCTCTGTGCCGCTTTCTTCACCTCCAAACTTAGACATGTCCTTCTATCTTAACTAGCAAAAAAGGGGCTGAAATATTTATAGAATAAATGGGACACGCATATATGGGCAAATATTAGAGAATAAAACCCAGGGCCCCAGTGGTGCTACGTATTTAGCAGGGGCTGCTGAAAGCAAGCCTGATCTCTGAAAACCTCCAGCAACGCCGAGCAACCAGCAGCTGTCACTGTAAGCAATGAAGAGGAACAGGAGGAAGAGAGCTAGGGATGCTCCTAGATGGGAGGAAAGCAACTGGAAAACAAAAACACAGGAGAAGCTGCAATTAAACACTCAACAGCTCCCTCAAAATGGCCCTTGTCCGCCAGGAGAAGCTGCTCATCAAAACGGCTCAGCTGGCCTTTCAGTGTGCAGCCCCAATTCAGCTCCAGAGGCACTGAGCTTTGCTTATCGCAACGGGATCTCCGGGCAACGGCAACTCATATCCCGTGCACAAGTGGGATTTAAGATTCGGTGGCCCTTTTGATGCCCTTCCCAGGCAATGATGCAGGGTGCCACAGGCCAGCAGGGCAGGAAGCCGCTTTCAGCTACCTATTAGCCCCTGATAGCTTTGAAATGTTCAAGATCCTCTGCCCACTCTCCACATTACTCAGCTGTCAAAGGAAAGGCTTCAGATTTATGATGTAAAAATTACATTTTAACGAGGTGTCGTATGTGTTTAAAGTTCTTATTCATCACCATACTGCCACATCTTTTACCCAAGACACAAATGCACTTAATTAGCATATTATAAGGACAGAGAGTTCACCTTATCTGCATTGTAAAACTGCTTTAGGAAAAAAACCCAAAGAAACACCCAACCACCCTTCCTGAATAAAATGGTTACAATCACATACCAAGTGAGCATCCCACAATATTTAACAAAATGTGGATGCTAAAAGTTTGCAATGCACCCTCTGAGGTTTTCAAAATATCACAGATATGGATGGAGGCTTCATATCACATTTGATTACTGGATGTCCACAGTGTTAATATGCAATCTACGGAAGCCACTTAAGCACAATGAGGCTGTATTAGAAGTCCCATATCGTATCGCTGCCTTCTTTATGTATTGGGCATTTATTAACATCTATTAAACACCCTGTATTGTAACGCCTGGATCTCCTGGACATAATTTGAAACATCTCCTCTGAAGTATTAGTTCTGTATTTCCCATGTCATGGCAGGGGGGTTGGAACTTGCTGGTCTCTTCTCCCAGGTAATTAGCGATAAGACAAGAGGGAATGGCTTCAAGCTACAACAGGGTAGGTTTAAACTGAACATTAAGAAAGAGTTTTTCACAGAAAGAGTAGTCAGGCATTGGAATAGGCTGCCCAGGGAGGTGGTGGAGTCACCATCCCTGAATGTGTTTAAGAGTCGTTTAGATGTGGTGTTGGGGGATATGGTGTAGGGGAGAACTTTGTAGAGTGGGGTAGATGGCTGGACTCGATGATACCAAGGGTCTTTTCCTACCTGAACGATTCTATGATTCTATGTCACTGGAATGGCTGCTAGGACATCCAAGTCCCAGACATGTACAGAGGGATCCTTGTCCTCGTTCAAGTCCTTCCTTGGACTTCTTCACTGCCAAGCTACAGGACTGGTCTAAACGATCACCATGGCTGCCAGCTCTGGAGGGGGGCACCTTAGGCCTTCAAAAGACAAAACTTTCTTCCTCTGGTCTCTCTGCTGCCCAGGAACCCTCGCCTGGTGAGCAGTGAGGTGCAGAGAGGCAAAGCCAGGCGGTGGGTGTCTGTATGCAGCTCAGCGCTGGGAAAGCAAGATGGGAGCACTTTACCCTTTTGGAGAGGAGGATTTGTTGATGTTTCCTTGAATTTGTTTATGCAGACTCTATCACAAGTGGGTGATGATTAAAACAGGTAACTCTGGTGAATATTAAGACTGATTAGGTTGTGGAAAAATTTTCATTCTCTTGATACAGCCTTTCATTCCCCACTCTGCACAGGTCTAGTGGGGCACTAAAAAAAAAATATCAACCTGAACATTTTCCTGGGTTCAGTTCCCTGAAGAATGCCATGAAAAACACTTGCAAGAGTTCCAGAGCTATTCTCACTGTCACTTCAAATTAGCAAACTCAAAAGCAGCTACAAAGAAATAACCCAAAAGCTCAGGAGCGTTTCTGGAGCAGCAGCCTCCAAAAAACCTCATTTTAAGGCCAAACAACTCAAAGAAAATATGCTTCAAAGGTTTTTGGTATCTTCAAGTTCACTCCTTGAAGGTAGACGTTAATGACAGGTTTCCTGGGATTTGCAGGCACTGAGGAGCGTTTGACTTCAAAACCACTTTTGGGACAAATGAAACAACCCCAGACAAAAGGAGAAAAAGAAAAAAGAAGCGCGAGGAAAATCTTTAAAATGCAGCTTTTCCCATTTCTGAGAAAAACGAACAATTGGTTTTAATTCAACCAACAGCCCTGAATGGCTTCTAGATCAGCTGAATCCAGCTTTATGCCTCACTGAAGGCTTCAGAATATTTTGTCTTCTCTGGTACCCTCAGCTGCGACAGAAGCGGAGCACAGAAAGTCCAGGGTTTGACACTCATTTACCCCAAGGAGTAAAAGCCCATTTTCTTAAACAGTGGGTGAGAGAGAAGCTCTGCCACAGTGAAGATCTCCAAACCAGCGAGGGTGTTCCAAACCCACATGCACAAACAGACCTTAAATTAAAACCCACAGAAAACATTTAATCACTGTGAAGAGCAAGAGATGTGATCTCTGCCGTTCCTATCAGCTAAGTGACTCCTGCCTCCTCCCCATTTTCCCTGGACGGCTTGGGAAAAGCCTGAAAATGTTTGATTCTAAGTGAATTGGAGCCCTTAGCACCTGTTTTTTATTTTAGATATGCTTGGAATGTATGACACCAGAGATTTCAAATATGTTACTGGCTGTTTAGGTAGTTAAATATATCACTTTTTTTGTTATGATCAATTTTTGGGTTTAAGAACTCTTCTCCTAAAACTTCACCCTTAATTGTTTTCTAACAACCAGTTTGTTCGACTCATCAATTTTACAGTCTTTCTTTTATTTTCTAATTAAGCAGCTATTGTTTACATATTTTGCTCTTCAAACTGTAACTCTATGTAAAATGGCTGAATTGACCATTGACTCACTTGAAACAGAGAAACACTGGTTATTTTGGAAGAGGGGAAAAACGTATCCACAATCTACTCTGTAAAAACACCCTCAACTAAATAACCAAATAAAATCATCCTGGGTCTTCACTGCTTTCCAAGCATCAGCTCCTGTTCTGCTCTTTGGTGGAGGAGCTGGGTTTAAGCCAGCCGTGTGTTTATTATTACATATAAAGCAACGCAGCATAAAATTTGGTGCTAATCAGAAAATGTGTCGCACTGAACTTGGGAGAGAAAAAATCATGCAGACCTGGGCTCCTCTCTGCAAAAAAAATAAAATTGGTGTCAAGCAGGTGTTTGCACACCCATTCAATTGAAAATCAGTGTCTCTCTCCGACTGACTTAAAAAATACCATTCCCACTCATCAGGCCGTGCAGGTAACGGAGCAGTAACCTCCCTTTGCAAAGGTATTTTTCTTCACTCTGAAATGCTTTGGCCCATTCCAGCTGTCTCATCAAGAATTTCACTTGCTGTCAGAGCAGTCCTCTCAAAAGTCCTCTTAGCCCATAAAATAGTGAGGTAATTGGATCCTTCTGCATTTCTGCCAAAAAGGAAATCCTGGCAATTTTCAGAGAAGAGAAACGCATGTATAATTCAGCTTTGTGCCCACATTATAAAGCTATCAAAAATTGTACGAAAGGAACGTCAGAGAAGGCTCCCCAGACTCCCTGACACCATGTTAACCTTCTCATGCCCACCACCCAAAGCCAAAAACCGCTTCAGCTTTCCCTCTGAGGCACTGAAGGATTTTCAATTCTTGTCCAAACATGAGTGAATTAAAGGGGCTTCAAATCAGAGTGACAGGAGGACAAATCAAATCCTTGAACCTGACTGATAGACTTTCGGCCCTCTGCAAGGTTTCCACCTGCTCTCCCACCTCAGCAGCTTAGACTGGGTAAAAGGGGAGAACCATTTCTTGTTTTTAAAGTACAAAATTTGGGTTTTTTTCACTGATTTTTTTTTTTTTTTATTACAGATGCTATTACTGGCAATGGTCACAATGCGAAAAAATGGCAGCAGAGAGTCTGCTGTGATACCTGGAAATAATTCATTGAGCAGGAGAGAAACTATGTGAAATAAAAGGGATGCAATTGATTTTCACTCCTCGGGGATAACCAATAGCTCACAAATTGCTCCGCTTCACTCCACCACTCAGAAAGTACATGCTCGTCATTAAGTTGGGAGAATGAGAAGTATTACTTCATTTTTTGCTCATCTGAGATCTTGCAGAGGTCAACACCATTGAAAACGTTCCTGCTCCTCTCTTAGCAGTCACTTGCTTTTGCTCATCTGCCACTTCAAGATTTTCTTCTCCTCTTCCTTATGTTTTGCATAAAAATGAGAAATTCACTGCCATTTTACTACTTTTATTCCTCCCCAGATTTTCATATCCACAGTTTCTTTCAGCATCTCTTGATCCCTCTTTTACATGGATCACAGGCTGCTCACAGGAAAAGAAAAAGAAAAGCTCAGCAACAGAAACCTCGACTTCTCTTTTGCAATCTGAAGACCTGAATCCACCCGGTGACTCCCAAGTTTCTTATTAACAAAACAGAATGTTTTGCGAATAGCCAGGTTACAAATCAAATAGTTTTGCCGTTCAAATTATATTGATTCTGCCCTTCCTCTTACTTTTTCAGCCTTTCTGAAGAACAGAGTTCACCCACAGGAACTGGCTGGTAACAGGGTTTGGAAATTTTTGCACCATCGTATGAGTTTGACCACAACCTGGGCTACGTCACGTGCACTAATGAAGTGGCAACCGTGAACATACCACTTGCAAAATGATGATTGGGTTGGTAAAGTTGAGGGAATATAACCCAACTAAGTAATTAATTATCCATGCAATTTCTAACAGGAAAAAAGGTGGAAAAGCTGGGAATCCTCTGGGGGCCAGGCGCTCCTCCGTTAGACAAAATCCAGTAAGTCATGCTTTACAAAAAAAAAAAAAAGAGCAACTTTAAAGAAAAAACCACAACATTTTGGAGGATTTTGTTGTCAATTCCCCTCCTGACTCTAGATACACACTTGTGGGTGTATGCTCATGTATGCAATTAGCAGTGGCTTCCCTAAATAGCCCAAACTCCCCCAGCTTAATGGAACGAAGTAATTTAAACTGGCTGGCAGTTTTCCCCCGTCTGTTTGCAGTGATGGCACCTTCCACACTTTATTTTGCCAAAATTCCTGCAGAAGGGAAGATGATCTGATGTACAGAGGAAAATTCAATGAAGGAGAAAAGAGTGCTATCTCTGTGATACAGACAAGAGCATGGACTTTGGGAGATTGTTTCAGGTTAGTTACAGGTAGCACATTCCTTTCTCTATTTCATTCCAAACTAAGATTTAAAAAAACATATTCTGCATGTGTTAATGCCTTAATATCCATCACAGGCCTCGTGGTGGGACTTAATTTACAGAAACAGAGGCAGATCAGTAGGACAGGATTGCACTTCAATTTTACATCGCATTTGCATGAAAAATAGAAAGCCCATATTGAGATTTTGGCTCATATTAAAACCCATACCTGCTCTGCTGTCCAGCGGGCCAAAATCCAAGGAATACTTCACAACGTGATAGTTGTTCCACACGTAAAGGAGGTTGTCCCGGGGATTATAATCCACAGCAGCAATATATTGGTAGGAGTTTGGAAAGGGCACATCCACCATGCTATCTTTGCTTTGGTCAGTGTTATATATGTAGTCTATTTTATTTCCTGTGGCTTCATTATCGTCATCTTCATACACAGACTTCACCACATATAAAATCCCACAGATCATGAAGGCGTTAGAAGCTGACCTCTTGTCGTAGGCAGTATCCCACGTCCCTTCAATCCTTAACGTGTAAGGGTTTAACTGGCTAATGACTATTTTGCCATTATTTTGTTCTGTTGCATAGATTACCCACAGCCCGTTCTCATCCACAGCCAGGTCTATATCAGATTTGCCTCCCCAGCGGTAGGGAGAGGTGTCGTGGTAATTGGCATTAGCTATGATAGCCTCCCCGCTTTTTATCCTTGTCCGCAAGTCAAACTTGACGATGTTCCTGGTTCGCTCCTTGTTGAAGAACAAAGCCCCGTCATACACCACGAACCCCGTGCCGTCCACCCGGTGCGGCAGTTTGTAGGTGGTGGTTGGCCTCCCCGCAATGAAGTCGTCCTTGGAGGAGTACTCCGTCAGTGTGTCCGTCCGGTACGGCGTCCAGGGCATGTAGTAGATCTTGTCAGACGCCTGCAGAGGGTCCTTGCACCAGGCACCAGATTGGTGGTCAGATTCGAATAAGTGTTCGCTCTGGTATACTCCTTTCAGCAGTCCAGGGCAAAGAAAAACTGTTGGAGGGGAAAAGAATTTAAAAGAGAAACCCGAAGTTAATGACAGTCTGGAGGCGCTCGGCCCAAACATCTCAACCACTTCTAGTTCTGGAGCAGAGGACACTCAAGACCAGAGGAAATCCAAGAGCAATGCCTTATAGCTGGAGACTAGCCTTCCTGCCAGCCATATCTCTAGAACAAGATTTGCTCCACCAAAATGATTTTTCCCTGCTTTTTCTATCAACTACGGCTCATTTTCTTATTGCTTTTCAAATCTATTTTTACAGGTGTACTTACTTGGACCACTCGCCTTTGTAAACTCTGAAATGAATATGTGCCCCCAAAGGATTTCTGGGTTTGTATTTCCAGATTATATTCGGCAGTGAATCTGTACCTACTAGGTGAAGGGGTAAACTCCTGGGGAATTGATCCACATATTTATTTGAACAGCCCACAGAAAAGCAGCCTAGAAATGGAAATAAGAGAAAGAAATTCCCATCCTTACAGCCCAAGCGACATTAAATATTTAAAGGGTACCGATAGCAAAGCAGAGACGAATCCTTTAGCAACTCAGAAGAGCATTTAAAGCAAAGGGAGTGGGGTGGGAGGGGGGGAACACCCGGCTACAGATCTGTAGTGTAACTAGAAATGAGGCTTTCAAAGCTGCTACAGGACACACGAAACATGCAGTCCACACAATTAAAAACGAATGACATATGGATGCTGAAAGGAAAAGACGAGGAAGGAAGGAAGGAAAGAAGGAAGGAAAAGAATAAAGTTCACTGGAGAGGAACCCAAGGTCTAGATTTTAATCAGTTAAAAAAATGTCCTGTTAAATATAGTAGTAATTCAAACTTAAAAACATATACCTTCTATTGTTACATGAGAGGAGCGTAGAGGAGCGGTTTGACTACTGGGGTGCTTTGCTGCTCAGACTTCGGGGGGGGTTCTGAGAGGGGCCAGGGCATGCCCAGCGCCTGGGAGGGGGCTTGGCCAGTGCCTGGCTGACCTTGGCATCATGGGGATGCCAACGTCAAGAGGAGAGCCAGCTGGACGGGGAGGCAAAAGGAGGGGTGCTGAGGAGCAAAACCGGTTTGCTTGGCCCCCGTCATCCCCGGTAGCGCCCTCCTGACCTGGAGGGACCGCACACACTTTGGGGGGAGGCTGTGTGTTCGTGATTTGTGATGCTGATCTCCGTGAGCACGAGTAGTAGAATAACCGTGAGGATGGGATGGGCGGCAGGGAGGCATGGAGAGGTATCCCATCACATGCTTCTGGTAGTGAGGGGCTGGCAGATGGGATCCCGCGTTTGCACTCCCTGCTTGAAGCACAACCAATTGTTTTCAGAAATGCAGAAATTGGCAATATCCTCTGGAGAGCGAGACAGGAGGAAAATCAGATTTAGTAACTGGTGTAAAAGCACATTGCTCTATTCGAGTCTAAGTAACCACCCAGAGCTGTTGATAAAGGGGTGCTGTTTCCAAGAGGCTTTTATGGCATAATTAGATATATTTATGCACATACGTATGTATGCACACTTTTCAAATTCTTTGGGGCAGAAGAAGGTATCTAAACCTTTGAATAGAAATTTAATGAAAAAAAAAGTGGCACTGGTAAAAACTTTTCAGCAAAAATGAGTTGGCTGGTGAAGTTGAGCAGCAGAGATACTAAATAAACTTTAACAAAAAAGTAGTGAGAATTAATGACAAAGTATTTCAACTAAAACGTTAAACTGTTAAAATAACTTAGCCTATACATAAGTAATAAATATATATAATTCGAAAGGTATTTAATTACCTTTTTGTTCCACTTCTATTGTAGAGAGAGAGGTAAAGAGAGAAAGGAGAAAAGAGAATAGATTAATGGTACTGTATTGGCCAGGTAGTTTTCTTTACCTCTTTCATACGAAAAGGAAGCTTTATTAATTTACTTTAGTATGTGAACATTTTATATATATATATATATAAAAAAACCTTTCCTCTGATATAATATGCAGACAAGCTGAAAAAATACAGATAAATTTTAACTTTACAAAAATCTTTAAGAAGAAAAAAACCCCCAGCACTTGGGACATACCAAGCCCCCTGAACTATTTGAGATACGACGTCAGCAGCAGCCTTGGACTAGTTTCATAGAGCAAAATGAAACACCCATACACTGAAATATGACTGATAAAGATTTACGTATAGAATAAAAACTCCAGGGAGAAACTTTATAGAATATACATCTTCATGCATTTCGCCAAAATCCTGTAAAACAGAGATCCTTGCTTTAAGCAAAAGAATATTCCCTTTTGACACGAATAGAGAACTTAGGAGAGTCAAATGAAGAATATCGGTGGATGTTCGCAGAGTCCTGTCCTCTGTTTCAGAGAAACAAGTTTTAGTAGGACTTGGAAAAAAAAACATTTAAAATATTATAATATTCATATGATTTATAAGATCCCGAAGACGTACAGCATTAACAAGTTAAAAATATCTAAGCACTATTTAAAAAACCCAACCCCAGAACTTGCTGGATATTTTTATGTGACTTATTCACCATGCATAATAATGCTGCAGAAGATCCGTGTCCCTCCCAACAAAGCCCCTTGCAGTCAGAATAAATAAAGGCAGCGCACTTATTAATTGCTAAACACTCAGTACCAATTTCTAGAGCTAACAAACTCCCAGGGGAGGCTTTGGGGGCCCTCGTCCAAAAGCCCCCTCTGGTCGTGGCACAGACACCTTCTTCTTTCAGCATGGTGGGGCTCCAACAGCTTCTGCGCTCCCAGTCTTGGGGTTTGCAGGTTCTGTGGGGCCTCTTCCCTGAAGGTGTAGGAGAAGACAGGCCCCATAAAATATCACTGAAGGAGAAGTGAGAACTTGCCAGCAAAACAGCACGGTTTTGACAGCTGAGAGCTCTCTGCTCAGAGAAGTGAGGCAGGAATGCGAAGGTATGCACGCCTGCTTTGTTTTCGCTTGCCCAGAGTTCACTCCGGCCCCTTCCAGACTGAGACATTTGCCAAATGACTCTCCTCGGGTGCTGGGACTGCAAACCCCGTTTCATTCAAAAGTCTCATTCATTTCGATGGGAAACTGCAGGCTCAATGGAAGGACAATTTCAGGGTAAGACTGCAAATGCGTTGGCTGGACACGGGGACCTGCGCTTCGCCGAGGGGGGAGGCGCACATCCAGAGCCAACCGCAGCTCCCCAAACCCGTGTTTCCAAACTTAAACAGCCTTATTTTTTTTCTTTTTTTTTTGACCAGGGCTTTGATTCAGGCTCCCTTCTACCTCAGACCAGGTTAAGGCTAAAGGCAAGTGTTTTCCCCACGTGGCTGTCAGGGCTGTAGGGAGCAGAGACAACGCGCCTCAGCGCAAGCGCTTGATTTGCGAGGGAAAGAGCCAGCGAGAGTAAAAGGCATCAGACCCAGCAAGCGGAGACACCCCCACAGCAATTCCTCTCCCTGTCTCACAGGCACCAATACAGGTTAGGCATGGATCTGCTGGAGACAAGTACTGAAGAGAAAGATCTGGGCGTCCTGGTAGACAGCAAAATGACAATGAGCCAGCAGTGTGCTCTTGTGGCCAAGAGGCCAACGGGATCCTGGGCTGAGTAGGGAAGAGCGTGGCCAGTAGGTCGAGGGAAGTCATTCTCCCCCTCTACTCTGCACTGGTGAGGCCACAACTGGAATACTGCATCCAGTTCTGGGCTCCCCAGTTCAAGAGGGACAGGGAACTACTGGAAAGAGTCCAGCGTAGGGCAACAAAGATGATTCAAGGATTGGAGCATCTCCCTTATGAAGAAAGGCTGAGAGAACTGGGGCTGTTTAGTCTGGAGAAGAGAAGGCTGAGGGGAGACCTTATCAATGCTTACAAGTATCTAAAGGGTGGTTTGAAGGAGGAGGGAGCCGGACTCTTTTCAGTGGTTGCCAGTGAGAGGACAAGGGGCAACGGGCACAAGTTGGAACATAAGAGGTTCCACTCAAACATGAGAAAAAACTTCTTCACGGTGAGGGTGGCAGAGCCCTGGAACAGGCTGCCCAGGGAGGGTGTGGAGTCCCCTTCTTTGGAGATTTTCAAGACCCGCCTGGATGCCGTCCTGAGTAACATCCTCTAGCTCTGGGCAATCCTGCTTCGGCAGGGAAGTTGGACTGCATGATCTCTATGGTCCCTTTCAACTCCAAAAAATTCAGTGAAATTCAGTGAAGATGACTGGCCACGGTTACGTCAGGTATTCAGGAAAACATTAAATGCCCCTGGCAAAAGCAAGAAAGCAACACGACAGATCCCCAAATGTATGGCTTCGCACGGATCCTTCTGGCTCGTGGTGCGCCCTACCCCTGGCAGCAGAGGTGGCAGTCATTTACATTTTCAAACAAGCACAAGCTTTTGTTTAACTGTAAGCATTGTAAAGCAGGAAGACAGAAGCTTCTGCAAAAGATAAGACACTCGCAACCAGCTGAGCCGGGTGACCTGAAGCATTGATTACCCTCATCCCGAATAGCTCATGTGTGACATTAACATTTAGTGCCATATCCAGCTCTCTTATAATTCCAGACACGGTACATGTTTTGGTGCCCTCCTGCACGGTGCTTTCCATTGTATGTATCCCAAACACATATTATTCTCCTGCTAATTTAAGACTTAATGCTTTTGAATTTCAATAATTACTCAGCTTATGTTGGGATGTCACATTATTCGAACCGGTTGCATGGGAAGCTTGGGGGATTTAGTTCATTGAGCAACACTAAATGGAAGGGTCTAATTAGGGTCCGATTATCCCTTCCATTATGTCACATATCACTGAAAAACTGTCTTCATAAACTATTGGAAGAATTTTTCAAATTTTGCCCACTTACATGCGATTTTACATCTCTGCAATGCCTGTGTTAGTCCACAGACTGTAAATACCACTTACAGCACAGGAGGCACCTCACCCTCCTGCAGTGATCATAGGCTTGTTTAGTTTGGGAAAGACCTTTAAGATCATCAAGTCCCACTGTTAACCCGGCGCTGCCAAGTCCACCACTAAAACATGTCCCTCAGCACCACATCTACACATCTCCCAAACACCTCCAGGGATGGTGACCCAACCCCTTCTCTGGGCAGCCCATTCCAATGCTTGACAACCCTTTCAGGGAAGAAAATTTTCCTAATATCCAATCTAAACCTCCCCTGGCGCAACTTGAGACCGTTTCCTCTTGTCCTATCTCTTGTTATTTGGGAGAAGACACTGACCTCCACCTCTCTACACCCTCCTTTCAGGGGGTTGGAGAGAGCAAGAAGGTCTCCCCTCAGCCTCCTTTTCTCCAGGCTGAATGATCCCAGCTCCCTCAGGGGGCTTCCCACAAGGCTTGTGCTCCAGACCCCTCACCAGCTTTGCTGCCGTTCTTTGGACATGCTCCAACCTCCAGAAGCTATTTCTCTTACAGTGAGATCTCCCGCTCCTGTTATTGCTGCAGAACAAGGAGTTATTGGAGCAGAACAAGGGTATTTCACCTTGCTTTCCCGTCCCAGATGCAGGCCAGTGTTGTTGGCTTCAACAGTGCCAGAGGCCCGAAGGAAAATCAAGAACCACTTGCCAGGTCTCAGGGGAATTACAAACAAGGCTTTCCATGTACCCTGATTTTCTCCTGTTCCCTCGGGCAGCAGGAAAACAGAGGCTGATGTGCGATCTGTGGCCACTCCAGCCTGCCCCCACCGCACCTGGAGCCCAGGCAATCAGGCACGTTCCTGCCACCCATCCAGAGAAACTGCACAAACAAATTAATTAAATGCTCTTAGCACTGCTGGGTTGGGGCTCTGAAAATACACTCTTATTTCTGGCACAATTAACACTTGAACGACATTAACTGCTCATTTTCTTGCCACCACGTCTAGTTGCGCTCAACTATTTCAGGCACAAGCCTGCGGTGGCAGAGTCCTGTAGGGAGCTCTCTCCCCGGCACCAATTCAAACCCTCAACAGGAGCACAGAACTCCTGGGAAAAAACAAAGATCTCGGAAGGGGGGATGTTAAAAGGCAATTGCGAAAGTAAGTAAAAAGTTGTGCCCTGTACTTTGCCAGCTGTTTGTTGTTTTTTGGGGTTTTTTTGTTGTTGTTTTCAGGACAGATGTTTAATAGAAGAATAAATGACATCTACTTCTTGTCCTTCACAGGTCAAACTGGTGTAATATACAGAGACTCAGCATTAAACACACATTTAATGACCAAATAGAAAGATGAAGACAACGGGTTTATGAGGCTGACCTAAGTAGCACAAGATGCGGCGTGTCAGCCGTGCTGAGCGTGCTGTGTGTCAGACATGGCTGACCACTGCATCCCACCGCCAACAACCAGCTTCACCAGCTGTGTGGGGAGGTGTAGCCAGAAAGCAGGAGAAACAGCCCCAGGAGGCACTGCACTGACCTGGTGTCCTGTCCCAACACACGACCCATGGTGCAAGACGGTGACCATCACATAGCTGACTCACCATTTTGTCCCGACTCCTGTTGCACTGGGCTCGAGCATGGTGTTCCCTCTAATGGTAAAATGATGTCTGGAAGGTGCCTTGTGCCAGGGCTCCTCATACGAGGATAGTCTGGGATCTACAACCTTTTCTTTCTCTAACCCCTAGACCCCAAGCTCCTTGGCCAGCCTCGTGCCAACAGTAAAGCACCCACAACTCTCTCACCCTTTGACTTGAGGGCTTCTCCATAGCACCTGCAGAGAGCTCTCCCAATTTACATGTTTCTCCCCAGCACACACATACCATTTGTGGGTTTTAGGTTGAACAGGAACATGTTTGGGAAGCTGCAACCCTAGCAAGGCACCCCAAAGTGTGCCCATGTACACCCTGCTGCAGAGATGAAGGTGCTCTTCTTTTTTGAAGACGTGGATGGGTGCTGGAGTCTCAGTATTCCTCTAGTAAAAGAAGGTTCAAGTAAACATGAGAAGTGTTCAGAATTCAGGGCACTAAAGCACGTGTCAGAAACAGGCCTCCTTTTAGCTATCACAATAGAAGGCAGCCGTGTAGGCAACTAGGCAATATACAGGTGATGGTGGCATCTGCTTCACATCTAGTGAAGCAGATCATTGACGCTAGGACCCCTGTAGTCAGGGCTGGAGAAACTGTGTATCTAGGGTGCAGGAAAATCTGCTGTTGAGTAGGGTATATTCCCAGTCATGCTAATAGTAATAAGGCACATGAGGTCCAGAGCAGCGTCTCTTCCCAGTATCTAAGCTTTAAGAAAGTGGTTCCTGAGGGAAATACAGCGGTTGACAGATCAGAAGCAACATGAGAGTGGGGCACAGATAGTGCAGGAGCTTCTTGCTTGTGTTAGGTCCCAGACAGCAAGGCTGAAGAGGACCACACCTGTACGTGTTTCAAACCCACGGTGCTCGACTGTCGAGAAACATAGGTGGTACATGGACATATCCTGGTGGGGAAGCACAGCTGAAGGAAGCTGAACTCTGCAGCAGCAGATCTAAAACAAATATCTCTAGACCCAGGGAATAAAAATATAAAAATACTCTTATCAATTTGTACTTAAAAACACCCAAGCCCCCTGCATAAGGTTTGCCAGAAGAACAGTGAGAGCTGGCTCAGAATCTCTATGACACGAGCTGTTTTGGCAACCTAAAGTTCAAAATGCCGTAGAAGCCCCCGTCTCTTCTCCATTTGCTTCTCCTGTCCTAAATATGACAATAGACCACATAGCCGAGCTCAGCACTCACTCTGTGCAGCACAGACGCAAACCAAAGCACATGCGACCATTTCTCTCATCCATCCACTCCTTCTAGGAAAGCCTTGGGTCCCGCTGTCACACAGGAGGGTGGTCACTGGACCCTGAACACCCTAATAATGGAAACACAGCCATCCTCCACAGGAGTGGTAGCCAGCAGACGGTCAGACGACGTGGTCTTTGGTCTCAGTACCTTCATTGCAACTGGCCTCGCTACAGAATACGCAGTGACCAGCCCCTGTCCCCAACCTCTGCATCAAGCTTCTCCCAAGCCAGAATTTAGCTCCAGTCTCGCTGGCCCCAGGGAAACACTCATTTTATGAGCTTTTAATGTGAAAAGTTATAACTTGCAACAGGGGAAGCCCTCTTGGGTCTTGGCTCAGAAGCAAGCATAGAGAATGGAAGAATTACGTTTTCTGAGACTACTTTGCAAATACATGCTGCCGCTATCTTCCCATTTTTGCCACCTAATCTCACGTTTCTATGGTTTTCAATTCATTTTTTTTTTTCCCCCTCGACACGACAGGTTTTTTAGAAATCGTTTCCCTTCCTTTTCAGAGCAAGACCTATGTCAGCTCCTTTGGCAAGGTACAATAAATAAATACAGAACAGATTGGACTTTGAGCCCCTCTACGGCTTTACCTGGGGGACCTTCACTTGTGCCAACGGCACGTGTGCACAGGCATTTAAATGGGGAAAAGACCTCATTAACATTACCTGGCTTTGCATTCCAAGAGCAACCTGACACTTGAATATAAAGCACCCAGACTTTCATTCTCCAGCCAGAGGAATGAAGAAATTATTCTTATCAATTACATTGCCATGAATTAACCTTCCTGCAGCTGCCAATTTCTGTTATGAAAGAACCACGCACAACTTTGAGCCTCTACACAGCAGTTCTTCACCAGACCAAAACTATTGTGCAACCCAAGTTTTAAAGTTTGTTTAGCTTTAAATGATTATAATGGTGGAACACACTTAGTCTGTACCATTATTTATATTTTCAAGAAAATTTAAGGTTTCAGTAAACAGAGTACTTCCTTCTTGACTGTAATACCCCTGTGTGCACATTATACTCCCTCCCATAAGGCTGGGAAAAAAAAATATCTTTATTTATTGCACAGGATAAACGCTTGCCTTTTACAGCAAACGAAGTGCTAATCCTTTATTTAATAAAAGGGAAGAAAAATTTTATTTGTTCCATTTCCAAATCACATCTTTCATATAATACCCAGGCATCAGCAAACAAAGGTGCTCTACGAGTACTTCGCATTACGGTGGCTTCATGTAACACATTCCCGAAATTATCACCTCCTAATTAATTTCGCTGTGAAGTACGGAGATTGGAAATGTCAATAATCCATAAACGCTTTCACGAATCACAACCTAAATTAGATCCTTAAGTAAGGTATCTATAGATTTGCTGAAATCAAAGCTGGTTTTTTTTGTAAGTGGATTTTTTTTCCCCTTAGATTTCCATTCATCTGATAAATTTGTGAAACCTTTCAAACCATTAATTTCAGCTTCCTTAAAATGTCAGTGCTTTTACTCTGCTTTTTTAATACATAATAACTAAGTTTAATAGATGTTCACTAAAATAATACTAAGGATTATTAGTGTTCAAACACCGATCAATGTAACTTACAGTCACCAGGACCCAGGAAACCAATAATATACATCTATTCTTGTCCACTAGAGGTTTCTGTGAGATGAGAAAAGTTACGGTTTCCTACAAAATTACCTTGTGTGGCATAGATCAAACTTCAGGCTATTTTGGGAGGAAGCCATCTTTTTGTTAGACATTCATATAATGAATTACAGGCATCAAAGGTGCCGAACCATCACGTGGACTCTCCCCCAAAACCCAAGAAGTAACAAATGCTTTTCCATGACACTGTCCCTTTGAGGCCAATTTTCTAGGAGTTTAGATATTATGACCTCATTTCCTAATTTTAGGTACCAAAGCACACAAAAACCTGTTTTTTACATATTTTTTTAAGGGAAAAAAAAAAAAAAATCAGTCCTGCCAATGAAAGCCAATGACAATTTGGGATTCTGAGTTTTGGGGTTAAACAGTAAAATCCCTGCAACGTGCCCAGCCCCGCAAGAGCTGATGTTGTTGTGCAGAGCAGTGAGATGGTTCCAAACAGTTTTGCTAACATTCGGATTTCCCAAATTTCCATGAATAATTTCTCTTCTTTCATTGCCTCTCTCCTCTTGTTACTATTCCCGGTGGCAGTCACAGCGACAGGCTTCTCTCAAGAAGCAGACCCTTCTTCAGCTTCAACAGATACTGAATGGGATTGTGCTGCACTTCCAAATCTATTATCCCAAGAGGTAAATATTTTTTGCTCATGTAAAAATAATTCACTTAAGGCATAATGACTCCTGAAATATACTCCTCTGGAAAAAAAAAAAAAAAAGCAGCAGCAATCATTGTAATATTCGAAGAATATTGTTGTTCAGAACATATATTTGATTTTTTAATGTGTATAAATATCTTCTGTAGATGAAATTTTATGTTTAGAGCACCATTCCAGAGATAAAGCCATCTAAAAAAAACAATTTATCCCTGAATTTGGGAAACGAAAAGGTTGTTTACACAGGTCAAAGTGTCTGTCAGAGCACTGGTCACTGCTCACCCCCATCGCAAGCACAAAAAGGAGCCGGGGAGACTTGTCCCGTGACCGTACGGCCAGTAGCACGTTCCCCTGCTATCCAGTTACTGCAAAAAAAAAAAAAAGCAGTAACTTAACTCACTACACCTCTCTCCATTTGCTGTGCACCAGAATTTTCCTTTTAAATTCATCAATTAAAAAGAAGCAGCAAGATGAGTTAGCACGGGGAGGGGGGGGGAAAAAAGGACCATACAAGTACTGTGCGAAATTCAATTATGGCTACAAGTCATTCAGCCAAACTTTCCTTGGCAGTTGGCCTCTTACTGTTTCCAGCACAACAACAGATGAGTGAGCTGCCATTAAATTACAGCAGAATCAGCCACCTGGACATCATTCTCTCCTAATAAGAAAATTTAAAAAAAAAAAAGAGAGAGAGAGAAAGGAAAAGCAAAAAGAAAGCGCAGATGCAGAAAGGGAGGTAAGCACCGCAGGGCTCACTCGGCACTGCTTTTTCTGTAGCTGGCTGGTGGGAATTAAACCTCATCCAGGCTGTGAGCTCCTTTATAAAAGGGGAGAGAGTGCGTTACTTCCAGGTCTAAAAAGAAAAAAANTATCAAAAACACGACAAGTAAAAAAAAAAAAAAAAAAAAAAAAAAAAAAGAAAAAAGAAAGAGAGAGACAGCCAAGCATTTTCCAGGAGCGTTTATTTAATGGTGCCCCTCTGGAAAAGGTCTGGGCACAAAATGAATACCAAGATGCTTCTCCCCTCCACCAAGAAAGGCTTCTGTGCACGTAGAGATGAACCAAGAGACGCTGGCAGCAGGGTTTGATCTTCCAGAGCTGTTGAGTGTGGCTTTCCAGGGCAGGAACCTACGTTACATGCAATTCCCAGTGCTGCCAGTTCAGCCCAGGAACACTCGGAGGCAGGGCACGGAGAGACAGCCTGACAGAACAGTTAAAAACCCCACAACGAAACAGCTGTTTGGGAAATAACCTTGCCTGGTAAAATCTCGCCCCAGAGAGCTGCTGCCAGCAACTTTGAGTCCAGGCCTGACTCCCCCTGCTCATTCAGCCCTCGTGTGAGCAGGTCGGGATAACAGACTTGGATAACCACGCCACTTACTGCTCCTCCTGGGATGTCAAATGCACGGAAGGATCACTTGGCAACTAGGCAAACGTAGCTAATTAAGCACAATTATTATTTGCATACCTCTTTATATCTTCCTTGCCAGATGAATTGTAAACCCTCTTTGCCTGACGCGAAAAGGAACGAAAGCCTGAAGTTCATTAAAGATTTGTCCTCATCCAGGCAGGAGATAAATTTGGGATGTCAAGAGCCTGACAGAGCCATCAAGGCAAACATTAGGTGTCTTGCCTTAAGGAACGAGCAGGAAGGGAAAAAAGTCTTAGGTGGGGGGAATGCTGAATTAAAGCTCTGTGTCTTCTGGTCCAATTTCTCTCCAAAGAGGAATAAACTGTTTGTCATCCTGCCAGCTATGAGACTAGCTAAAAATAATGGATTCCACAGGCCCAAATGAGGCTAATCATGATTGCCAAGGCATGTCTGTGCTGTGAGAAGTGAGGGAAATCTGATGCTCTTCAGAGAAAACATTTTTCGAACAGCTCTTTGCTCTGCAATAAGCCTTGGCAGTTATCTCGCGTCTCGGAGTATCTACAATATTTCTTCATATCTACCATATTTCTTCAATTGCAAGGCATATTGCTGACACCGGCTGATACGGCTGACTCTCCTTTAATGACGCTTTGGTAGGTAAAACACCGCTTCTTTGGAGCTATCGAGAAACCGGTAAGGTTTTTTTAAGGTTTTTAAGGAAGGATTTTGCCTCAATTGCCTCTCTGCATAGTACTTAAGTATATCCAACTGGATGCTGTAGTAAAATGCCCATCAAAATCAGAAAAGGATTTCCACAAAAGTCAAACAACAAACTGACACATTTGTTCTCTCCTCTCTGAATTGGGAGAACACCTACAGAGTAGCTGGAGAGGTGGGATTTTACCACAGCCACTTCGGAGAGCGAGTGAAGAGCAGGAGAAGGAGTCACTAGACTTTGGCAGGAGAAGTTCCTTTGGAACAAGACTTTACAATCTGGTGTAAATTTTAACAACATCTGCTATTTAAAAAAAAAAAAAACCAAAACCAAGAAGAACTAAAAAAGAAAGAATCAAGGCGTGACTTGTAGCATTTTTAGGTTTAAATAATTAATGCAAGTGTGCTCTGTGTGTGTGTGCACATATACGTGCACTTAAATGCAGGGGAGTGACTTCCAACATTGTAAGATTTAAATAATTAATCCAAGCGTGTGTCTCATGCGTACACGCTCACACGCGCACTGCAAAGGTACTGGCATAGCTTACACTCCCAGGCACATTTCCAAAATACTCGAAAGGAATGATTCTGCAGGAGTCTGACACGCACACCCTAGCTACAGCCCTCTACAGCAAGTATTGCAGAACACCGCTTAGGGGTCCTCATCTCCTCTTCTGCTTCGGCTCTCAGAACAAAATCATAGCTGAGAGGCAGATGTTTCAGAGGAGACCATGCCCTGCCAAACTGTGAGAGGCTCCCGTGCCTTTTCCCCAGTTCATGCTCCAGATGTGCTGGGGAGCTGGGAGAGACACTGTACTATGCAGTGCAAGACAGATGGGCACAGCTGCCTCCTCGAGCAGTACGGACCAGAAGGTGACATTTAATCATAGAATCATAGAATGGTTGGAGTTGGAAGGGAGCTTAAAGATCATTGAGTTCCAACCCCCCTGCCATAGGCAGGGACACCTCCCACCACACCAGGTTGCTCAAAGCCCCAACCAGCCTGGCCTTGAACCCCTCCAGGGATGGGGCAGCCACAGCTTCTCTGGGCAACCTGTTCCAGTGTCTCACCACCCTCACAGCAAAGAATTTCTTCCTCAAATCTGATCTAAATCTCCCCTCTTCCAATTTAAAACCATTATCCCTTGTCCTGTCACTACACTTCCTGACAGAGTCCCTCCTCATCTCTCCTGTATCGCCCTTCAGGTACTGGAAGGCTGCTCTGTGGTATCTCCGGAGCCTTCTCTTCTCCAGGCTGAACAACCCCACCTCTCTCAGCCTGTCTTCACAGCAGAGGAGCTCCAGCCCTCTCATCATCTTTGAGGCCCTCCGCTGGACTCGTTGCAACAGGTCCATGTCCTTCCTGTGCTGAGGACTCCAGAGCTGGACACAGAGCTCCAGGTGGGGTCTCACAAGAGCAGAGTAGAAGGACAGAATCACCTCCCGTGACCTGCTGGCCACGCTTCTCTTGATGCAGCCCAGGATGCGGTTAGCTTTCTGGGAATATGCTGGTTCTGCTGACCATTAGGGTGTCCTCAAACCCCAGGTAAGTAAATCTCTCTCTGCTATGCACAAGCATCTTCCTCACCTCTTTCTCACCCATCTCCCTGCCATCCCAAACACCCATTAATCACTACCCACCAAAAAGCCCAGGAAAACCTTATGTATTTGCAGAACTGACCAAGAAGCAGAGATGGAGGTGGGAGTCCCTGCTGTGCTCTTGGCCAGGCTGCGGCAAGCCAGCCTGCCACCAGCGGAGGTTGGTGCTGGGGTGTATTTACCAAACCAAGCACATGGGTGGTGGCACGGAGGGAGAGTATGTGCCACCAACACGTGCTCTGAGCCCGTGTGTGAACAGAGAGCACTTCACGGATTTGGGGATTTGGCTCCCCACTGATTGAATCTGGGACTAAGAAGGATGACATTATATTTTATACTTATTATTTAATGAATAAGTACTGATATAAAGCAGAGACCTAGATGGAATGAACTGTCAATTTAAAGGAATACATCTGAGACCTTTAACTTGCACTGGTATGTTCAGCGGAGTAAAAATATTATTCTGCTTGGGAGAACCACAAATTACAGCTATAAAATATATGTGGTGAATACGTAGAAATTTGGTACTATTTGCAATGACCTGAATATCAGGCACTGCTAAGACCTATCATTTTCACCA
The DNA here is from genome assembly GCA_013399435.1 of Arenaria interpres. Lineage (NCBI taxonomy): Eukaryota > Metazoa > Chordata > Aves > Charadriiformes > Scolopacidae > Arenaria > Arenaria interpres. Next base: position 15,802 of record VXAK01016967.1, on the reverse strand, counting down.
CTAATGAAAAAGAGACTATTTTATTTCTAATTTAAAGCTTAAGAATTTATGAAGGTTCAGAGAAGTCTTTTGTGTGCTTTTGCAACAGCTGAAGTTCTAATATATTATATATGCGAACATTAGGATCCTTGAGCTCTTGCGCAATATTTAGTGGTGCACGTTATCGGAGCGGTCAGTGTGCAGTGCTCTCTCTCTATTTCGCAGCCAATGCAGCATTTTCCCCATGGCATCAATAGATGAAAAATAATATGAGATAATTCTTGCTAGAGTAAAAAAAAATAATTATGTGACAATGAAACACACTCATTTTGCTATGAGGTAATTCAATAAATCTATCTGCTTTGCTAAGGCTTAGTTTTTATGTAAAACGACACTTACTTATCTCGCTTTCTTCAAAATGGAGAAAAGAATTAAGGGTGAGGTTCAGTTTTCAGTCCAGCTCTTAGTAATGTGAAAATAGGAACTAGGGCTAAGAAGGACCCCGAGAGGTCTAGGGAAAAGAGCTAGATGCCAAGGCTATGCCTGCTTCATGTAAATTCTCCCTTCTCTTGGAATTTCTTTTGCACAATTTAGATAAGGCAAAACTGCAAAAACTGAATTAGTATGTTGCCATAGGTTCCCAGAGGAACATCAATGGGGCCATGCTGATACGGTGGCACAGAGGACTCAGCCCTTTCCTTTTACTCTATGCCATTCTCTTTTGCATTCAGGAGGCCCACCTGACAGATGTCCTGGGAGTGTGCCATGGACAGAGCCCATGAACAGCACAAGCATAAGTTATAGCATCTCCTGGGAGAGGTTTTTGAAGATTCAGCTTCCCACCAACCCTGGAGGTGGGAAGGAAGTGCTTTTGTGAAGCTTTAGACCAAAAATAAGCACAACTAGATGATATGGCGTCACCAGGCTAGATTTGAAGTGAAACAGTTTAAGAAGTATCACCATTAAGACTGGAATGGAAACCCAACCTAGAGACCACCCAACAACATACATCTCAACTAACAACCACCGCAGCTCACCTTATTGCTAACCCAGCCTGCTTCTTCTACGTTCACCTCACAGAGAGAGGCAGCAGTTTCTGATGACCAGCAAAACACCAACGTGATAACAGCCCACGTTCCTGGCAGTGATAGAACATTATAAAATTTAGATCATACTCAGGCACAACCCAACAAAGGTTGAATCAACTGTTTGGCCTTAAGAGGCTTATGAAAGCCTAAGATGTTGTGCACCTGGTGAGAAATAACCCCCTGCACCAGCAGGTTGGGGACTGACCTGCTGGAGAGCAGCTCTGAGGAGAAAGACCTAGGAGTCCTGGTGGACAACAGGATGACCATGAGCCAGGAATGTGCCCTTGTGGCCAAGAAGGCCAATGGCATCCTGGGGGGCATCAGGAAGAGTGTGAGCAGCAGGTGGAGGGAGGTCATCCTGCCCCTCTGCTCTGCCCTGGGGAGGCCCCATCTGGAGCACTGGGACCAGTTCTGGGCTCCCCAGTTCCAGAAGGACAAGCAACTGCTGGAGAGGGTACAGCAGAGGGCTACAAAGATGATTAAGGGTCTGGTGCATCTCCCTCATGAGGAGAGGCTGAAAGACTTGGGTCTTTTTAGTTTGGAGAAGAGAAGGCTGAGGGGGGATCTGATCAATGCTTAAAAATACTTAAAGGGAGGGTGTCAAGAGGATGAGGCTGGTCTTTTTTCAGTGGTGCCCAGGGACAGGACAAGAGGAAATGGGCACAGACTTGAATATAGGAAGTTCCACCTAAACATGAGGAGGAACTTCTTGACTTTGAGAGTGGCCGAGCCCTGGAAGAGGCTGCCCAGGGAGGTGGTGGAGTCTCCTTCTCTGGAGACATTCCAAACCCACCTGGACACGTTCCTGAGCAACCTGCTCTGGGTGGACCTGCTTTGGCAGGGGGCTGGACTAGATGATCTCCAGAGGTCCCTTCCAACCCCATGTCATTCTGTGATTCTGTGCATCTGCATCACACCTTGAAGGCAAAAGCAGTGCCTCGAGTGAGGGGTTCTTGGTATCCCACCCTACTGCTAGGAGGTGCTCGTATGGGATGATATTTCACAAACGCATACTTTATAAAAATTCAAACAACTTTCAGTGCATTACTATGTTCTCATTGAGTTAATGCACAAAACAGAAGAAACAAGAATAAAGTCCCCATGACCGCTTTATCTGGGTTGATTGAGGTGGAGGACCTGATCTTTAGCTCTAAAGATGGTAGTCTAAATTAGCAGAAGACTAACCCATTTTAAAAAAGGGCTCTGATTTAAAAAGAGCGGGTAGTCAGCAGTTTCAGAAAGAAGATGGCCCATACTTTGGTTGAACACCAATGTTCTTCATAATAGCAGATTTGTGTGTGAACTGAGATATGGAGAAAGGGTGAAAGTTTACATACTACTTTGGCACGTCTCTGAAAGCTAAAGGAGGGGTTTCTGGGGGCTCCTGGCAGCTGGTGCTGCCTGTTCTGGTGTCACACTCAAATGGGGGAAGGAAAAAAGGTAGATAGATGGGAAGGCTCCAGCACTGCAGGCTCATAGGCAGCTGGGAGACACAGCTGACATGGGGGTTGGGGAAGAGGAGGAAGAAGCAGCAGGGCCATCCTGCCCTTTGGTGTCCTCCAGGGTTTGGATGACCCTGAGTCAGGCTCCCAGCAAAGGAGACCACCATTGGGCTGCAGTGTCCAGGTTGGTCTGGCTTACAGACTGGGTCTTTTCAACCAGTAGAACATGTGCTCTTGAAACTTGCCATTGAAAAGGAATACAAAATGGGCATGGAAATGCCACTTCACGTGGCATTTCAGGGTGTGTCAGAACAAAGAAAAGCCGTTTTCATCTCTACAAAAATCCCCAAATCCTTCCTGTGTGAAGGCACATCCAGAAAAGCCGATTCTTTCTTGTTCTCTCCTTATGTGACCACACGTCCATCTCTTCCAGCCAGTGTTTCTGCTGCTCTCACTCCCACAGCTGCGCAGCAAAGACAGCATTCCTCACGACAGCTGTGAAATCTATAGGTAAAGACAGATCTGATTGATTTACAGGAACCCCTGCTGCTGAGCCAAGCTGCTGAACAATTCATAACCCCAGCAGATGCCTCTGTTTTGAAGCCATGGGGAACCTTCTGGGCAAGGCTATGGCGTTGCTCTTGTCACGGCCAACTGGCAAGAAATGCAAGCTGGAAGCAGGCTGCTTTGCTGGCTTCCAGATTTTTTCATGGACCCCTCTGACAGTTTGCAAAATACACCTTCGGCTGACGGCTTCTGAACTCTCCATTCAATGCAAAGAGTAGGCATTACACAGCTACTCCCTCCAAACTGCACCCCAGCAGGTAATACCTCCGTTTTACAGGCAAGGAAGGCAACACAAATGCCAACACCCCGAAATGATCGGTGACCGGGCACAGCTGGTCAGGTATTTAGTTCACTGTCCATTAGCTTACACCAATTCTCAGTTCCCAAACTCTTTGGAATATAATTACTCTGGTTTTCAGAATGGCAAAAGGGAAAAAGGAGGGATTTTACAGTTTGCTCCAAGTCATGCAACGAAGTCAGAGGAAAACTGGACCAGGTGCTCGCGGCACAATCTGTAGTGAATTAAGTGAAATGAAACTGTGTTTGACATATGGACAGCTGTGCATGAACGCAAGGACAGGAGAAATATGTTCAATGGAAAACTGAGATGACAAATCTAGTACGTCAGAGCTCTTCAGAGGTCTAGATGTCCCGTGATAAACCTCCATTTGCTAAACATGTCTCATTCCTTCCTGAAGCATGAGTGGAGCCAGGAGAAAGCATCCACAGCATAACCAGCAGGAAAAGATTAAAATCTCTTATTCTCTCTATATTTCTGGGGGAGAGTGGGGTCTGTAAGAGAAATAGACGTAAATTTAAAAAAAAAAAAAAAAACAAAAACCAAACAACAAAACACCCAAATGGGGTATTTTAAAATTATCTGTACTTTCCATCCAAAGCCACACACCACTTTGGATTGGGATTGCAATTTTAAGTTCTTATCAGGAAACTTATTTCACTGCTTACAATTCTGGTCATCTCTGAGTGCATCACAATCAAATATATACAGAAAATACCAGCCCAAAAGAACAAGGCTTGATTTTATAAGGAAAGAGATGAAACAATCGCTTTGCAACTCACATTCACAGGAAAAAAAGTACTCATTTTAAAACTATATACATATTCTCAACTTGTCATGCTGATTCCCTTATGCAAAGGCCTTCAGAAGTAAAAGCGTTTTGTTTGTACTTGTTCAAAGTTAGGAAAATAATATGAAGACTAGATGAAATGTAAAAAACCTCTAAAACACTGGGTTTTACCACGAAGAAGGCTGGCTTTTTCACAGACATACCTTGTTTTGTTCCTCTTAATCCTATTTCAAACACAAGCCTCATAGATGTTGCAAAACTGCTTCTCCAAAAGCTCCTGTTACGTATGCTGGGATTCAAAACTTAGTCAAAATTGTGGATCACTGAGACAAGGACAGCATTTTCCCCGTGGGTATGACTGCCACAACAGCAAAGAAACCAGGCGAGGAAATGTCCTGTTATTTTTGATGGTACTTATGGTACAGCAATATCCCAGGGCCAGAGCAGAAGCGGGCAGCAGTCCACTGCTAACGTGAGAGAAGACTGCTCTCCCAACAGCTTGCAAGCTAAACAAACAAAATAGTCAGTCTTAATCAAAGACTGATTAAGATTCCCATTTGGGAACAGTGGCAGGAAAAGATATCTGCTTCGCCCAGGGAAGTCGCAGCAGAGCTGGGAAATGGTGCCACATCTGGATTCCAGAGCTTTAACCATAGTCCAAAATTGAATATGAAAATGTGCAGGGGTAAGGAGCGAACATGGATGCTTTCCTCGAGGGACGATGACTGTAAATGCAGCTGTGGACACCCTTCCATGTGCTGTGTACAGCCTGGCACGGACACCTGACCTGGGTCTTTTTAAAGGTGGGTTGGGGGATCACAGCATGGTAGCCTCCCTTTAGAGAGACACCAAGCAGGTATAAGAGATGATTTTTCAGTCACTCTGGTCCCACGGGTTCGATGTTGTGAACTCCTGGGGCTCACATTTGCTCAGGGGAGAGGATGCAGTGGTCGGATTTGGATGTTGATGCCTTTTCAATGAACTCAGAGCTATTTTCTCCCAGTCTTGCTACCTGCCTGGATGTCTGTCAGCTGCTGTCAGCAGAGACTGATGGAGAGTCAGGAATGTCTGGTCACAGGGAGATGTCTCTAAGGAATTGAGAAGGTTACCTTACAGCATCGTTTTCAGGTGTTGGCCTGCCAACTGTCCAAGCACTCCCAGCGACAGTCTTCCCATAGCTCCAACTCCTCTCAAGCAGCTAGCAGGAGAAAATCCTGTAAGAAATGCTCCTCCATCTTCCTCAGCTCATCAAAAGCCTGTTTCTCTTCCTGTGAGAGACGGGTCTGGCCTCAGCCTTTACAAGGAAAAAAAAACAAAAACCGCTGCAAAATGCCTGCAGGATTGCCTGGTGGAAAGCCACCAGGAGATTAAAGCTGGTGCACAACACAGATGCTCCTCTTTTACACAAGTCAGCTCCCATGAGGAAAGGTCACGGTCTGTGCTCTGGACAAAGTGTCAATCACCTTCTGGATGTATTTCAACCCACCCTGATGCTGGCAAAGGCTCAGAGACAGCTCCCCCCCACACCCCGTTGTCAGGACAGCTGTCTTCACATGAACCTGCTGGTGGTGCCCATCCCAGGAGTGGGAATGGCAAGGAGGTGACAGCCATCATCTCCAGCAGCCAAAGCTGCTGGGATGCCATGGGCACGGTGACTACTGGTGATGCATTGTGAATGAGGTCTGAGGCAGCTGGGGATGGGAACAGAGATGCTGCTCAATCGTCACTGAACACAGAGAAACAATATGGGGTTGGAGCCACAAGCCCATTTGGCAAATGGTCCAAAGGTGCCACCATCCTTCCCATCTCTTACAACAGAGCACCAGGGCATGTGGTGCTCTCCCTGATGCTCCTTCTCCCACATCCTGATGTTTGTACAGCAGAAGGCTCTTAGGTTGCAAGGTGAAGTCCAACTGGAAGCAGCTTTGTACAGACACACATGCTGTAAAGCTACATGAGACTAATGGATGCCAGTTTGGTCATGGGGAAGGATACAAGCTTAATATCCACCACCAGAGCTGCACTAGTTTGCAGTGGCTCTGGATAAAGGCCTTACTCCTTTCTTTCCTAACAATGCCCGAGGAGGCCAAGGATCACCAAGATACCACCTTCAAAAAAACATGGACCAGAACCATAAGAAAGTGGAAAACACAACACCTAGAGCTGGAGTTCAGGATCACTGCGAGAGCACATGGGGGTGGTATTCACAGCAGGGGAGAGAAAAATGAGATGTTTAGGTGCTTCAGGAAAAATCAATGCCAAGATGGACAGGTACCAGTGGGGGTGCAGCCAGTTAGGCCCTCTGTTATGCTCTCAGCCCTGCCCGGCCACAACTGCAAGGGTAGCCTAATGCAGGGACATTTGTGACACGCACACAATGGTCTGGAAGTCCACTTTCTCACAGGACCTTCGACTTTTAATTTCCCTACTATAACAGCAGGAATCTGCCTATTAGATTACACAAAAAGTCATTTAGTGTACGCACGCTGCGAGGACCGAGACGGAAGGAAACACCGAAGCTCCCCTGCCAGACAGTATGAGATACAGGCCCTTCCAGGAAAGGGTTAAGCGGCTCTGCAAAGCACGTCTTGCTGCCCTTGCTCAAAGGGGAATCCATGGAGAGCACTTGGTGTCCAGAGAGGACTTCAGCTCTGAACAGTGCAGTCGTTGGGGAGGAGCTCTACAAGCAGCTCAGCAGGCTATTTTCCGCTGCCGCCTTTGTTAATAAATCTAAACAAAGGGGACTTTGCACGGGACATGGACTTCATTTACAGAGCAGGTCAAGGAGGGCTCCTGCTCAGCAAGTCGATAGTGGAAAATGGCACTGCTGTACACAACACCATCACGCCAGGGACTTGAGTGTGCAAAGTGCTGAGCTTGTTGGCTGTAATCAGAATTTCTGCTCTGTCTTCCAACCTTTAGCCACACAATGGCTATGTTTCACAAGAGGAAAAAACCGAGATGGAAAATAGCGGCCAATAGGTTAGGGCATAACTGGGTTTCCTTCTGGATCATCAGGATTCATCCAGCTCACACCCAGTCAACACAGCGTTTGCAATCATGACCTTCTCTGGCAATTACAGCTCCGCTTCCCTATTAAAATGTTTCATCCAGCAATGATTTCACAGCTCCATGAAGCATTCCTGATTATATTTTCAACACTGTTACACATGAGGTCTCCTGTACATTACAGCTTCCACACCGAGAATGTGAGAGTCGCCGTTCAGCAGTTTTCAGTGCATGTTTTGAAGGAAAACAGAAAAATCTTACTTTATATTAAAAAAAAAGAAAGTAATTTTAAAGTCCTTGAAAAGTCTTTAAAAATAAGGCTTTCTTTTTTTCCCCACGTGTGCATTTAAGCAAACACATATCTAAATGCAGCTTTGTTAAGTGTAAAAAATTAACTCCTAGCACCCCACACATTCAGGAACTGTAAGCCAAAATTAAAATCATCTATAGCACCATAATAAGCTGTTGCCCTGCAGTTTTAGGGCAAAAAAATGAGAAGCAGAGAGAGTTTTCAACTTGACCAAGACTAATTCCACATATTAGAGTTGGAGATGGGAAAGATGGTTGGATACCCAACAGTCTGTAAAAATTCTTCAGTTCATGTCAGACAAAGTCCTGTATTGGACACTTTAAAGAGAGAAGGGGGAAGAGGAGGGGAAAGAGACACGTTATTAAACTAATTTAAACATGGAGAATGTTGAGTTTATCTGCTAGTTTTTCTAAAAGTAATATTCAGCAGACAGAGGAATGGTGAGGGAGATCTCACACCTATGGAATAGAAACGCAGTCTGCAGCACCAACGTCACGCTGTACGGCCAAATCTCTGTTCCCTTCCAGGTGATACAAATCCAACACAAGGGAGTCAAGGCATTAGCAAGAGCAAAACAGGAATGAGGAAAAAACCTGCATGTCTTGTCCTCCCTACACCTTCCATTGCAACGCTCCCAAATGAAGTTTAAAAGTTTGAAGTATAAAAGATCTAGACCCAACTGGGCCAAACGATCTCCACAATCACGACAAGCTGGCCTTCCCCTAGGACGCTATATGGCAAGCCATGAATGAGCTCCATGTTTTGCAGGGAACCCAAAAGGAAGTGAAAGAAATGATAGGACACAGAAAACCGGCTATCAGATTCTGCTTACTTCCTCCACTGCTATTTCAGCCGATATAATTGCAATTCTTTAAAAGCTATTTACTGTGAGAAGTTCAGAACTGCTTACATCTTCTACACTTACCATCAATGATGCACAGGCCTTCAACCAATGGGCCCTTTATTATTTTCTTTGGCCAAATTGCTTAAAGACAATTAAATCCTAACATCAATACATTTGGTAAAATTCCGCCCCAGGTAAATAGACACATGCATTGTAAATGTTGCTCCATTAGCAGTGAAACAGCCAAGGATTAACTCTTCTAGATAAAAAGAGAAGTGTGTCCAAAAATTCTACGTAAGGATGACTTCACACTTAATGGAAGATTATTTTTTTTTTTATCTATTATTTCACTTGTGAGACTCCCCTGCCAAGCTTGCTGTTTTTCTCACTCATCTTCTTACCCGGTCGCCTGAGCAGCCAGGATTAGCACAGGCAGTACACAATGTCCACTGCAGAGCACCTTTAGCAGGATAACCATCAAACAAGGCTGCATTCATCAGCTCTTGCAGACTAGACCTTAAGGAGACATGATCAGGTTTTTAAAAATACTTAGCTACTTCTGTGTGCCTCGACCAAAACATTTGGAGCTTTTACTTCAATGGCATGCTGCAAGTACACACAACAGAGTATTTATATTTCCGGCAATTCTTTGATATCTTTTTTTTTTTTTTTTAAGTCCATGTCAATTGAGTTTGAGGTCTGGCAGACCATGAAGTTAGAAAATCTCTTCCACTAGGTACTGGACTACTAAGGAAGCTTTGCCTCTGCAGAGGCATGACAGATCAGGGACTTCCATGAGAAGCTAAAATTTTGTTTGGATTTAAGGTAAAAGGGTGGCTCAGAGGTTAAAGCAGCAGTGCTGAAATTCTGTTTTCCACTCCACGCCCACTTCAAGGCAGGCAAAACCCTGCTGAAAAGGCCCAACAAGAGCATCCACTGGTCCAAAATTCAGGCCCACATACTGCAGTCTTTCCCAGCTAGAAAGACAAGTGCGTAAAGCCAGAGTTTCCTTTGCATGTTGTCCAGAGCATCACCCAGTTTGCCATGCTTTTTTACAGAGCTGCCACATATCACCAAAGGAACATCTCTGCTGCAGCACTGGGTGAAGAGAAACATCGGAATGCTGCTACATTTTAATTAATGTGTGAAAGAATTTCTGTGTTTTTCAAATAAAATGTGTTTTAGAACAAGAGATATTTGCATATTCATTTCTTTAAATGGAACTAAGAAGCTACGTACATAACAAAAACTAAAATCAAAGGAAAAAACCCTGTAACGTTCATTTTCTCTTAGGTACATCCAATTCAACACTTTCTGTAGCACATCATTCTTTGGAGCTTTAATGCCTATGCTTTTATAGACCAAAACCAATCATTGCTATTTCATTTGAAAGAAAACCTGCAGGCTATGAAAAGAAGGCTATAATTGACTTATTTTGTTTTATGAAAAACTGTGTCCCCAAATTCTTTATGCAGTTAATTGAATTTTCAAACTGATGTTTATCATATGTGCAATTGTTTCCAGAAATGAATTTTTAAAACAGTGATACTGGACAGACCACTCGGGTAAGGAGCTTGCCTGATGTTTTTAAAACTAATGGTTGCAGTAAAAATGTTGGTCTGAAGAGGAAGTAACAATTTTGGCTTCTACAGCTAATTTCATAGCTTTCAAAATCGTATTAGGACATTCATTTATGGCCAGCATTAATCAGGAGTCATATAGCTGTAGGTCAGTGCAATTATGTGCGTTAGAAGCAAGTCCATAATTTCTGCCTCTGATTTTTGTTTGTAGGTTAAGAGTAGTTTTACAGTGAATATATATGTTAGTCTCCAATAAAAGCACATTTCTTGGTATTTTTAGATCCATTACACATACACAATTCATTCTGGGAACTTCTGAAATCCAGCACAGCGGGCTGTATTTAGAAACAGAAGTTGTTCTCAGTTTGATGCTTTCTTACTGATCATTAACTACCACACAGCTGGCAATGAAATCAACCCCCCAATTGTCTTTTAAATGCAATAAACACATAACTAGGTCATATTATTGCTGTGAATCATCTTTAGTCACTTTTACATCATGTAATTTAATATCCATTTGTAGAAGAGCTGACACTACCACTCTATTCTCGTTCAATACTGGAAAATTTAATTGGCTACCTATCTGACTCCAGGCAAACAGTGATATAAACCAGACAGGCTCCCGCCTCTTGACCCTCGTGATTGACCACAGTAAACCACACTGTTGGTACCACAAAATCCATGTAAACATTACTGGGAGTGATCAGATTTTTGGACTCTCTGCTGGCACGATCAGAAAAACTGATCAAAAACAACCAAAAAACCAAAAAAAGGTCCAAGGTGACCTATTAATAGCAAATCCAATCCAATGCTCTACAAGCCAATATCCTCCCAGAGCCTCATCTTCCAGGAGAGCCTCTGCTCTGAAAAGACAGCGTTGACTGCAAAGAACAGCATTTGGATTTAAGAGGCTGATGGTTGTAAAGCCACAGTCACAGCTGTGCAGGTGCATTTATGATAGAGTAAGCAGGAATGCAAGAAATGAAGTGGAAAGAGGATAGAAAGGGAGAGGAAAGGTGAATCTTCAATAAAACCTCCCTGAATTCAGGCAGAGGGAAAGGAAAGCAATAAATAAGCTTTCTTCAGATAGCTGGCACCTCTACAATGTTTAATGGTATTCATACAACTAATTTCCATGGATGCTGATATCATGAGAAAGAGAGCAAAACTTGGGTACCTGGAGCTCCCTCCCACACACCCTGATTTGCAATGAATCTGTCGACCTGCTCAGATTCATGCAGCCCACAAACTGCATGGCAAAGACAACCAACTTCACACCACACACGGCAGCTCAGTGTCAGGCCAAAAGCATCGCGAGGACAACCACGAGTGGGAGAGGAGGAGGGGGAAGATGCATCTTGTGCATGTTCAAGGAGGAAGATCTGGGTAGCAGGAGGTGCACCTCATGCCAAGTTGGCCATCAGTATCTAAGTCTGCCTCTTCTTGCCCTGACGTCTCGGGAAAATAACTCCTTTAGGCCTTGCATAACTCACACCACACTCCTGCAGAGGATCAAATCCCATCGCAAAAAATGGGCTTCACATTGGAAACTCTCTACATCCAGATCTGGCCAACGGCACAGTAACAAGGAGTTTGTTCCACTGTTGGCAAAGCACACTGCAGAATTCCCCTAATTTGGCCTGATAAAAGTGAAATAAAATGAATTTTTTTCCCATTAAAATAAATATCAGAACTAGTGCTTCAGAATCTTCTTGGTTAACTTCAGAGCTTTGTTGTGATTTATTTTCTTTACTTGAAGAGACGGCTGTGTAAATGCTGCACTGTTAAGGGAAAGAAGTTCAAACTTTACATAAGGGCTTTCTGCCTGGCGTCTCTTGGCGTGCTTCCTTGGGTTTTAGATTGCTTTGTATGGTGAAGCATTACAGAATAAGATAACACTGTGTTATCTAGGCACTAAGGATGGGTTTTGCACTAAGGAAATAGAGCCCAAATTTCTTTTCAAGGAAAGCAGAGAGTGCATTTAAATAAGCACTAAGTTCAGTAAGGGAATAACTAATATGATTGGTTTTAAGGACACAGAAATTAATATTTTGCTGTGTTATGAATGCTAAGTGTGAATTTTAAAAGGCCAGAGAAAGAATGTTACATGTTTTCTACTCCCAGTTTCAGCCAAGACACTGTAGCAATTTTATAAATCAGAAAGTAAGTAAATGATTGTGATTTCATTTTTGAACAGTTACTATCACAAAATACCTTTGGCTCATTTGTTCTAGCAATATGTGCCTTAATGATGTATTCTGCATCATAGCCAGCAAACGGTTTTGCAGTATATTTTGTAAAAGCGATGAAGATTTTTAACAGCCTGTTCTCCACCAAATTAAGCACCAACCCTGCAGACACTTACACAGTTTATTTGTTTCCAGATAAGGCATGTGCACAGACTTTTAGGGCTGTAGTAAAAATAGGTGCACGCACAGAGAATGAAGTCTCTGAGACTGGTGGTCCAGTTTCTGATGACTGTTGGGCTGCCATCATCTGGATGCAAATGAATTACAGTAATCCTGTCACCTGGATCGCTCTTTGAGAGCCAGGCTTTTATTCCACAACAACCCTTCACCTGCCGTGTTTACAGCAATTGTGTTATTTTAAAAAGAAAGCAATGCGACACAGGCTGAAAGGAAAAATAGCTTTCTGAAACAATACACAGTATTTTCTGCAAAGCCACGGACTTCACAAATCACCCATCAACATCATCATGATGTTCATCATCTTGACCACCTTGATCCTCAGATACCAGCTGATCCCTTGCAGTAACACTGCAATGTCTTGAAACTTCAGGTAAGAACTTTTGCAGAACTTTGCAATCCCAGCACCCTTGGGAAAGGCCAACAATACTTGTGCTGCAAACACGAATTTCACCCTTGCCCAGACAGGTGCAGCTCCCACCAAGCTGAGACAGAACAGGATCCCCTTACATTGGGATTGATGCTTGCTCACGGTTTTCCATCATGCAGTATTTCATGGTCTTCACTTTCAAGTTATTAAAATAGGATATTATCCAACAAGTAGAGGGGAAAAAGGGGTCAGGGAGTTGGTTCCCACCTCAGAAGTGGCAGCTAAAGCTGCTGAGAAACATGTGTTTCTCATTTGAAACGTATCACTCATTCTTACAAACAATAATACATACCATCTGTTGCAGCCATTCATAATTGACAAGATTTCAGCTGAGCTTGACTGTGAAAACCCATTTCAGCATAAGTATTGACGTGCAAATGAAGAAGTGCTGCAAAGCAATTCATTGGAGCTTTCCTTGCCATACGTTGTACCCAACGATGGCCACCTGTGTCTGGGCACACACAAGGTGCTCTGGAAGCCCCATTTATCAAGTCACTGCAAAGCATCAGCATCAATAAGTTTTATAAATTGGTACCATTTCCCTCAAACACGTAATAATCAAATTGCTAGATGTTTGCGTGACTGTGCCAAGGAGCTGACTGCATTAACAGAGTTACTTTGGAATAGGATAGAATATTTTCAGTTGGAAGGCACCTAAAACAATCACCGAGTCCAACTACCTGACCAACTCAAGGCTGAAGAAAAGATGAACGGGCATTGTCCAAATGCCTCTTAAACACTGACAGGCTTGGGGCATCAACCATCTCTCCAGGAAGCCTGTTCCAATGTTTGACCACACTCTTGGTAAAGACATGCTTCCTAATGTCTGGTCTGAACCTCCCCTGGTGCAGCTTTGAACCATTCCCACGTGTCCTATCACTGGATGCTAGTGAGAAGAGCTCAGCACCTCCCTCTCCACTTCCCCTCCTCAAGAAGCTGTAGAGAGCCATGAGGTCACCCCTCAGCCTTCTTTTCTCCAGACTAGACAAGCCCAAAGTCCTCAGCTGCTCCACATACTACATGCCTTCCAGCCTTTTAACCAGCTATGTTGCCCTCCTCTGGAGGCATTTGAGTACTTCACATCCTTCCTATACTGTAGGGCCCAGACCTTCACACAGTAGTCAACATGAGGCCAAACCAACACTAAATACAGTCGGATAATCACCTCTTTTGATCTGCTGGTGATGCTGTGTTTGATGCATCTCAGCATATGGTTTGTCCTCTTGGCTGCCAGGGCACGCTGCTGACTCATATTGAGCCTGTTGTGTTGACCAGCACACTCAGATCTTGTTCTGCTGGGCTGCTCTCCAGCCACTCTTCTCCCAATTTCACAGCATCACAGAGTCTTCATGGTTGGAAGGGACCTTTGAGATCATCGAGTACAACCATACACAAAAAACCCAAACCAAAACCAAAAAAATCCCACCACACACACAACAACCAAACACAAAACAAAACACCCAACCCAACAATCTCAGGCACTAGAGCATGCCCTGAAGAGCCACCTCTACATATTCATATATGCATATTCATCACCTGCATATTCATCACCTTCGCAAG